>CAMZMU010000074.1:27731086-28043361 GCA_947311845.1 Poa pratensis
CATCATCAACCTAAAAATAATGTTAGTTATGAAACTAGATTATTTCTAGTCTGAATATGGTATCATGTACTATATCACACACCATGATTCTTCTTAAAAGTTACGAACTGACAAACAAATATAGCAGATTCCGACTTTGGGACAAGAAAAAGAGGTTAGTCCTCGGCTCCTCGCATGTCATTTTACCCATAAAAGAACTAAATATATAAAGCATATCCTAAAGAAGTGATTTCATTTGTATATTTGATGGATGTTTTCTTGTGAATCAGGCTAATGAAATACAAAGAAATATTATATGTTGTGTTCCACTCTTGTTTCTCTATATTAGTACATAGTTTTTCTATCTATTACTCAACTTGTGGAGTAAACGATCTTCACATCCAACCTTTCATTTTGGGAAGTACCAAAGCTATGGTTGCAAGATGAACATTAAGAAAATTAATATTCTAGGTCTGTAACCACCTACCCATGATACACTGTTATATTTTTGTTATCAGTAAATTAAGGAAGACCAGATCAATTTCTTTACGGAGTCCTTTTCATGTTAGGATATGTTGCTTGTTATCCGCTTATTACCAAGATCAGATGAATGAATTGCTTTACTTGTCATCTCTCTCTCTCTCTCTCTCTCTCTCTCCCTCCCTTCGAGCAATGTTCACAACATAATATATCTATTTTGTACTAACTTAATTTGTGCATTAAATTTGATCTCAAGATTTATGTCTTCCTAAATACATCTTTACCCAATGCTACCACATAATCGATTTATCTTTTGTTATTATCATGTTAACGTTACCACATGTTTGTAGCACCAATGCACCATTTACAATTCTCTTATGGAGCAACTTTATACTGCACTATATGCATGGAGAGCGGAGCACTTGAAGATGGGGATGCTGAAGACGGGGATGTTGCTGACATCGTCAATGGAACCACGTCAACAAACAAAAACAAGAACCAACCTTTCGTCCATTAAGACCGGTGAGACCGACGAGACAATGACGACATCATCGTGTGCCTCAAAAACCATCACAACTCCAAAGCGATGGCCGGCCGTGATAGAGTGGAAGTTATATATAAAAGTGACGGCTATTTTTTTTTTATTTTTTCAGGGCCTAGAGTTCAATCTTATGCGGCGGATCACAAAACCAAAACACCTGCAAAGAACATTGGATTATACTGTTAACTGTTGCAACCATCACGACTGGAGCGTGTAACTTAAACAGTCATTGCAGCGCAATCGGGTTGTGCATGAACTTAAGTTAAACAGTCCGCTGCATTATACTCCCTCCGTTCTATTTTAATTGACTTGATATCCATCACATGTGGATGTATCTATACATGTAATTTGTCTAGATACATCCACATTTGGTAGATAGCAAGTCAATTAAATTGGAACGGAGTGAGTAATTGGGTTCAGTCTTTTTTTTTTGTGCACCAAATTGGGCTCAATCCACAGAGCGGCTGATGTAAACTCCGAGCGTTTATCGGCATCGGCCCATGGATCCGGGCCGCAAGCGAAACGGCTGCGTGTTGCCTGGCTGTTTGACCAAACCAAAGCACCACCGCGCCCCGTCCCAAAAGCAAAACGACTCCAACGGAAACCGTCTCGCCTAAGCAAAGGCGCCTCCAGATCAGACCGGACGGGATTAATCCCGAAGCCCAAAGCAAAACACAACGCGGCGTCACCGTCACGTTCTTCTTGCAGCCGAAGAAAGAAAACGAACAAACCGCGTCGGCAACGGCAACAGCAAACGCGAAGCTATAAAATTCCCCCATCGCCTCCTTCACCGCGATCACACACAAGCCATCGCATCGCATCGGTTGCATCCATCCAGACGCAAGAAACAGAGGAGGAGGAGGCATCGATCGATCGGAGAGGAGGAGATACGGCGGTGATGGCGCGGCGGGCACGGAGGCGTTCCCGGACCTGGGCGCGCACTGCGACAGGGAGGACTGCAACCAGCTCGACTTCCTGCCCTTCGACTGCGACGGCTGCGGCATGGTCTTCTGCGCGGAGCACCGGACGTACAAGGACCACGGCTGCGCGCGCGCCGCCGACCAGGGCCGCACCGTCGTCGTCTGCGAGGCCTGCGGCGACGCCATCGAGCGCGGCGCCGGGACGGGGCTGGAGAAGAAGACGGACGCGGAGATCCTGGAGGCGCACGCGGCGTCGCGCCGGGGCTGCGACCCGGCCAGGAAGCGCAAGCCGCGATGCCCCGCGCGGCGGTGCAAGGAGACGCTCACCTTCTCCAACACCAGCGTCTGCAAGGGCTGCGGACAGAAGCTCTGCCTGAAGCACCGGTTCCCCGCCGACCACGCGTGCGCGCCGGGCGCGTCGCCGGCCGGGGCGGCCGCCGTTGCAAGGAGGGCCGGCGACTGCGGCCGCGACGCACAGAAGGTTAAGGCCGGCGGCGGGTGGGCGTTGCCGCCGTTGGTCCGGAATTTCAAGATGTTTTGACTTTTCGCCGTTTGTGAATGATTATGATGAATGGATAATGCACTTCGCTCATGGTTTGACTCTCGCGCTCTGCATGGTTTCAGACATGGCATGGACGAGTTTTTGTTTAACGTTCGGCGTCGAATGTTTTTTCCTTGTCGTGTAAATGGGGTCCCTTTTTTCTTTTCGATAATAAGGAATTTTTGACGTATTGAACCACTTTGCTCAACGAGGTGTCAAAAAAGACCACCTCTGAGTCAAATTAGCAAAACTACCGTGGCGGCCTACTAGCCAAACGACACGTGGCGAAGGCCGTCATGGCCGACGGTGGCATCCTACGCCGCCACTGACGACGGCGGCATAACTGACAGAAAATGACATCGTTAACATATGACGGACGGCGCAGGAAGCTAGGCCAGGCCGCCATGGCGGCATGTGTGGCGTGGCCGAGGCCGCCGTGAGCGACAGCGGCGTCCCTTGGCCTGCTGCACCACCTACAGGTCGTGTAAGACCAGCCCCACCGTGGTGAAGAAGCGACTCAAACTGAACAATGAACCGGCTCTGCATGGTGCATGTTGTGTGCATCGATTCAATTGCTCTGACAACTAAAGCGATGGATCGATTCCTGGATGTAAAAATAAAGTGATAGAACACACTCCGATGGGAGGATAGAGACAAAGGAAAATAATTTTTTCTAGAGCAGCTGGGGCACCTGTTTGCTGTACGCTTCGGTTCAGCGCATTGCATCAAAGACACGCGCGGAAAGCCACAGGTCGACAGACATATTATCAGTGGTGCAGCGGGCCAAGGGACGCCGCTGCCGTTTGTCAGCTTTTTTTTTTTTTTTGCGAAGTGAGAATACAACAGCCGAGCATCTTACAGATAAACCCAGAAACAAAGGAAAATTACAAAGAGGTCCTTTTGAGCTCCGGCGTCTTCTTCGTCGCGCAGCATGTTCTGCCGGCGGAACCTGCGGCCTTCTCCTCCATCTGACCTTGGACTGGAGGAGCCCTCCGGCGAGCAGGAAGTCGACAGCACTCAGCACCCACAGAGCGCCTCCACCCCGCACCACGACCGACGCCAACTCGGCCACCATCATCCTCACGGAGAACTTGAAGATCCAGAGCCGCCAACACGAGCTCCGGCTTGAGGGGAAGCGCGCCACATCTCCGACGAGCGGCGAACGCGCAGCAGGCGGCGGATCTGCAAAGAACAGAGAGGTGGACCACCGCCAACAAAACATCAACACCCGACGCCGCCGCCACCACCACAGCGCCGCCGACACTCCACCCACGCACACCTAGGCTATTTACAGCCGGGATCCGTCGATTCCCCGACCTCCCGCCGCCGGAGCGGCCGCCGGAGGCGGGGAATCGGTCGAATCGCCGGCGGCGAGCTTGGTTGCACGGGTTCGCCTCAAAAATCGCTCCTTTCACTGTAGCTGGGGAAAGGTCGAGAGGTCCAGGCTCTCTCAGGTACAATATGTGCCGTTTGTCAGCTGTTAACAATGATGTTTTCCCTCAGCTATGCCGCCGTCAGTGGCGGATCCAGGGGGGACGAGCGGTGGCCTGGCCCCCGCCATGGTCCGGCAACCCCCAACAGGCTTCAACGGGGACTAATACAACGTGCAGTAGCATTCGTTAATTGTAATTAGTACACGGCCATTAGCACATATCACAAGTATTTCTCCAAGAGTCCAACAACTAAATGGGCTAGCTAGCCAAGCCCAACAACAACTCTGCCCCATGAGATGGCCAGCCATGACGAGAATAATCGTAACGTGCAAGCCCAGTAATATCTACCCCACGATGGCGGCCAGGGGGAGAGACAGGTTCAGCTTTATGCACAAGGTGTTTTCTCGACTTGATTGTCGCAGTCCGCTCGACAGCCTAGGGCATACCAGCGCCGCCGCCGCCGGGATTCACTGGACACATCGTCGATTGTGGCCGTAATCTCCACGGCACTGTGAGACTGTGAGTGCCATGATGCCTGGTTATCCGAATCCCAAACCCGGCGGCTTGGCCATGCGACCGACCTAGGTATGTCATAAAATGTATTGTTCAATATTTTTGTTTGATCGATTATGAAATACATACTAGTTAAATAGTACTTTGCACATCGATCCAAAGTTACAGACTATAGTTAGGAACCTTCATTCTAGTTGTAAATTAGTCAACGTAGGATTGCACAATACAAAAGTGAAAATTGATTGAAAGAAATGTGTATTTGTTTTGAAGTATGCTATGACATAGATAATGAAGCAACCACCATAGTATTGTAAATGTAAATCTAATTGGGAGAAGATCAAGCTCTTCAATAATATTTCGGTGTGCATGCTTATGATTAAAATATTGTGTACTAAATCCACAATAATTAAAAGCATAAGCATAAGGCTCCGCTTGGTTCACTGTTTAGTTTTCCCTTCCGAGAAAAACAACAGATTGTATCAGAAATTTATGGACTGCCGGATGTTTTTGGCCCGAATACTCATAATCCAAGCGCGCCCTAAAAGATGATATACTGTTGTGTTTAGCTATATCTTATTTTACTTGTGCGGTTATTGTCGACCTCGCCCCCCCCATACTCAAATCCTGGATCCGCCCCTGGCCGCCGTCGTCTGTTACGGCGTAGGATCCCGCCGCCTTTGCCACGTGTCGTTTGGCTAGTAGGCCGCCACGGTAGTTTTGCCAATTTAACTTAGAGGTGATCCTTTTTTACATTTCGTTGAGCAAAGTGGTCCGTCAAAAATTCGATAATAAGTGTTACCATATTATCACGAAGAACATATTATGCACACCGACGAAAAACCAGTGAAAAACAAAACAAGCCCCCCGCCACCGCGACCAATAATTTCTACACCAGTGATAATACAATCCAAACATTATCAACGCTCGGATCAATAGATTTTTCCACCAACAACGGTGACATGAATGAGACAATGCACAAGTGTCATCATGGTTCGATTAAACCACCAAAGACAGAATAACCGGGAGTGGACTTTTGGCTCCCGAGCTACATGGAGCCTGTTATTTTGAAGAAGAAAAAATTCATATTTTTGAGTTTCCAAAAATCGCGAAAAAAATCACAGGTGTCGATAGTTTTGAAACACACATGCGCGAATGTTTTTGCCTTCAAATTCGTTGTATTTTGGGCTGTGCAAAAAAGACAAATTCTGACAAATTTCAAAATTTTGAATCCGCGTATTTATATCCTGATATTTGTCTTTTAGATCGAGCCTAGAATAATTCGAATTTAGAGATGAGACTTTGTGCGATTGTAGATCTGCATATTATCTACATCCGGGATTTTTTTTCATGATTTATGGAAACTTAAAAATGTCGATTTCGATTTAAAAAAAAAAGCTTCATGTAGCTCGAGCTCTAAAAGAGGTTTTCGCAGAATAACCTCCATACAGTTCTTTCAACAAAGAACTGAAATCATCCATTGATAGGTATAACAAATCAATGCCACGATTAGGTTTTTTACATCCCAAAATTGTTACTCGCGCTCAAAAAGCACCACCAAAACAAAGTCATCTCGTGTTGTCATCCCTACTTGGCGATATTATTGTTACAATGCATCGATCGTTAGGCGTAGAATCGCCAAGGACACGGTTTTAAAGCGGGCAAGGTCGCGTAAACAAAACCGTGTTTTTTGCACAACACACAACAAATTATGGACGATACTCTTGGACCCTTTACATTATGAACGATCTTTTTTAAACCTCGACAATGACTTTGAATGATAAAGTTGAAAAGAGTTGGACATTTCATGAACACTCCACTTTGCCTTTGGTTGGACGTTGATTGTTTTTTCTGAAAAGGATATTGAGACCTCCGACTTCTGCATCAAAATGATGTACCAGGAGCACACATTCGGTACATCATACTCTCAACAGGTACTGAATGCACAAGTTTCACTAGTCTCCACCACCGTCGGATCATGGTCACATCTTCGGAGGAAAAGATCAACATGACCCTTGCCAAGCCAGCTGTTGGTGCCGCCACGGCCGAACTGCGCCATCGTCATGTCGCTCGTCCATCAAAACATAACCGTCATCGAGACTCCGCTAAGCAAAGCCGCCGAGACGTTTCCCCGTTTCGGGTTGAAGTTTTGCAAAAGGGTGAGATTTGTGGCATGTGTGGCGTGTTCCTATGGGCGGACAAGCAGTCCCGTCATTGGACAGCCAGGGAGCATAGCCTTTGCTGCGTTATCTCTGCGGAACACTTAGATAGGAAGATATTGTCATCTCTTTTTATATTCACGGAAGGCAGCAAGCGCCACATCGATTAATTAATACGGATACCGGGACAAATGACGGAAAATACTCCCTCTGTTTAGGTGTATTAGCCCTCTTATGAAAAACTATTTGTTCGCTTTTGATGTTGAAATAAGGCCCGTTTTGCTAGTTAATGCTCCAAATTAATTGCTCTATGCCATTCTCTCTCCTCTATGTGTTTTGTGGAAGTCGAGACGCCATGTCGGTGTAGCGAACCGGGGATATTTCCCGATCTTGCCTCGTGACGGGAAGGCATGGGGCATTCGACCTTGCGCCCTCTTCTGATGTTGAAGTGCTTGAACTTGTCGCTGCATCAGTACTCGTGAACCATGAGCGAACGTGGTTCAACCGTGGCAACAAGTTTGTGCGAAAATTAGCCCTTGGGTTTGGCACAATCTCTTCGTCAGATGGATAAGAGAAGTCATGGGTAACATTTGGAGGTTGCCACCCATCATCTTCATCTATCCTGGTGCGCACTGCTAGAGTGCCGCATGAGGCCGTGTTCTTCTCGGCTTCTTCTTTGTCATCCACCTCCTGTGGTGGTATAACCTCATCTCCCTGTTCATCCCTATTAAGGGTGAGAAGGGAAGTATCTTCCTCCATGGCGTCGTTGTCTGCAAGGGCAACCATGGGCTGCACCCGACCAGCCCCTCCTGGGCTTGATTTGACAGTTGAGTCTTCTTCCAGGGCAACACCAGTGTGCACCTCAGGGGTCTTCTCGATGCCTTCTATGGGGGAGGCATCTTGGTCTTGTGCTTCCTTTTGCGGAGAACTTGGAGTACCAATTTGTTGCTCACTAGCCCGCCTAAGGATGGTCAAGGGAGGCGGCAGTGGTGCCGCGTCCTCTTTTTCTCCGCGGCACTTGGTTGTGCCTTGCGTTGTTTTGGGGTCAGACGGCTGAGAAGGTAGTTGTACCTTTCATGCCGGTCCAAGTCAGGGGAGATGCGGAATGCGATCCTGTCGTTCTCTTGAACGACATCACCATCAGCTCGAACGCGAACTTGGGTGTGCCTAAGCACCAACTCCTCAAGCTCCTTGTAGAGCACATGTCGATTCCTCCGGCGCCGTTTCCGCTTGCGCTGGTTCTCGGTGAGAGCACCGTGAACCCTGGGCGGGATTGGTGGTGTAGGTAGGAGAGGCGGTACACCTCGCTGAGTTGGTGGAGCCTCCGCGCCACTTGCGGTACGTTTCCGTAGCTAATCCTCGCGCCTTGGAGGAGGAGGAGGAACACGAGTAGGCACTGGTGCCCGTAGAAGACTCTGTGGTCGCCATTGTTGCACGGGACGTAGATTTGACTCGTTGTCATGTCGTGGAGGTCCCCTACTTCCCTGTGGAGGCAACATGTTGCGCCCCCGTAGGTTAGTGCGTGGTGGGGAAGGGTGACTTCGAGACGCCAAAGTTTGGCGCTCATGTTGAGGACGATGACTTTGAACAGGGCGCATGTTCCTCCTTGCACCCTGTGCCAATGATTCCGCCCGCTCGCCTGGACCTTCAAGCCGCCTTTGAAGGTGACTCATCTGGTTTTGGAGTTGGAGAAGTTCTTGTCGCAAGTCCTCTTGGCGTGGTGCAGGTGCCTCATTCCGAAGAATGGAGAACCTATTGGTGTTGGAGAAGGATCGCCCATCCCCTGCAGAAGTGTGCAGGCATGACGCCCACATGCTTGGCTGACGGAGATAGCCGTCATCCAGGTTGAAGGATGTAGTTTCGCCCGGAAGAACGGGCTCCTTGCGGGAGCGCCGCTTCCAAAACTCCTTCATGATTGCCCGCCGTACCAACTCCTTGACCTTTGACGGCTCGTTCGCCCACTGATCGGGGAACAAGTCATATGGAGGGGTCAAGGTATTGCCATAATCGAACACCTTGTGGGCAAGCTCTATTGCGCCAAGAGACCAATCCTCCTCGGGGACAGCACTCTGAGCCATGCGAGAGCTGATCAGTTTATGAAGGCGTTGCACCTTTTGGTACTTCCTTCTGTGGTTGCGAAGGCGATTGAGATTGTGAGTCAAACGAGCGTTTGTCATCAGCCTCCGGAGGTTGAAGGATACAGCCTCGAGAGCCTCGAGTAGCTCAACTTCAGTGCGCTGTGTAGTCGGCTTAGCAATCTCCGGTTCATTGCCAGGTGTTGGGACAAGAACCGAAGCAGCGGCTACCCGCCTGTTGGCAGCCTGGACACGTAGGCGTTGAGACGCCTCTGTGTTCCCTTTCATCTCCGCCATGACGGAGCTCTTCAAGAGGGTGCGCGCTTCAAGCATAAGCTCGCGGCGTTCCCTCTTTGCCTTGGCGACTGCCCTCTTTTGCGCCTTCTTGGATTCCATGACTTGGAATTGGGCCGGGTCTTGCGCCTCATGCATGTAGACCTTGTTTCCATGCTTGAAGGTGGTCATGGGTGGAAGCGACCCAAAATGGATCACAGTTGGCACCTCATCATCATTGACGTCAGCAAAAACACCTACAAGAAGATGTCAGTCATCAGCGGAGTTCCACGCCAATGATCTTTATGTAGCATGCAATGTGTTGTGATGAACGGCCGAAGACCAAAGCGCGCGACCATGCACAGCAAAGATGGGAGGAGAACCATGTCCCACCGGGTGTGCCATTTTGTTTGAAATCGCTTTTTACATGGAACGA
This sequence comes from Poa pratensis, assembly GCA_947311845.1. Classification (NCBI taxonomy): domain Eukaryota; kingdom Viridiplantae; phylum Streptophyta; class Magnoliopsida; order Poales; family Poaceae; genus Poa; species Poa pratensis. The sequence goes on from CAMZMU010000074.1 coordinate 27,740,434, forward strand.
AAGCGTATCTCATACACCGGGGTAATACATAGTGCGGGCGTGCCAGTGTACTAAGTACACAAAATAAAATGAGGGAAAAGATACACATTAATCATGATGACTAATAGACTAATCCCAAGTGTGCGCTCCGTGTGGCCTACTGACACGTCGCAGAGCCGTGTCCTCATCGGTACAGGCGCCGTAGATAGCATGGCCTTTATATGGGCCATGCCCGCCTCGCCGTCTTGCCTCATCGGTTGATGTTGAGGTAGTAGCGGAATGCATGGTTGTGCTTGGCGTAGACGTTACGACGATCTCGTGGATTCGCCGGAAGTGCGAGGGGTATTCCCCGTGGAAGTAGATATCGTGTATAGAGACATATGAGAAGAAGGACATGCACCGTCGAGGGTGTACATCCGGAAAGTGTCGCCGAGTTCACCGCCAATGGTGGCGGCAGTCTCACGCGTGTAGACGGACATCAGGCCCGTGAGGGCTCATACGTGTCGACCTTCATGATCATATGCAAGATAGCACGAGAGCTGAGTGTTACAAATAGTTAGCGTCAATGCTAGGCTAAATAGATAGTTACTATTGTCTTATCGTAACCGCTAGCGGTTGCTTTGTGAAGCGTTGTCCAAACGCTATGTACGCCTGTTAGAACAGGCGCCTCCTTGTAAACCGACCTTGTAAGCGACTGTTCAGGCACTATAAAAGCCTGAACGAATCCATCAGTACAACACTCGATTCCTTTCATTCTTTCCGTTTCTCTTCACGTTATCAGCACTTGTCTCTATCGAGAGCATGAGGCCGAGAGAAAACAGAGAGAAGAAGAAAAGGTAGCACAGCGGATTGGCAGCAGCCATTCGCGACGAGCGCGGACCGGCTGATCCCGGCGGAGGCCCTCCGCGACGATGCGGCCACGGCCCTTCCGGCAACCAGCACCGGTCGGCGCCTCATTCCGTGAATAGCGGTGCCAACGGCGGCATGCGTGGCTGCGCCACCAGCCCCGACTCTCTATGGCGCGAGGCGACCCCTCGGCGCTGCTCCTCCCGAGACATTGGAACCCAAGGCCGTGGCCCTCGGCCCGGCTCCTCGCGGCGGCCTCCATATTCTCGGCTCCCGGCGCGACTCCTCCACGCCGCTGCATCCCCGGCGGCCTACGGCCAGCACGCTACGAGTACTGGCGGCAGAGACGACGCCATCCAAGCCCGGTGGCAGAGCCCTCGCTGCGCTCTCCGATTTGGCGGCCACGGCCAGCCTAGTGCCGTCCATGCGACGTCGGCGCAGCGCCCCAGGCGGCGGCCAACGGCCAGCTGCGGCGAAAACCTGTGCACGCGGCCTCCCGGCGGCGTCGGAAGACGCGGCCACATCCCGCACCGCTCTGCGTGGCAGCGGCCAACGACGCCCACCGCAGCGCTCGCGTCTGTGTTCGCCTCGGCTCTGGCCGCTTCCCTTCGAGACGGTAGTCGTCCACCGGAGGCTACCCGCACCCAGCGCGCTTGGCGGCCCACGGCCGCTCCTCCCGGCGCGACTAACGGTGACGGACGGCTCCTGGTGGCGACTCATTGCCAAGCGCAGTCCAGAGGCGGGCGACGCACTCCGGCGTCCGTTCCGGTGTGGCCTCAAACCCCCGGCCGCCGGTGACAGTTTTTCCCCAAGGAATTGGAACAGCACGGGAGGAAGTTTTTTGGGATAAAATACCCTCAGGCAAACTGCACGGGAAGAGATGGGATAATCTTATCCTTTCGGTCTTTTGGATTCTAGTCCTTATACATTACAGTTTTAACGTATTACCCATGCAGCTTTCTGTTAAGCCCTCAGGTTTACATTAAATTAAATGTATAAAGCACTAAAATCCCTCTATTTCATTTACATTTTTGTAAATGGTTATTCCAGACCTATTTTTTGGAATGTTTTTGCATGTTCAATATGCTCTCCTAATAGGATGAAAAAGCATCAGCTTACTATTCAAGTTGTTCCTCAAGAATATATTTGTTGTTTGCCAAAATAAAGCTTACTATCAAAGTAGAATAAATTTAGGCATGATCCTTATATGTTATATCACATTGGTACAACATAAAATTGTGGAGCATGCATCATTGAACATTATTTGTTGTGTATTATGTCTATCAAGACAAAGTCCATCATACATAGCAATGGTTTAGTTTCTCACAAATTACTACATGTTCCACATCATGTGGTGATAATTATATTCACCAAGAATAACCAATGTCAAATACATATCTATGTTTTGGATCATAGTGGGCCTACCAAAAGTGATAAGATAACTATCAAATTTATCAAATGAATCATCATACGTACCGAATGATGTCAAGCATTTGGTTGGGTTATACCACAATCATTAATTAATGTGAGTTCAATGGATAAGGAGATACACTCCATCAAAATTATAGATTTCTTGCGGAATTAAACTTCCAAGATATTTGGAGACCTTGTTTAGTCTCATAACTATCTCAACATGCTATTAGCCTACAATTATACTACTACATGTGGTAAGTTGTTCATTATATCATGACCCTCGGACATGATTTGAATGTATGAATAACATTCATACTAAACTTTGTTGCGTAAAAACTATTTTTTAAAATCTTCATCAATTGAAGTTTGGGCATGATCGCCTTGTTCACCCAACAGTAGGGATGATATTGATATTATTGAAAATTCTGTTGGTCATAACTTAAAAGTTACAAGATTCTCAAGTCATTAAATTTTATGTGCACCACAAGTGCCATGAGTTTTTTTAAAGGCTCTCTCACCTTAAGAATAAATAAAGTAGCCACTCAAATTCTTGAACACATTCAAGAAGCTATATGAGGACTACTCAACCATTTTGGGACATATATTCATGGTATTCATAGACATCTAATAGATGCCCTTATGTGAATCTCTAATCTCCATGAATCCATGATTTAACTAAACTAATTGCTCAGATTATCAAATATGAGCAAAACATTCTAGCATATGGGTTATACCCATTTGAATGCCGTTTTCACGAGCATTTATGATTTTGTCAAGTACCTCATGTACATAGTCAAAATGGTGTAAATAAATTCTTTATCAAACGAATAAAATCTAATTAAATGACCACTTCTACATAATTTAATATACCAACATCTTGTTGGAGATATGCGGTCTTACACGCCGCAGATCTATTCTAGATCATACCAACTGCATATCATACTGCTTCCCCTTGCAGTTAGTACGTGGAAATCAAACAAGTATTTCCCATCTGCGATGTCGGTAATATACCGATTTCACCACTCCGGCGTACATTCATGGGCCCTCACATTAAATTTGGGATCTATGTGAGGTATTACTATTTATTTATCCATCAATTATAAATATATCAAGCCCTATCAAGGGAATTGATTATAGCCCGTACGCTGATTACACTAAAATAAGGATATTTTCGGCATTAGGGGGACATTCGTACCACAAAGAATGCTGATAAACTAGAAATGTCATAGACATTCATCCTTCTATTCACGTACTTAAAATCTGAACATAAAGTTCAATATATTTGCAACACATTGCAAATCTGCCACACACATTTACTTATGACAAAGACGTCATGAAATCATATTATGCATGCATGCAATGTGCCATACAAAGTGGAAGTATCTCATACAACTACTATTCTCCCAAATGAGAGCAAAAGGGGGAGAAACATGGTCACATGAGAAATGAGTTCTCATATGTATCCGCGGAAATAGAGGAAATTATATCCTCAACTAGTAAATGTAGTTCAACCTCAAGTTGAATAACACATAACGGATGCTCACATCCAAACCCAACACATATGTGCACACAATTTTTTAAGTGTTGGGACATCGAAACACCTTGACTCCATTGTTATGGGAAATCACGAGGAGTTCAAAGATGTAAATATTGTTTCCACAATTTTCGTTGATTCAACAGAATCATATAACATAAAGACTACATTTGTCGACAAATATTTATTCTTGAATTGCTAAAACCTTTAGGGCCCTGAACCAAAATCCATGGTAGAGTGCCTCATGCACTCATATATTGGTTCAACTAGAAGGAGGCAATTAACAAGAGTAGCATTCGCTAAACAAAAGAGATGTATTTACCACAGTAATACATTCTCCTCATAACTATCTTCCCTTTTGGAAGACAAATGAATTTTCATTCATAATGAGGTGGTGAAAAAGCGAGGCTTGTAGCATAAGGGTTCACGCAGAGACCCGACATCGATTATGATGTAACATACCCTCTTGGTATAAGTGGAATTACGTTTCGATATCAATAATTGGCATTACAAATAAACTATCCATGCAGTTGATAGACGCGGTGATTTCATACTCATATGGATCACTCAGCTCGAATATCTATATAAATGTCCAAGAACAAATCGCAACATATATTGTGTAAAACATCAAAAGTCACTCAATGACTTAAATAGTCAAAATTTGTGTGGTACAATTGACTATGAGATTTCTTTCTTCGAAAGAATAACTCGGATAAAGATTGCTTACATGTAGTCATTAACAAAATCCCTCATTGGATTCTACATAACCTATGTATATGTCGATGATTTCATCATTGAAGTCTATACAATACATGAAAGGTACTCGCAATCATATCAAGACGGAGATTTGGATGAAACCAAAATACTATTCAAGTTCACAACTTGAGAATATTCCCTTTAGGAATACATATCTATCAGTCGTTACATATCCATAAAATATGGTAGAAATTAAATATAGATAATCATATCAAATACACATATGGTCATACTATCCCTAACAGGGATGCAAAACTCATTTTTCACATTGTAGCAATGATGAAGTGGTATGGGGACCTCTAGTTCCATATCTCAATATCATTTGTTGCAAACTGCATCACGTGTGACAATGTTTTTGATGTCAATTTATTTGAAGTGCTTGTGTAATTAATATCCTTTGATATCTTCAAGGCACTAAAATCTGGATTAAATCCCTCAGGAACATCAAGAATTGACCATTGTGTGATATACATATATTGGCTATAATTATCTGATCCCGAAAATGCCATATCAATGAGTGAATTCAGTGGAAGATCCTTTTAAGGGAAGTCTTCCAAACAGACTCTAATGTCTACTATCAGTAATCATTCTGGAATAATCACTTTATATGAAGCATCATAAAACGTATATGGCTTCACAGAATGATAGCACATTCAAAATTATGGGTTAAGATTCAACAGAATCAACTACCATTGTCTATCAAGATAATACCACTTGTATTGCACAATTACGGGTTATATAGAGAACAATATTGCAAATAAAATTGTTGAGATTTGCAAAGTTCAGGGGGAGCAAACTCCCGTATCATAACTCGTCGATGATCTTCAGATCACACATATTGTACTCTTTTTCCCTTAATGAGTTTTCCCTAATGGTTTCTCATAAAAGGTTTTTAATGAGACAATATAAATACAAGTGTTCAGATATGCCATTTTGCTTTCTCCTTATATTTTTTCCCACTGGGTTTTAGAGGAGTTTTCAGTGGCACGTCGTATTGCACTCATTTTCACTTTATGAGTTCTCCGAGGGTTCTCATATAAGGTGCTAAATGAGGCAATACCTTTTCATTACCATATGTCATACTTTTCTATTTCCCCACCGGGGTTTTTAAAGGAAGTATATAAGGCATATTTATTAATCTCTAAACTCACTAATGAGCCTTTTCCTATCAAGGTTTTTCTCATATGAGTTGTCAATGAGACAATAATCATTATATGTTGTATCATTTTCTCCTATTTTTCCCACCAGGTTTAAAGGAGTTTTAACAACATATCAAATACAACTCTCCTCATATTTTTCCCACAGGGTTTTAGGGTGAGAGATTCTAAAGATGGAAGATTATGAAGATCTTACAAGGACGTTCCACTCGAAACTATCCGAAGAATTTCAAGATGATGAAATTTCGCAAAGGATAGCGTTTGTCCAAGGGGAGTGTTACAAATAGTTAGCGTCAATGCTAGGCTAAATAGATAGTTACTATTGTCTTATCGTAACCGCTAGCGGTTGCTTTGTGAAGCGTTGTCCAAACGCTATGTACGCCTGTTAGAACAGGCGCCTCCTTGTAAACCGACCTTGTAAGCGACTGTTCAGGCACTATAAAAGCCTGAACGAATCCATCAGTACAACACTCGATTCCTTTCATTCTTTCCGTTTCTCTTCACTGAGCACATACAACAGCTAACTCGCGTAGCTAGCCCATGCATGCCCACGCACGCAGCCAGGCATGCTCACATGTTCAGGATTTGGCACTCGCTAGCACATGTACACAAGCATGCACACGTAGTACGAGCGCCGGGACTACTGCCGGTGTACGCCGCTGAGACAACCCAGCAGGCAGGACAGCGGATGGCGCCGATCGTGGCAGACGAACGCGCCCGGCCGACGAAGGCAACGTTCAAACGAGCGCAAAAGATACGCCCACGGCCATGCCGAAGTGTGCCCCAGCGTGGGCACTCGACCATGCTCCGCGCTTGGCTGTTCACGGCCAGCACGCCGCCTCGGCATCAAGCCAAGGACAACGTCGATGAGATTGTGCTGATGGTGAGCCATGGCGGCGCAGCTCGATGATGGGCTGCACGCCGGCCGCCCCGGCGCCATCACGCCGAGCCGCCAACCTCGTCGCCGTGGAGATGAAGAAGACACCGGCGTACCCGCCGGCAACCACGACGGATGTTAAACTGTCGTGTACTGCACGTATATCTTACGTATCCAAGTCAATCTCCTCATGATCCCGTTTATCCTTTGCCTGCGTACATCAGCGGGCCTTGGAAAAAGGCCATCGCTAATCACGTATGGGAAAGAGAATCACGGCTTAGCCCATATAACAAAAGCACATGGCATAATTAATCTGATGGACTGATTAACATCCGGCAATTAGGCCGTACAGCTCCACACATACGATGCATTCATGCATGACGGCTCCAAGCTGATCAAAGAGGCATTTTGAAACCTATACTTGGACATGCTTAACATGCATATATATTCAGCAATTGATCGCCATATATTTTAGCACAAAAACACATCAAACACTATGCATGCGATTTTAAAATCGTTTGACCAATGCATGCACCGTTTTGCCCCTCTCCATAATTAATTTAGCAACTTGATTGGAGGAAATAACACCCAATCAACTCCCACCTTTGGTCACGGTGATCTTTCTACATAGGTTCACGCAGTCGAGCTTGCTTCTTCAACTTGTTGCGGAAGCTTCTTTTTCTGCTGAATGCTCTCTCCTGATTAAAAAAAAGGTACATTTTTTGTAAGAACGTTTCTGCAGCAAGATCTATCACAGCGCGGAATGATGATTAGAGCATAAGAGAGTCTTACCACTGGCTGGGCTAACTCCTCTGCTTGACGAACTGCTTTCACGAGATCGCGGTCTGCATCCGCGTACAGGCTAGTCACTATTCCAGATTGGCCAGCTCTGGCTGTGCGACCCACCCTGTGCAAAAAGTCAACAGCACAAGCAGCAAACTCCGCCTGCAAGTATAGGTAGCAGAATAAGTATGATGACGGAAAAGAATACCTACTTTGGTTGGGTTAACCAACAGAAATTTTAGTATGAAACGGTAGTAATTTACAAGTATCTTTTACATATATACCAGGTACTCCTAAACAAAACATATATGACAGGTGTGCTTTAACTGCATGAATTATGCACCATCGCCTACAACTTCAGATGCGTTGTGCTATCACAGTAAATGTTAGGAAAAAGATGATGATTGGAGGTTCAAAGCAAATTGACAGAAATGCAGTGCAGCACCAGATATGCAGGCATTTCAAAAGGTAAAGTCTGATCATACCTGGATGACATGGGAAACGTTTGGCACATCAAGCCCACGAGCGGCAGCATCGGTACACACGAGCACGCCACCATTTTCCCGGAAAGATTGTAAATTGGCTGTCCTTTCCTCAACAGTGCTCTCACGGTGGTATAGGATGCATGGAATGCCAACTCGCCGCAATATGTCAGAGACTGAATTAGCAGCATCGACAGTGTTCGCGAACACCATAGTTCGACTTGGGCCGAGTTCTGAATCAACTTCACTCTTAAGGCCATACTTTACTGCATCCAGAAGAGCATCAACTTGCGTATCAGCAGTAACTGCTATCCATCTTCGCTCTAATCTGCATACGTGGCACACTGGGCATCAAATGTGTGGAATGTGCAAATAGGAAATGACAATGAGAAACAAATATAAGATTCTAACAAAGACACGGTGACTAACAAACATAGTACTAGTGGGAAATCTCTTCATGCTGAACAATAACCATAGTACAGGACATTCAGAAGCTTATGGTAAAAATAGAGTGCATACCTAGGGTTGTGGCGGTGTAGATAAGCACCACTAACCCACACAGCACTAGGAAACATACGTTTCAGCACACCACCCGCAGTCTTTTTTCCACTCTGAGGAAGGGTGGCAGCAATAAAAATATATTGCTTGCTGCGTTTATAGACTTTTCTAACCCTCCTCCAGTCCCTGCGTCCTCCTACACGAACATTCTCCACCGGCTTGACTGATCCATCTCGAATATGACCATCATCAGTTTCCTCATCAACATCACTAAATTCAGCACTCTCAAAGTCTGAATCCTCATGATATTCGTCAGAACCTTCAGGTAGCACTTCCTTTCCAGAATCTTCAGAACCTTCAGGTAGCACTTCCTTTCCAGAATCTTCGGCCCTTGAAAGTAGCTTCTCGTCAAACCGCAGCATGTGAATGAGACGAATGACCTGATTTTCAAAACTTCCGCACAGCAGCATGTCTGCCTCATCAAATACCTGTTCCAAATCAGAAACACTTGCTTTAAGACGAAAAAATCCAGATAGGAATGCAGACCAGAAAATGATATCAAAGAAGAAAATATAAACAGAAAGTTGCATCCCAACTTGAGAGTTGGAACTGTTCAACATATTTTCTTGACCAAATTGTAGAAAGCACAAAAAATGTAGCCTTGCCTTGCCAAGTATATCCAGCAACTCATGAATAAATAAAACATAGGATGCAACAAGGACATTTCTAGCATGACCATCCAAAGATGTCTGTACAGGAAAAAGTCCCCACTCAGGTACTTACAATAAATTTCACACTACGTAAGAATTTCTCGCGCCGCCTCCTCTCTGGGTCATAATCAAATAGATAATTCAGAAGAGCAGCTGGAGTGGCTACAAGAATATCTGGGCGAACAGCTGGCCAACCCTGTGATGAAATAACGTACACAAATATATAAGTTATCAAATGTTGTGCCAGAATATGTTTCATCAATGTAAGAGTGATGTGTAGGAAATGGGAAGTGAACTAAAGACCCATCTTTAGTTGAGACTTGAAACTCAAAGTGTAAATTGGGGAATATACCATTACGAAAACAATGAATTGTTAAAATGGAAATTTGGTTGTAGAATGTGAGATATGTAATCTCAAATTTACCCATAACTAAAACAAGAACACGTAATGAGTTTACCAAGCTATGAAATAGCATATGACAGAGAGACAGATCATACCTTTGGCCCACAAACTGCAGCAGCACGCTTAAGTGGTTCACCAGATACATCAAGCAATGAATTAGCCATGAAAACAACTTGCTCACACAGCATGACATTGGGACAAAGAACCAACACATTATTATCTGTTCCGGCAGCAATGCTCTGAGGATCACCATCTGCTGCGGAGGAAGATCTGGAGCAAAGTTTTTCGATCAGTGGAACCAGGTAACCATGTGTTTTGCCACTGCCAGTCTCCGCCGCAACAATTACATCGTTCGTCGAAAGAACATGTGGAATACAAGCTGCCTGCATTGCAACAGTTCACACTTTATATGAGCATGAATCAGTTGACACTCTAGCAAAAGCAAAGGAAAAATAATAACGGAACTCTAGAGCTACTAGTACACCAGTCCCAGCAAGTTAGCACAACAGGCAAACTTAAAGGAGAAAGACAGGCAATTGATTCGATTATGGCGCTTTAATCCTACAGTTGTCCTGGAAGGAAGTATGACACCTGAATTTTCTTTATTTTAAGATTGTGAATTTTCTCTTGCTCAGCTACTTATCTAACTAATCACTGCTTACACTTTAGGCATATGGTGCAGGAGGGTGAAATCTTCACAGCAACTAACAGCGCATATGAGTTCAGATATGCAATAGAAAGGACACCGATACTTCCAATGGACAGAGAGTGGACGGAAGGACTCTTTAACCCAGCATGACAAAATCAGGCTGCTCGGTCACTTCAAATGAACAGAGACAAGGCTGCATCGTCCCCATACGGTAATTCTAGATCAGAACACTTATAAAGATTCAGTCTACGTGGTAAACATCTGATGCTAAAGAGTTACAGTATAAGACATCGCACGCGGGCTCTGGCATTTCGTCGAGCACCCGCTGTGCCGCGACCAGCAGAGGCGAATGTGCAGCGATAGGTACCTGGACCAACGAGGGCCTCGCGAGCCCAGTGCCCTGCAAGGCGGACGCGAGGCGGTCGGAGACGCCGAGCGACTTCCAGGACGTGCTGTCCTCGGCAAAGAAGCCGTCGGCGGCCGCGGTGGCGTCGTCGGCCTCGGCGGCCGCGACCGTGGCGAGCGAGCGCGGCCTCGAGGCGGTGGAGAGGAGGCGCCACGGCCGAGCGGGCGCGAAGAGGAGGAGGCGGCGGGCGGCGAGGGAGGGGCAGGCGAGCGGCGGGAGCCTCGCGAGGCGGAGCGCGAGCGGCGCGTGGCGGAGGTGGCTCAGGGCCATCGTGTCGTTGGCAAAACTTGAGATAACTCGGAGAGGTTCAGGGTTCACTCTTCGCTACACGATGATGTAGTATCGAATTTTTACGTGTTTGCCGACAATTTTTCTCTTGTTTTGGATTCTATTTTGGGTATTTTTGTCATAACTTGCTAAAGTTGTGCTGAATTTGGCTAGGGCTAGTATCGTGAAGGAGGTCGGGCCCGGAACATTGTTTTATCGCGAACATCTCCATCCACCTTCCATTGGGTCAAGCGAACTCACTGAATTTTCCAAATCCAATGATAAAATGTGTTCGAAATTTTTGTATACTTTAAGAAAGTGTTTGTACATAGTGACGGATAGACGTGATGGGGCATTCTAGATTTTATGTATGGGATGTTCCGATTTGAGTGTTTGATTGGCAATTTGGCATGAGTAGGATGATCCCACCTTCTGCTTGGGTTGAAGGATATAGTGGTTATGGTTGGAGTGTTTGGTTGATGGATGCACCATACTTATAAATAGCCGGCTATAGCGGGGCCAGCCTCTTCGCAATTTGCCATTTAGTGCATTGGCCCGCTAACTAACTTATGCATTGACGTTGACAATGACGGTGGAGAAAATTAGTTGACACACAAAACCTTAAAGTAAAAGACATGGCAACTACAATAGTCAGTTGGACAGCTATTTTTATACTTCATGGGAGAGAAGTGGTGTTGAAACCTTGTTTGCAGTTCAAGTTTAGAAGCCAATCATGCATATTGGAATAGGATTGTTGGGCACTACCATGCTTACCAAAAGTTTGAATCTGATAGAAGTGACAGACTCTTTTGAGCACCACTGCACACCATTGAGAAGGAACCAGTTGAGTTTCAAGCCTACTACGAACAAGTTGAGTGTCCTCATCGTACAAGCATACCGTATAAAATTATGTACATACACTTGTTGTTTATTTATTTATTTTATTTATCTTCATGTACTCATGAAACAATTGTGGTTACTGAACCACAGTGTATTACTATGCTAAGGGCACGAAGAGAAATTCTTTCAATTTGTTCACTATTGTCTCAAGGTACAGAACTATGAGAAGTTCGAAGCACTAAACCCCACAAGAGAATATGGTCAAGCAATCTTACCTAGATGGCATAGAATATGAAGAATATGACGATAGCAACAAGAGTCCATCTCCTCATTCATCACATCTGCTGAACAACACACCTACATACAACAAAGGCAACCAAGGAAAATATGAAGATCTGAGGCGACAATGCACCATCCAAGAGAGGTGATAGCATGATTTTGGTGACCATAGAGAAAGAAAGCATGTGTTGGTATACAAAGAGAGTGCTTTGTGGCAAGATGGTTAGGAGGGTGGTTGTACTCCCAGCCCAACAGAGTTCAAATCCTAAATTTGACATTGGTGTTTCTCATTTAGGCGGAATATTCTTCAGTGGGAGGCGATGTTCCTATCGACAGCGAGGCGCATATGGTGACTTCATCAATCTCAAGACCCAACCGCCGGTTCAGTCTTTCAGAGGTGTTCATAGAGGCAGGATGTACGTGCGTGCGTTTGTAGGGGTGTTGCGTTGTACCGTGTTTCGCAAAAAACAAAGAGAGTGCTCCATACCAAAGATTCAATAAGTTTAATTGTTGTGTTTGAATGTGTTGGATTTGAGTATGGCTGAAATTATGTGTTGGAAGCATTATAGTTTGATTTTTTGTGATTCTAACATGTGTAAGTATATATGATATGTGCAGAGAGAGAGATGAGATGAGAGATGAATAGGTGCTGAGAAATAGGGGCCACTATGAGAGTTAAAGCGGTTATTTAGCGATAAAAAAAAGTAGGGATAAACACTACTTGGCCTTTAGAGGCCATTGTTTTGGGCACCGGGTAATGCTTTGTCTGAGACCATGAATGATGACACATTCTTGACCTATCTTGAAACCTCTCAAAATCTTAACTCACATGGTCCTCCGTGATGGAGGCAACCATGACAAGGGTCCTCGACCCATGATGGCGATCTTGATAGTGCATAGTGAATATGAGGATGGACGGTATTCATTTTGACATGTCAGTTTACCCTTAGCTAGAAAGGGATAAAGGTCTAGTTCAACCGAAAATAACCTCCTGCCTAAGTCTATCTTTAAACTTTCTCACACCAAACTCATTGCATCTCCCTCTCTTGATCAAATGTGACTTACAACATATGAATAATAGTCTCATAATTCAAGAACCAAGAATCTACGGCCCACTTGAAGCGTTACAAGCGACTTGTTTAGTTAGTGGACCCCATATAGGGCCATGACCGAAGCTCCACACGTCCTCTTACGACGCCAAGTAGCATCGCCAGAACCAAGAGGACATGGAGACTTTATACACAGTTGATGACGCCATCACCCACGCGACAATAAGACCGACCCCTAGCCAAAGCTAGGGCAACCAAGACTACACGCAGGGCCGGTCCATACATTTCCGAGGCCTTGGGGCGAGGCGACAAAATAAGGCCCTTGTAGGCAAAAAACTATTGAATTTATTGGCAATTCAGTAATTATCAGTACATAGCACAGATCAATATAAGAAGAATTAGAGAATTAGAGCAGTGTGAATCGGGGAGCCGGAATATAGAGATGCACTCCCTTAGATCCAATCCAATGTATCAACGTTGGTCTCCATTAATCGTTGCACGAGAGCGGCGGCCTCGTCGCCTCGAATTTGGAAGTGCGCGGTGGAGACTTGAGCGGCGGTGGCGGCGCTATTGGATTGCAGAATTTGGGGAGGAGGCGAGGAGACAAAACCGAGCTAGCTGGAGGAAACGATGTATGCGGCCGGTCGTCCGTGCGGGTGCGTAGCAGACTACAAGCCAGACTCGATCGATTCTTTCGATCCGTGGGTGCTAGACCGAGCCTAATATTTTCCTCGTATTTAATACGGGAGTACTACCTGAGCCTGAGCCCTACCTGCATGGGCCCCGGGGCGGTCGCCCCATTGCCCCGCCCTATGGGCCGGCCCTGACTACACGAATACTTCATATTGCACTCCAGCCATTTCCTCGGCACTGAAATGCACCTGCAAGGTGAGGGAATCGGTTGTGGTTGTTGCAAGTGTGGATGGCTTTCTCCTTTGCAAGATGTCAATAACTCGTTTTATCGATATTTTTTACACTCCGTTGAAATGTAGAGAATTTGAATGGGGTACCTTGATTTCGTGTCAACACCATGGTCCCATATACAGTAGATGTATCTCCATGAACATAAATGGATACAACGATTTTTTTCCTTTTTGCAGTATGTCACAGCGATCTATTTGGAAGAGCAGACACCCTTTGTGGCTAATTTTTTTTAAAATAATACACGAAAATTATTTAATTCCAGAAATAATACGCGTTTTTATTTTTTTCCAAAAATAGGATCCAGTCGTCTTCGTCAACGACGACATTGCCCTGTCGTCATTGCTGTGGACGAGAAAGCCCACTCGTCCACGCGGAGGACGATTAGTGGCTGGGCCACGTCGACGCACTCACGGGGCGGCTTGTCGTCCTCGTCGACGACGACAGGTGCGGGCCCAGTCGTCCACGCCAACGACGACAAGGACCACGCCATGCAGCCATCGACCGCCCAGCCGCGCTTCTCCTCTCTCTTTCCTTCTTTCTTCTTCCTTGGCTGCGTGTTCTTCGTTTCCTCTCACTCCTCCCCACACAAACCGAATTAAATCACCATTTTAGACCAATAATCTTCACATTTGCCACCATAAATCGGTGCTAGAAGGTTGAGAGAAGCTAGGGGAACTCCGATCTCTTGATGGGATAGCTCGTGGAGGTTGTGGTGATGGTTGGCGGGTGGGGGTGATGGTGGTCGTGGAGGGCTGCATGGTGGTGGTGGTGGTGCTGGAGGCTTGCATTGTGGTGGTTCTGCTCGTGTTGGTGCGCCGTTGATTCGAGACTGCCGGACGGCGTTGCCTCTCACGCTTCAAGGGTATGATTCGACGGTCATATGCTTTATTTGTGACGGTAGTAAATATTGTAGTGCTATATTTGTTATATGTATGAACATGCGTTGTTAAGAAATAGTTTGTGACGGTAGTAAATATTGTAGCTATATTTGTAGTAAATATTTGTAGGTATATTAACGATGGTCAATATTTATTTATGTCAGCGGAGATGTCTGATTTAGTGAAGATCAGGTTTTTCTATGGTCCTGGTAGAGTCCAAATGTGTGAAACGGGAGCTGATCTGAGTGAGTTTGATTATATAGATGTTGACCTCCCAGCTCCTCAAACATGGTCTATAAGTGAGGTAAAAAATTGGGTGACGGGAAGTTTAGGGCTTGATAGTCAGACACAGACCGTCAGTGTTCATGCTTGGTGGAGCAATTCAAGGACAAATATTTACTTCGTTTTGAAACCACTGGAGTCTGATTCTAAATGGGCGGGATGGTTAAAAGGTTGCGCAAAAAGGAATTGTTCTCCTTGTGCCCTAGTTCTTCCCGCCTTCAACGAGGTCAGTGTCCCTGAGGACGAGTTTTCTGCCCATGAAGGTGAGGGTGCTTATGATCCTGGCCAGGGAAGTGAACCGATGGACATGTCTATGTCAAATTATGGGTCTGATTTTGGTGGAGGTGGGTACGAGTCAGGCCAGAGCAGTCAAGTTGAAGGAGAAAATGAGGTAAATGACAGTGGGGAGGTGGATGGCGACGAGGTAGACGGGCAAATGAACGGGCACATGCAGAACGAGATGGAAGCTGAAGATATAGATGGCTATAGTACTGAAGGCGATGATTCCGATGAGTCAGACGGAGAAGAGAACGTAGATGAGGTACCAAATCCTGCAGCATGGGATCGGGACTTCTCTACGACCATGACCGTAGATGATGGTCATGATTCAGCATGGGAATATCATGAGAACAACATTGCAAGGGTGCTATGTATACTGACAAGCAAGCTTTGAGGGATGCAGTCATCAAATGGGCATTGTCCACCTGGAGGGTTATGAATACTGTGGTGTCCAGTCAGAAATATTTGACAATGGAATGTGCTGAAATAAATTGTCCCGGCAGGGTGCATGGACATCTCCCAAAGAATGGTTATAGCTGGAGGATAAGTGACTTTGTACCTCACACATGTCGAATTGACAGTATCCCTAAAGAGCATCGTAATCTTTCTTCCACGCTTATAGCTCGGTTGCTATACACGAGATAGTGTCATGCGCATCGATGGAAGTTAGTGCCCTCCAAACAAAAGTGGCTGTCAGATTCAATTATGAAATATCTTATGGCAAGGCTTGGAGGGCTAAGCATATGGCGCTTGAGAACAGATTTGGTTCATATTTCGACTCATATGACTCTGTTATACGGCTGCTGCATACTCTGCAGTACCGGAATCCAGGCACCTATGTAGAAATCCAAGATTTGTTCAGGCCAGAGTTCCCAAATGTGAGGGTGCTGCATCGAGTGTTTTTCTCATTCGCCGTATGCATCGAGGCTTTCAGACATTGTCGTCCGGTGATATGTGTAGATGGCACATTTCTCACGGGCAAGTATAGGGGACAGATCCTGACTGCAATTGGTCAAGACGGTAACAATCAAGTTGTGCCCCTCGCATTTGCTTTTGTGGAGAGCGAGAACATTGACAGTTGGACTTGGTTCTTCAGGCAACTGAAGATAGCTGTTGTGAAGGATAAGCCGAATGTGTGCATCCTTCACGACAGGCATGCAGGCATACTCAGCGCGATAAAGACACTAACCAATCCTGCGCCTGAAGAACAGACTCCATGGCAAGACATGCAGAGCCGTTGGTGCATGCGCCATCTAGGTGCCAACTTCTTCTCGCAGTTTGGAAATAAGGACCTGATGAATTTATTCAAGAAACTATGCAAGCAGAACCAAGAATGGAAGTACACGGCGATACGTGATAGACTTGAGTTGTGCATACAGAGACATGTTCGGGACAGGAGGGCTGCACGAGCACGAGCTGTTGCTGACCATGCACGAGCTGTTGCTGCACAGTTAGCTGTTGGACCCGTTCCCGAGGAGGACGTGCCTATTGGTCTTTGCGACCTACCCGGATTTGACCCGCCTGGAACTAGGAGAAGACGTGCGAGGTCAATTAAAACTTTTCAGCAATGGATAGAGCATGAACCTTTGGAGAGGTGGTCTTTGTTGCACGACACACATGGAGCAAGATACGGTGTCATGACAACGAACCTGGCTGAAACATACAACTTTGTCCTCAGAGGAAACCGTGCGTTGCCACTAACAGCCATCGTGGAGGGCATTTTCTATGGCACGGTGAAATATTTCAGAGAAAACGTGAAAAAGCTGAGAAGCATATGATGGACAACCCGACCTCGCCCTACTGTGAGAAGATTACGAAGTACATGAATAAGAAGCTGGCTAAATGTTGCTCCCACTCTGTAACTGCCGTTGGGAATCAAGAAAGGAGGTTCGAGGTCCGGCTATCCCACAACAAGTTCGGATCTGCAAACGTGGTGAGGACGCATGAGGTGAAGATTGGTAATGAGGTTTGGCCAACTTGCGAGTGCACCTGCAACAAACCAAAATTGCTTCACCTTCCGTGCTCCCATGTCCTTGCTGCCTGCAGGCAGTTAGGGTTGAACGCAATCTCCTTTGTGTCTTCATATTATATGAAAGAGGCAGTTATCAATACTTGGACAGGTGAGATGATGGGATTTCGATCAATGGGTAACTTCAACACTGTACCCCTAGGTGAGAGGCGGTACATACCAGCTCCTGAGCTACTGCGTGAAGGGGTAGGCAGACGACAGTGTCGTCGCATCAGGAATGATATGGATGAATCCGAGGCCGGAGGGCGCACAATGCAATGCCTTCAATGCAACCAATTTGGCCATACGGACCCTGATTGTCCCACTTTTCCTGGAGAGAGACCTCCCGTTCGTGGACGTGGTAACCGGCGTGCGCGAGGACGAAGAGCGAGAGGAAGAAACTAGGGGTCGCTATGTTCGAATTTGTATTAAGTGTGGCACTATGTTTGAATTTGTATTAAGTGTGAAACTATGTTTGAATTTTTAATAAGTGTGGAACTATGTTTGAATTTGTAATAAGTGTGAAACTATGTTTGAATTTTTAATAACTGTGGAACTATGTTTGAATTTGTAATAAGTGTGAAACTATGTTTGAATTTTTAATAACTGTGGAACTATGTTTGAATTTGTAATAAGTGTTTTTTCTGTGTTTGAATTTGTAATAATTGTGGAACTATGTTTGTATTTTTATTAAGGTACGCATCTTGTTATATTTGTATACATCACGTGTACTTTCTATGAACTAACTTCTGTTGTACGCAGAGACATTTTGCTACTGAGCAGACAAAGCAGTGCTACATTTCTTTTAACGAGCAATTTGATATGTACACTTCGGTAATCTGGGAGCCGTACACTGAGGAGCTTATTCAACGAAGATACCCGGTGATGCATGTAAAATGCATACATGAACTTTGCACTTTAATTGCTTATATTCCAATCATATTTGCATCATATAAGGCTTATATCAATGTTTTATAATGATTTTTGGGAATATTCATTTATTTCCTATTTTTATGGAATTAACCCTGCACAGGCAGAAAACCCCGTTTTCTTATTTCAATGTTTCAGGGACCCAAACATCAACGAAATCACCTGGAAATTTACGAGCCTCGAGGGCCAAACGAGGGGGGCCCACGCGGCCTGGTACTGTAGCTGCGTGGGACCCACCCATTTGGGCCTCGTGGCTCCGTTGCCTTCGATCTCTTCTCCACCGACATCGTCTTGACCTAAAAACGCCTATAAAAAAGGTCCCCCGACGTTCTCTGGAAGGAGCGCCGCACAAACACAGAAACACCGAAACAGAGATCAGGAGCTGCAGATTGGAGGGGGAAAACTCTGGCGGGGCGCTGCCAGCGTGGTCTCCATCTTCTCCATCGACTTCTCCACCGTCTCCATGATGAAGAGGGAGTAGTCCACCTCTGGACTATGGGTTTGTGGAAGTAACTTATGTATCTCTCCTCTCTTGAGCTTCACTAATTAGCACCGTATGAGCTGCTGAACATGATTACGGTCACCGTTGTAATACCTTTGTGGTGGATCTTGATGAGTTAATATATGTTTGAGATTGCAATGTTTGTTTCAATTATGAGTATAGATGCATATTATGTACCCCGTTCTTGTTTACTTGTTTTGATCAAGCATGTTTATGAGAGCGTGTGTGGAGGAACGTGTGCATTAGTTGGAGTAACGGGGGGTGGCTAGTGCAGTGAACGTGAGAGAAAGTTTTGCGATCCACTTTGGTATCTTTACCTTACTTTGTTACCTCACTAGGGATAAACTAAAATACCATGCTACCGGGGATGTGGGCGTGACCATTGCCACTACTCCATGACTAGATCTAGCATGTTCTTATTTTCACTTCATGTCATGATACTTAATGCTATACTCTGAGTTATCTTAATTACTGAGGTGTTATGATTTAGTTCGCATCTTGGTGGAGTATAAGAGAGGTTAATAACCAAAAGATCTCTATGTTAGGACGTGATGCCCATATATCTAAGTAACTTGTTATCAAACCCTGTGTTGCAATCTCATATGTTAACTGTGTGTGTTCCATTGTCTACCACTTTATAAAGAGAGAGTGCATTTGTGAAACCATGAACCCCAGTCCATTTTTAATCATAAGAAACACCTTTCCAACACCATATACCACTTTTCTATTTTCAGCCATCATTAAATCCGAAAATACAAAAATACTTTTCATCTTGCATACATCATTCAAAAATCCAAAAATATCATTTACCATTGCATCCACCATCATTGCATATTTATTTCTTGTTTGCATTACATAACTATCCTGATATCATTCTTACACCTTGTGCTTGACAACCACAGGTGAGGTTGAGGACCAAAACATCTAACCTTGTTTTGTAGGTAACCAAAGAAGGATAAGAAGATAAATCTACCACTTCAGATTCCCCGAGAGTTCGATATTAAACCCTCGAGTCACCCCTCGTGGGGAAAACTATCTTCCACTTACTATACACTCTGCACTTGGAGTCTCAACCTAATCGCGTTTACTTTTGCAGGTATCAAAGCCTTGCTCTTCGGGACCATCACCCAGGAGGTATTTCTAATCTCTGCACACGTGACCGAGAGTATTGGATGACACAATCGAAGATCATCTTCGATATATTCGTGGTGGAGATGTCCCAACAGAGGGTTATGAGGCAATTTGGTCTTCGACAGTTGGTAGATCCTCCTCCAGTAGAGCATCCCCTCCCAGAGGTGCACCACAGGTATGTGTATAGTTGTTTATTTCCTAAATTATTCCTACTACATCAGTTTGTACTGATAAAAACTCACCCAAATTATAGTACCTCGAGGCAGGGGATTAGGTGGACCGCGAGAGAGTGGTTGCAGAGGCTACAACCTTACGTTTCAGACTGGGACACTGCGACGGAGCGGGTCTGGGTCGAGACTGACGGGTTTGATATCGCTCTATACAATGTGTACTTGCAGAGGTACATGTCCGGAACACGGCTACTTATCGTTCAGCACTCTCACCCAGAGGTTATACCTGCCCCTACTACGTGGGATACGTACCCGACATATGACACTTCTGCATCCAGACAGCACGCGGTAATATTTTGTTTCTTTTCACTAATTCATCTATCTGGTACATCCTATCACACATATATATATATATTTAGTCCGTTATATTTCTATTGTCAGGCTAATTTGACACATGAGATTCAGAATGAGTTCGCTGAGTATGGACGTTCTCTTTCCACTGGCCCTCTTTTGGTACCACGGGAGGAGCCGATGTCCTGGATCAGGAGGCTGGAGGGAAAGCTACGGAACGTCTACGCGACACTCCTGTGCACACGCACAGAGGACGTTGTTCGCCACCCGGCTGGACAACGGCCCGCGCCCCCCTTCACGACGCCAACTGCGGCAACAGCAGCAGATGCATCAGGAGCGGCATCAGCACAAGGAGGAGCAACATCAACACGAGGAGGAGCAGCATCAGCACGATGAGAAGCATCAGGAGCAGCATCAGCACGACGACCAGCATCTCCTGCACCATCACCGACAAGAACCGCGTCCACGTATATCAGCACATTCTAGGCCACCTCCTCCCGACCAACCAGGAGGCTCGACGTGGCAGGGTCCCACTTCCAGTTACGGATATGGGCCACAGTCTCCACCTCAGTACCGAGGTCCCGCCCCGTCATACCATGATTACGGTACATATATTGTTTTCAAATTTCAATTGGTCCCGCGTATTTCTTACGTACTAACGATTCCATCTGTAGGATCCTATGGACATCATGCGGGTACGTCCGGACACCAGGCGTCCGGATCTGGATCAGCGTGGGGGAGTGACCAAGAGGGGGGACCCGCGGGGCCGAGGAGATAACTAATTCTAATCAACGACTTCACTTCCCTCTGCCACGTGTTCGTGATGGAAGCATGAAGTCATCATCACTATTTTCATCGGCGACAGCCTTCGATGCGCCAACACTCTTAGACTTGCGTCTACGGTTGCCTCGTTTAGGAGGCATGAAATCATCATCACTGTCATCTTTGGCCTTTGATATAGCCTTCTTCACGTCATCAACGTACAATGCATTCTGTGGACGCCCATCAGGACAAGCGCCAAAAAGAGCTTCCATCCAACCAAAATGAGGGATCTCTTTGTTCAGAAACTGTGCGTCTGCGGGCCAGCGCTGCACAAGAACAAAAGCAGGAAAATATTTCAGACAAATAACACTATATTCGAACAAAAAAAAACTTCCGTACTTAGTTACCTCCACGTGAAATGCATAGGCCTCCCGCGAAAAATGGATTATCTTTGACTTAGGAGTCATAGGCATGTCCCGTAGACCCGCCTCGATATCTTTTAGCTCATACACTCTCTGCCACTTCCACCGCCACCCATCAATTTCATCTAAAATTTCTTCAGGGGTCATATGCGGGATTTTGTATTTTTTGGCTATAATTTCTCCCAGCTCACGAATGTTGCCCGTCTCACTAACTAGCTCCCTATAGCAGCTCTTCGCCCTACCCTCCCTAATACTACCATCAGTCCATCTTACAGCTTCATACAGAACACACCATGACCTATGTTCCAAACTAGGACCCGAACTACCAGACATCCTTCCTATGCGACTAAGAAAATCACCACACACCACACGCCTCCATCACAACGTCATATATAAGCTCACCCGGGAGAAAAAGAGCGGGAGAAAAATGGCGGGAGGAATAGGGCGGGAGAAAAAGAGCGGGAGAAGAAGGGCGGGAGGAAAAGGGCGGGAGAAAAAAGAGCGGGAGAAGAAGGGCGGGAGACAAATTGCGGGAACGACCGGGAAACAAAAAAATTAAATCGCGTATTATTTCCGAAATTTAACCGGGAGATCCTGTCGTCCCTGGTAAGGACGAGAAGTCCTTGTCGTCTTCGTCAAAGACGACATTGCATGGCTCGTGGCATGTCGTCCTCGTCAATGACGACAGCCAGCCAGTCGTCCTCGTCAACGACGACAGGACCTGTCGGCTTCAGCAACGACGACTGGATCCTATTTTTAGAAAAAAATAAAAACGCGTGTTATTTCTGTAATTAAATAATTTTCGTGTATTATTTTAAAAAAAATTAGCCCCTTTGTGAGAGTTCCAGATGAGCAGTACCTGGCAGCCCCTTCTTTGCTGTCGCCTGACGTGGCACTCGCTCCTCGCGCAGAGCGCACTCCCGGTTAATCAACGCGGCCACACGTACTCCACTGCCCAAGCCGCTTAACGGTCGCGAGGGGCATCTCCGTCCATTCACCGCTGCCGCAGACCCCAAATTTTTCAAAATCCCGCAGCCGAGAGCGGCGGCGTCTCCACCCATTCCCCCCCACGATTCGATCCCACCGCCGCCGCCGCCCCCGCCGACACGACACCCACCGAAGGCGCGCGAGGGCCGGAGGAACCCTAGACCCCGCCGGGGCCATGCGACGGGACGCCGCGGGCGGCGGCCCCGGGTTCCAGGATCTGTTCGACTCCGTGCGCCGGTCCATCGCCTTCCGCACCAGCGCCGCCGCCGCCCCGGACCCCCCCGCCGGGCCCTGGGCGGGGGCGCGGCCGCGGGGATCGGCGTCCGGATCAGCTCCTGCCTCCGCAAGTCCAGGGGCATGGGGCTGCTCGGGCTCATCTCCAAGAGCCCCTCGCCGCCGTGCCGCCTGCTGCCGCCGACGCCCGTGCCGGCAGATGACGGAGGGAGCGGTGGTGGGGGAGGGCGAGCGGAGGAGAACCCGCCGATCCGGTGGCGGAAGGGCGAGATTATCGGGTCCGGCGCCTTCGGGCAGGTCTACCTCGGGATGAACCTCGACACCGGCGAGCTCCTCGCAGTGAAGCAGGTGATGGGCGGTTCTGCGGTGTGGTATCTGACTTTTACTATCTGGATACTTCGAGCCGTTCGTCAAAGTGACTTTCTCCCTTGTTTGGTTCCAGGTTCTTATCGGGAGCACCAACGCCACCCGGGAGAAGGCCCAAGTGAGTAGCATTTTTCCATCCGATTTGGATACCAATTGATCTCTTGATGGTTTTCTTATATGATGAGGTGGTTTGTGGGTTTTGTTTCTGCGACTAGGCGCATATTAAAGAGCTCGAGGAAGAAGTGAAGCTCCTCAAGAACCTGTCCCACCTCAATATCGTGGTGAGTAGATACGAGATCGATACGGATTGGATTATTTGCTTGAACGCTACTAGACATAGTTGTTTGATCTACTCTCTGTTGTTTGAGAAGAGGTACCTTGGGACCGTCCGGGAGGAAGACACCCTAAATATTTTGCTGGAGTTTGTTCCTGGAGGGTCTATTCAGTCGCTTCTCGGAAAACTCGGTTCATTCCCGGAGGCAGTAAGTAACCATCAATCCTTGCGGTTTTTCTGTGATTATACCGCAGAAGAGAAACTGATCCGTTGCACATATTGATCAGGTCATTAGGAAGTATACTAGGCAGATTTTGCAAGGGTTGGAATATCTGCATAGCAATGGAATTATACATAGAGACATTAAGGTACAAACTCTATAGCCTGAACATGTAATATAATCTCTGTATGATTGATCATTTGGTCGTGCTCCTTATCTTGATGATTCTTAGATTTATTTATTTATTTTCAGGGCGCAAACATCCTTGTTGATAACAAAGGGTGCATTAAACTTGCGGATTTTGGGGCATCTAAGCAAGTTGCCAAGTTGGTGAGTTTGATGTTCTATGTGCTGCTGAGGTCCAGCAGATAATTTGTCTGGCCAGTTTCTTTTTATCAGATTATTAGGAACATACAGCGTTCATGTACTCCTCACTCGAGAAAACTGATGCGATCAAAATAATATTTTGCAACATAGTAGCATATTCTAAATCCCCATGTGTTGTTATGGCATCAGATTATGAATTCTTAGCTGTAGCACTGAACTACTCACTCCATTCCACAATATAAGATGTTTTAGATATATCTCATAGTGGCTACATACAGATCAAACTGAGAGAACCTATACACTAAAATGTATATAAATACGTTTACATGTGTATGAATCAAGAAAAATGCTATAAAGGCTTATATTTAGAAACAGAGGTAGTATAACACTAGAGAGTGAGTTTGGTTTTGTGCAGGATTACATCCAAGGATAAAGATATTGTTTGCTAAATTGCAATTTCTAAGTAGAATAAAAACATGTATTAGGGATGACAAGGAAACAAGATAATGCTGGGCAGTGACTTAGAATTCTATTGAATTTGAGTTATATCCTTGGAACATATGAGCATAAGAGGTCCTGCACAATGAAGTAGAATTCTAATGAATTTGAATTATATCCTTGGAATATATGACCATAGGAGGTCCTGCACAATGAAGTAGAGTTCTCGTAAATTAAATTAGAATAGAAATGTTTGATAATGTAAAGTAAGAAGGTGATATGTGCCTGACGTGCTATATATGCACCTGCAGCAATCACTAGATTTCAAAATTGCTCAGCAATCACTATATTTTAAAATTCGAGTGATCTGACCCCGGTTATACGTTTCCCTGGCATATCTGAATAGTAATTTTAATCTTATTTTGCTGCGCTCAGCTTTCTGGCTTTACCAATCATTATGGTTACCGCTTTCATGAGAAGACTCTTAGCATGGACGTATTGTTGATAACTATACATTGTGTTTTGCATCATAATTGTGCATAAGGTTCTGCCTGCTGCAATTTTATTTATCATTAGGTAGATGTGATGGTTCTTTCATGTATTTTCTTTGTGCAAGTTATTCCCATGTCAATGCACTTACAGACAATGTTCAATTGTTTGGTATCAGGCTACTATGACAGCAGCTAAAACAATGAAAGGCACTCCACATTGGATGGCACCTGAAGTAATTGTCGGGAGTGGGCATACCTTGTATGTGAAACCCTTTCAGTACCTGAATTATTGCCTTTTGTTTTAAATTTTGGACACATCCAAATCCTCTGTCACTAATTAGTCCCAGAATACTAATTTTCAGTTCTACATTTTCCCAATACTTTGAGAAATCAAAATGCTAAATGTTTCAATTTTATCTTAGAAAGTAAAAAAATGTAGCAAATCAGGCATCTGGTTTGCAACTATTCACTACTAGACTTAGTCAGGACAATATGTCTACCTCCTGAGTTACATAAATTGTGCCCATGTGTGCCTGAAAGTTGAGATATTCATTAATTTATGTGGTATTGTCCAAGAACAGAACAAGCTGAGCAGAAAGCTTTTTTAAAGTATATGTTACTGTGAGATAATCAGCTACTTTTGTAATTTCTCTTTCGAATATGTTCACCTGTTATTGTCTCCAGTTGATCCTTATGAATGTCTAAGTTGTAGCAGCCAGTAAGGAAGTATTTTTTTATGTAGAAGAAAAAACTACTTCATCCATGTGATTCTCTGTTAGTTCTTATATTATGAGCTCATACACACCCTTCTAACATCTCAGCTCTGCTGATATCTGGAGTGTGGGATGCACAGTAATTGAAATGGCTACTGGTAAACCACCATGGAGCCAGCAGTATCAGGAGGTAAACTTTATCCTCCTAGATCTTAAAGAAATGTTTTATTTTTGGTTATTCATTGCACTAACAAAATCTTTTCAGGTTGCGCTTTTATTTCATGTTGGAACCACAAAGTCACACCCACCAATACCTGAACATATCTCGCCAGAGGCTAAAGATTTTCTGCTGAAATGCCTGCAGAAGTATGGCCATGATTGTCATACCTTTCACTTATTTAGTATTTTTTTCTAAATCGCATCACCAAACTTCCTGCAATTTAAAACTATGGTTTATGACTGTGTTATGGTTGTCTTATAGGGAACCAGAGCTTAGGTCAAGTGCGTCAGATTTATTAAAGGTATATTCTATTTGATTTGCTGCGTTTTAGATGTTTATATAGTTCTAAGTGTCTGATGATGTTAGCTTTTGTTTGTTTGTAAATTGACATCTTAAACATCTTCTTGCAGCATCCATTTGTCACGGGAGAATTTGACGACCGGCAGCTACTCAATCGTTCTGCACCAAAGGTTGGATTGCTAGCATAGTGATAGGATTTTCTCTACTTCTTTGGTTTAGTTATAACTTAAACTCTAAACAATGACACAGGTTGCTTCTGTTAATGATCTTCCTTTACATGATGCAGACGCACCAACAGAGTTGTAAGTATTCCTCTAATTTCACTATTTCGGAGATTGCTGCATTCTCCACAATCACATTTCTCTTTTCATGAATGGGCAACTTATCTAATCGCTTCCAGGGGGTTGAATCATTCTGGCAACTGGTCTACTATTAATTCCAACAGATCATCGAAAATCAAACCCTTATGGGAGGGTAGCTGTGATGATGATGACATTTGTGAGTTTGCCGATAAAGATGACCACCAGTTGTTGAATCTGTAAGAGTTTACTTCAGCTGTTAACTTCTCTAAGAATTTAGTTTGATCTTTCACTGTGCATTTGAAAATTGAAGTATGAACAAAGTTGCTATGTCCTCATGTTCATTTTCTGTATCTGTCAATTCCAGAGCTACAATCCTATGTCTGAGCCATTTGATGACTGGAAAAGCAAGTATGACATAAGCCCAGAGAAAAGTTCCCATCAGTCAACGGAATTCGGTGGATTAGCAAAGCATACTGAAGGCAGCATGACCGAAAATGATTTTACATTTCGTCGTGAGGGAAGTTGTGAAGATGACGATGTACTTACCGAGTCAAAAATAGAAGCATTTCTTGACGAGAAGGTACTTTGAAATTAATGAGATCACACACATTCAGTGCCTTACTGCTACTACTTAAACGATATTTACTGGTTTTCTCGTCAGGCCCTCGATCTGAAGAAGCTACAAACACCTTTATATGAAGAATTCTACAATACAGTGAATGCTGGTAATTCTCAGGGAGTTGATCAACCTTCCAACGGAAAATTCACAAATAGTCCAAAATTACCCCCTCGCGGAAAGTCGCCTCCAAGTAAGATGAGAGCAGCGGCAACACCTTGCGACAGTAATTTGAACAGTACGATACCGGAGAGCTGCAGCAAGCAATTCTCAAGAGACAGTGTAGATAGCAGCCGGATATTGAGAGAAATAGCTTCCCCTCAACTCAATGAGCTCGGGGATAAAGTTCATATTGATGTCCAAGAGAGCACAAGGTTTGTTACATACCTAACCTTGCTTAGAAACTGAAACTGTATTCTGTAAAATCTTAACCAACCTAACTATAGGTTAAGCTCCTTGTTTAGGGTTTAGGGTCAGTTCGCTCTTGCGTGCATTGAATCTCAGCTAGAACTGGTCCATGATCCTAACTGGGGACCTATTTGTGTTAACAGCATCAGCTTCGCTGAGAGGCAACGAAAGTGGAAAGAGGAGTTGGACCAGGAGCTTGAGAGAGAAAGAGGTAAGTGTAGCTTTCGTCTCCTAAATAAGTCAGCTCATGAAATATTATGTTGACTGTTAACATTTCACCAACAGTGATGAGGTTAGCTGGCGGTGGTAGAACACCATCCCCAAATAGAGGGCCCACCAGCGGGAAACGAGAGCGCCATCCTGCTCATTGAAATAGACAGCTACACCCGCTCCTTGATTTCGTCCCACAGTGACTGATGATAGCTACACAATGCTAGTAATTGGCGGCAACAGCAGTATAGTCTGCAAGGCTTGATTGTTTGCCATATACTGCATAGCTAGATGGCTGCCCGATCAGCTTGGTGCAGGTAGATCATCTTTGAACTTTGAAGCTAAGTGGGGCAGTCATCTGGGCTCATGGCCAGGATCATAGCAGTGATGCTGCCCAAAGAACGGCGTGCTAACCTGGAGAACGTTGTGCTGACAGTTCCCTGCCAAGGCGGCATTTTTCATTGTTTTCAGTGCTATGTGATGTTTCAGTCACATGGTTTATATTGAGGCCTATATTGAAACAAAGTTTGTTGTATAGATTTTGGGTTGGCAAGCAATATGGGGCTTGGTTTTGTATGGAGCTTGTTTTTGAGAGCGTGTAATAAGCTAAGTAATGCAAATTATGGAAGATTTCGTTTGTTGATTCTGAGCTTTCCAGGCGCTACAATTGCGGCCATCTGCCTCGATGTACACTGTGGAGTTGTAATTCTGAAAGCATTATATGCTATTGATAGTTTGATGCTGATATGATCTGTCTGGCTGTGTGTGTCCCAAGTTTTTCGCAATGACATGTTTCGAGTAGTGTATAGTGCATGTACATGATTGTTTTGGGTTGACGCTTGATTTTGGTGCAAAATGGATACCAAATGCTATCTTAACTGATACCATGATCCAAGTAGTCGGGCACTTGAATCCCTAAGAAAAAAAGTGGTTGCGTACTCTCTTTCATTTCCATGTTTAAACAAAAGAAATTTCGTATGATGAAGTTAGTAGCTATATATATACTCTTTAAGCACCCACGTAGTAACACCTGAACTGATCTGCAGACAGCAACTAGCCGAAGAAATATTTTATTTCACAAAGAAAATCTGAGATTGTTGTAGATTGGGCAGTCACGAAGCTAGGATGAGCTAGGTGGTGTGTTTTCATTTTTTTTGCGAACATGGTTTTTCATGAAGGTGATGGTTGTGGACATTGTTATTCCATCCTTTTAGTACTGTCTATGTGTTGGTTTTGTACATCCTCGATGTTATGTCACCGTGTTGTAGCCTTGTAGGAGACACAATGTTTATTATATATTAGCTTGATGCTTTAATAAAAATGTCCTTTACGAAAGACGGGAAATGATAGGAGGACAAAGAAAGGTCGATATAATTTTTTAAGAAGGGGATACAATGGATGATTTTTATTCCATACGAGAGATTACACAAAACTTGATTGATTTAATTAAGGTTGTATTTAGCGTTACAATGAAAAATGATAATAGGATTCTTCTAACCGTTGACCGTTTATCATTTTAGTGCTTGCTTGACTGGCTTTTTTAATAGGAAATATAGAAAAGTCAGTCAAGCAAACACTAAAATAAAAACGGTTAACAGTTAGATGAACTTGTATCTCGTGGGTCGATAAAAGGAATAAATTGAAAAGAAAACACCACATTTGAGCACCGCCGTGATGCTACCATCACTTGAACATTGGACACATACTCTAAAATAGCAGGAACAGGAAAAATGTGAAATTGAGATGTCACGACTTCTTCATTCCATGCACCAAAACACAAAAATGGTAACACGGCGTATTGGACGTTTTGGATGCTTCATAATTTCTTTGCAAGAAATAGACATCAACACGAGATAAAATTCCATTTTTTTGTTTGTGGTTTGGGAAGATAAATTTCATTGAATCAACCTTTTTTTTGAATTTTTCCACGTATATTAAACCAGCAAAGTGTGCACGATTATATCGATTACAAAAACAAAACTAAAGAGACTATCAAATCTATGAGATCTTCAAACTCTTTCTTCATCCATGACACAATCTTGTACTTTCCTGAAGGCAGCCGTAAAACAACGCTAACACCACCAAACCATAGACCTGTAAATACCACCGAAGGTTCTCCCTTTTTAATTTTGAGCCGCAATGCCAAGAATTTGTGCACGCATGCAGCCATTAAATTAATCAAGCAACATCGGCAAGAGCACCACCAGTGATATTTCAGGGACAAATAACCGAACTACTTTGTCGACGTCGTTGGGAGCCGAGAGAATGAATCACCATTGCCGAAGACGTAGTAGCCGGGATAGATATTGCGAGGACAAACCTCCTCGTGGCAACCATGAGAAACAATCCAAGATTGATCTGGCGATGCAAGATCTGAAGAATCATACCTAGACAGATTTAATCTTCCAAATCCACCATTGACGCCGGGAAGGATATCTCGCCGTCGAATGAAGCGTGGAAGATCACTTATTGCAAACAAACTCATCTCCATTAACGAAAAAGATGACGACCAAAACCAAACTCTACCATTAAGGACCTTCGAAAAGCGCCGTGCGCAGGTCCGAGGTCCCCACCCCTTCTAGTGCCAGACGGCACCTAGAGGAGGCGAGGACCCGTCGAATCTTTGCCGGTGGCGACAATGAAGCTACAGATATCACCGGCGGCGGATAGGGGTGAAACCCTAGGCCGCCGCCACGATCGCCTCCTCTCCTGTCTTTCTCGTAATCAACCGTAAAAGTTACATAACTGTACCAAGTTCATTGAATCAACCTTTATATTACCCATACCAGTATTCTGGAGTTCTTTCGTAGTACCCTAGTGCGTTGTGCTTGTCTTACCCTTGTCCTTTCATTCGAAGGAGGGACCCCGAGGAGAAAATTCGGTACACAGGTCCTTCACACGAAAACGCGCTCTACACAAGGACCAAATCGAGAAAGTAGCACTCCTCCCTGCCCTTCGCCAAATCTCTCTCCACCTTCGCCGTTCCCGAGCCGCCCTCCGCCCTCTCTCAGTCTCTCCCACCTGCCTCCGCCATGGCCCAGCCCGCCTTCCTCTCCTCCCTCCGCTCCCGCCTCCGGTCTCCGCCTCCGCCTCCTCACACCCAGCCCCGGCGCGCGTACCACGTCGAGCTCGGCGCACGCGAGAAAGCGGTCAGCCCTCTCCTCCCCGTCCCCTTTCTCCTTTCACTGTGTCGATTCGATCGCTAGATTGTATAGGTGTACTTTTCCTCGGCGCGATTTCTATGTTAGGAATCACAGATCGTGTCTGTATCCTCGCAACCTGGAAACAGATCGTCTCGATCCGATTTGAGACTGGCGAGAAGTTGCGATTACCGATTAGAGATTTTTTTCCTGTACGTGCTGTGTGATAGTAATAGGAGAAACGGGATCATTGTTGAGGGTTTAGGCTTTATTCAAAGTGATTGGCGTCAAATTTAGGTACCACGTGGGGACTGGATATGCTAGTTAGGTTTGCGAACTGCATTTGTGGTACTTAATGATGGTGCTTACGAGGTTATCAGCGTGATAGGAGATGGTTTATCTGAACGTTTATGCATATTAGGAGTGTCTATGTGTTATATAATGCATACGAAGGTATGTGCCATATATCACGTCGAATGATGCAGAAGGTCATATGGTTTGCATCCTTATTCGCACATAGGTGCATCATATGTTGTCTGAATCTATCAGTGTAATGCCTCTGTTTGCTGATCTTAAGTTGTTTGTATGTCTGCCACAGTGTCACGGTAGTTTAGTGTTTCTCACTATGTAGGTGACTAAAGATTTCTATCTTAACTTCTAGGATGGTGCAAATAATTACTGTTGAACTTTGATTCTAGATTTCTTAACAGAATAATCACATGATAGGTCGCAGTGTCGCGCTAGAATACATGATCTTGTGTCTTGTGCTTTTCTCGGCAATTCAAGCGGTGCTAAGTTTGTCGTGTGGGCGCATTTTTTGATTGTTGCAAACTGTGGTTTATGTGAAACCACATATATGCGCAACCTCGAAACATATCGTCTCGATCCGATTTGAGACTGACGAGAACTTGTGATTACCGATTAGAGATTGTTCCATGTACGTGATGGGTGATAGCAATAGTAGAAACAGGAGCATTGTAGAAGGATTCGGCTTTATTCAAAGTGATTGGCGTCAAATTTAGTTGCCGTGTGGGGACTGGATTTACTAGTTAGGTTTGCTAACTGCACTGATTGCACTTAATGATGGTGCTTACGAGGTTATCAGCGTGATAGGAGATGATTTATCTGACGTTATGCGTAGTAGGAGTGTGCTATGTGTTATATAAGACATACGAAGGTATGCACCATATATCAAGTCGAATGATGCAGAAGGCATGATATCGTTTGCATCCTTATTCGCACAGGTGCATCGTATTTGTCAGAATCTATCAGTGCAATTCATCTGTTTGCTGATCTTCAATTGTTTGTATGGCTGCCACAGTGTTTTGTGTCACAGTAGTTTAGTGTTTCTCACTTCGTAGGTAACCAAAGAACTCTTATCTTAAATTCTAGGATGGTGCAAATAATTACTGTTGAAATTTGATTCTGGTTCCTTCTTAACTGAATAATCACATTATAGGTAGCACTGGAATACATGATCCAGTGTCTTGTGCTTTTTCCAGCAATTCAGTTGGTGCTAAGCTTTTCATATGAGCATCTTATTTGTTTGTTGCAAACTCTGGTTTTATGTGAAGACTAGTTGTACAAGCAAGATCGCTTGGTGTTACTGTTATTAGATTACATACCACAAGTCTGAGAGTCAACAGTAACTTGCAAAGTAGCGTTTTGTTTCTCACTTTTACATTATGCTAGTTTTAATGTTACTTACTTTTGGCTTTTGTAAGATGTTATATGTGTTCTATTTATCTGTAGTTTGTGTTTCTGTTTCCTTCCATTAGTTGGTTTTGACTCTTCATTACTTGCAGCTTTTAGAGGAAGATGTTGCTTTGAAAAGGTTCAAATCATTCAAGAACAATGTGAAGCAGGTCTCCAAGATTGGGAATGTTCTCACTCTCGTTGTTTTTGCTGGTATGTATCTTGCTTTTGGTTGTTTCTTACCACTTCTTATTTTTGTGTATTAGATCTTTAACTGTTAAGGACTGCATTAAGAATTAATTAATGATTCAGTTTGTAAATGGATGTTTGCCACTTGCCCTACTTTATATGCTTGTTATCATATTTTAGCTGTTCATTTTATGATGTAAGGATGCTCCAAGACCTGGGTACTAAGTCTCTACCAAGAACCATGGTCTCTACCTTTTCAAATAAGTTTGTAGCGGGGGTTTGGTATTGTAGGGGAAATGGTAGTATGCACTGTTTCTTATTGACGTACATTGTCTTCCATATTCAGTGCTCTACCCATGTTTGCTGAAGCTATGTTTTGTCAACTGTTTATCATTTCAAGGCATTCAACATAGGCTATGTTAATTAGTTTTCTAGCAGTACAATATAGGCTATGATGTTCAACATGTTTAATCTTATAACAGTATAACAGTTGGAAATCCATATGGTAGATATTTATCCATATGAATTCTGGCAACCCCATCCCTCTGTTATTATTGACACACTTGCTTATTGTTTGTCTGGAGTTCTTGTACTGACCATGGAATTTATCCCTCTGTTCCACAATATAAGTCTTTTCTAAAAAGGCTTATATATTGTGGAACAGACGAATATTATATAACAATGTTTCGTAAGCGCTCAGTTTCCATGTGTGGAACAGAGGAGTAGCAATTCCGTGTTGCATAATTTCCGTTTCAGTTGTGTGGCACTTGAAAAGACCTCATAATGTGTAGTGTCTTTATTTCAGTTGCGTGTTGGATTCAGGTAATTAGAAATAGCATTTACTCCCTCTGTCCCCTTTGGATTATATAACATTGAATATGATACATGTTCTTAGAGACACATCTTCCTTGTATCTCTGATTCTTTGTATGGTCGGTAGTCACCCCACAATGGCCATAGTAACCGATTGTCTGAAAATTCACGTCAAAGTTACTTACACATCTCAGCATATTCAGGGTACCCATAATCCTTGAAACATGCTTTGTATTGAAGCTTGCAGTTGGTTTGAGTAAAGTTTTGTTTTAAATGCTGGTAAAAAATCATATATAATCCTTGGAAGTCTAGAAACATGCTCTGTATTTTAGTACACAGTAGGTTTCAGCCAGCTGGTGTCCTTCATACTACTTGAGCAGGTGCACTAGGATGCAGCTCTTTGACCAGATAACTAAAATTTCTCGATTTTTGAAAGAAAAATCTTGTGAAGCACAGAATGCTAGTAGAACTTTTCTGGTGTAGAGCAAATGTTGTATGCATGTTTTTATTTTGCATCCTTTTATGGGTGATTCACTTCACAGTTGCGCTGACTGATGTTTGTTTGCTTGTTTTGTTTCACAGCCTGCAGCTATGAGATTGTTGCACTGGCGACAAGCACGCAATAAAGGAGATGCAATCCTCCGCGAGCGCTTAGATCTACCAGAAAGTGTTTCATCACATAAACTGGCATTTTACCAGCACTCGGTTTCGAGCTTCATGTGTCGATCTTATCATGTAAAATAAAACAAACTAGGTTGACCTTATTTGCCCATCACTTGATAGCTTCTCTGCCTATTTGTTACTTGTATACAAAGTGAAGGTTTTATTATCCTGAGGAGCCACTCTGCTATAGATGATGTTTCAGTAAATTCTTGGCCTGAGATCTTTCACGATTCTTTGATGTCTGATCAGTATGCGATTTCCTTGTGTTTTATTTCATCCACCATCAAGGGTCTTTGCGCAGAGCAGCGATGAGCGTCTAAATTCTCTCCACGCCTTTTTGATTAAGTGTGACATCCTATCACATAATGCAGTTTTTGTATTTAGTAATAATGAAAATATCGAATTTTAATAGAATGCATCACCAGTGAAATTACGGCTTGGGTCACATAAACAAATTGAATAACAGTTGATTAGAACTCCAGGATTGGGAGATTGAAGTTTGTTCTAGGAATTGGTAGGGTTGGTTTTCTTCACTCCATTCCATCCCAAATCCCAGCCTTTCCTCCTAGATCGGACGGCGAGCCCCAGCCGAAAGTCCAACACAAAGAAAACACTCTACCCTCTGTCCAAAGTCTTGAAACGATAAGGAAGCAGGAAGGGAAGAGACAGCCGTAAAACCCCGGTGACGAGCAGCCATGGCGACGAGGGTGTGGGCAGCGGCGGCGGCCTTAAACCCCACTCTCCTTCCTCACTCGTCTTCCCCTCGTCCGAGCCGGTCCGCCCCCTCCACGCGGCCCAGCAGCGGGCACCTCCTCCGCCTGCGCAGCCGCCGGGCGCGGCCGGCCAAGGTCGTGTGCCGCCGCGCCAAGAGCGCCGCCTTCGAGGACTACAAGTTCCCGGACCCCATCCCCGAGTTTGCCGAGCAGGTCAGCGAGCACCTGTCTTCTGCCCCTGTTTCTTCTTGCCGGGACGCGCAGCTTCTGCTTCTGCTTCGTTCTGAACCCATTCGTGCGGCGCCTCTGTCAGGAGACGAGCAAGTTCAGGGAGCACATGACGTGGCGGCTGGAGCAGAAGAAAGAGGAGTACTTCGGGGAGCACGTTGAGGAAATCGTCGACGTCTGTACCGAGGCACGTATCCATTCGATTCACTTGCTCATATTGTAGCATTTTGGCATTCTGTTCTAGGATGGCAATGTGTAGCATTTTTGGCATTCTAGAATTTATAGATGGTTGTGTTGACAAGATGATTGAGACAATGTAGAAACGAACTGACACTAGAAAGAACATATGTATTAATGAGCAAAAGAGATGTCCTAAATTAGCTGGGAATGAGCATTGAAAATTTCTGCCGCGCCTCTTGGAAATTCAAGCATTTTTATGAGGGTTCAGACAGACGCTAGCATTGTGTGCTAGAGACCGGTAAAGTAGCTCAAACAGCCGCAGTTTATGTATGTTATAAGCCATGTTTATGATAGTAGGATTGGTTGGAGGTACAAACTGCAGAGGTCGAGACACTATGCAGTGTGTGCAGGTAAATTTGAGAACTAATTTGTACATCACGATATCCGTGCGTCTTGACAGGTTCCATGGTTACAACTTACAACATAGCTTAGCCTGAATTCCGGCATTGTATGTTCACATGCTATTAGCTCTACCATTCCCCAAGCCAGTCAATGTTAGACTTTTGATCACCTTGAAGCCTGTCTTTAGATAGGTGGCATTAGGATTGGTTGGAGACTTAGAGGCACATACTGCAGGTGTAGGACATTATGCAATGTATGCAAATAAACTTCAGGAAAATTTGTTTTCGATTATGATATCCGTGCGAGGATAATAATTCGTGTCAGTTGTAGCCGGTTAACTTACAGCCTAACTTGGTACTAGAATTTTGTTACTGTATGCTTGGTATGTGCAGTGATTTCCTTATGTTTAATTTCATCTGCCGACTGGGGCGTTTCCGTGGAGCAGCGATGAGCGTAACAATGCTCTAAGTGCCTTTCCGATTAACGGTTACATCCTTCCACAGAATGTAGTTTTTGTATTTCGTAATAAGGAAATTGCAATATTTTTAATATATGGCATCACTTGTTAAATTTCGACTTGGGCACATAAATGAGGTTAAAGTTCCTTAGAACGGCAACCAAAGTTAATACTTCACAAAAACTGTTTTCGATTATGATATCTGTGCGAGAATAATCAGTCGGGCCAGTTGTAGCCGGTTAAAACTTAAAACCTAAGCTTGGCAATATAATTTTTTACTGTATGCTCACCTGCGATGAGCTCTGTTAATCTTCAATCCAGCCTATGTTAGGCTTAGAAGCACCTTCAGGCATGTCACTGTGATGCAGTCAAGGTGTGTGCACAGAATACAGTGTTGCCTTTTGGATTATTTATGCGTGGAGCAATTTTTTAATGTTAAAAAAAGCGATAAGATTGCACTGCTCTTTCAGCTACTCCAAGAGTTGAAACCTGGCAAGGTACTAACGTAAGATGTGATTTCTGATTTCCAGGTCTTGAGCACTTTCCTGCAACGCGAATACTGCGGACCCGGGACGCTCCTGGTTCACCCGTTCCTGGACATGAAGGGCGAGATCAAGGAGAAGGGGCTCCCCGGCGCGCCTCAGGCCGCACGCGCCGCGATCGCCTGGGCCGAGAAGAACATCGACAATGACTGGAAGGCGTGGACTGGAGATTATTAGAGCTGGTCTCCTCCTGTAACTCCTTTCTCTCTGCTGTATCGGCTGTTGTTGTATGCCTGCAGTAGTTTTGATGTTTCAGTGTAGACTTGAATCTAGACTCTAGACTAGTACGTAATGTTTATCGAATCTCGAGCTTCTTCTTCTCTGAATCATGGTGAACATATGTTACATGTCTGAATTAGCTGTTTTCTGAATCTCTGATGATGAGTGGCAGTTAAACTTTACTAGCATTGGCTAATGTGCCAGGCCAACCTTCTCTACAATTACCACTTGATCTCCACTTTCTGACGAGCCTGCAGGTCGTCAGATACTCGCAGACGGTACTACCAGCTTGATGATAGCAGCAGCAGTATCATCCAGGACGGAGCATTCGAAATCCATGCCATTCCGTGCCGCGGCAGAAGCGGCGGCAGGCACCACGATCACGATGGCATCTCACGCAGGCAGACGCACTTAACTTCGTCGCAGCAGGGAGGCAGGCCGCTGACCGGTCTACGCCTGTGCCGCCTGTTCTCCACAGTAGATTCAATGGAGAGGGAGGACCTACTGTGGATCGGCAGCTCCTTTTGCTCGATGCCATGTCCATGTTGGGAAGAGATGGGGGGTCCAAGCCATTGAAGGAGGCTGGCTGGACGAAGCAGTCGACGTACTACTTACGTATAGTGGTTTCTTCCTGAAATGCCGCCGTGGGTGAGCTCCTCTGACTGACGGATCAAGACGTGAAACTGCGTCGTCGCGAATGGCATGCTTCCACTGCACCGCTTGCTGCCGATCTACTACAGTGAGTTAAGTGAACTGCGAAGATGCTGCCACTGGAGTGACGCGACCCGTGAGAACCTCAATGCCAGCTTGGATCCATGTACATTAAAGGCAACACGCATATTGGTATATGGCCCTCTCCTCCTCTTTTTTTTTTTTCTCTTCCTCGTATTTCCTCTTCTACGGTTGATGCTTGTATATATCCACGAAACAGGCTTTCGTCCTGCTTTATTAATAAAACTACAAACGGCCGAACTGATACAAGGTACTGAGGAAATCCTCTTACAAAGCAAGTCAAAAGAAACGACAAAAGAGAGCAGAGCGAGCCTCTCAACTCCAGTCGAGCAAGAAAACCGAAGTAGCTAAACCTAGCCAACCTAGACTACCGAGCAGGCACGAAACCATGCCTCCTGATAAAACCATCAGACAACGTTGCACCGACACCAAGCCATTGCCGGAGAGGGCCGCCTGCCCTCTCGCTCCAGACCGTGGAGCGCCGATCCTGCCAACGAATAGCGAGGACCGAGAACAGTGGCGACGAGGTCACGTGTATATGATAGGAGACCTTCGATACCATCCCATGCTGGAGCCGACGAAGCTTCATGCTAGGAAACAAAGCGGTAAACAACAGAACCCTAAGCTCCACAACAACGCCCCCCAAGAGGGTAACGACGCGGTACGTCGCCGTTGCCGAGTCCGAAGAATCAGACTAGGGTTTTCACCCGGAGCCCTGGCACGAAGAGAGGACCCACGATGACACCCCGAGAGGGATACGACGCCCGTAGGCGTCGTCGCCGTCGACGCAGAAGCGCTGAGCATTCGCTCGAATCCTCACTCATGCCACCCAACGGTCGTCAAAGACAACCCATTGGGAGGACCGTCGCCACTAGCTCGAGCCCTCCAAACCAAGACTAGGGAACTGCCACCGCGGAGAGAACAGCACCAGGATCACCCGCCACCCCTCCCCTCGCCGCTTTTGCAGCCAAACGGAGACGCCACCACCGCTGCGACACTGCCTACCGCCAAGCCAGACGCGCAGCCTCTCCATCCGGGGCCGCCAACCCGGCGTCCAAGGTCACGCATCGGCGGGCCATCAATACAAGCGGAACATACATCGAGGGTCGCCAGATCCGAGCCCGCCTGGCCCAGATCTAGCCCGAATGCAGCTGGCAGTGAGAGTGTACGGCGGCGGACGGGCAGATCAGAACGGCGGGTGCGGCGCCTCCGCACCTACCACTGCCCACCCTACCTACCTGCCAGGGAAACCCGGGCCGACCAGGCCCAAATCTGGCCGCCACGCACAAGCCATGGGCACCGCCTCCATCTCGGGACGCCGCCTCCACATCTGCCATCCGCGTCGCCCGCCACGACCATGGCGCCGCCGGCCGGGACCTGTAGCACCGAGCTGCACCGCCGCCAGAACGAGACCCGTCCCGTCAGGCCCTCTTAGCGCGCGGGGAATGGAGAACCGCCGCCGCCGGCACCGCACGGGCTTTGCCCGCAGCACCCGCCGACAGTGGCGGTGGGGGAAGAAGGTGGGGAAGGAGGGTTGGGCAGAGGAGATGGGCCACCCCGGTCGCCCACAAGAGGGCGACGGGAGCGAGGAGAGGGGAGTCGATGCTTGTATATATGGATGGATACTTTTCAGTACAAGGATCGTCCTCTCAACTTCAATGTCTCAACCGGCTAACTAATGTTTGCAACTAGTTGCGCCTGCGGCACATTCCGCATGTCGTACTTTCAATTTTTTTAAATGTGAAATAAATGATAAACATTGGTTATGTTGTTTCAATGCATCCATAAATTTTGATCCAAAAAATCAACATCACATGGGCTTCACAAAAAAGACAAATGATGTGTGAATAGTACGTGATACTATTCACTTGTGTCTTCTCTTTTTACACATGACACATATGATCATATTTTGGAAAGCAATGTATTGGATGCACGAGAAACAACATAACCAATACCAGTGTCCATGATTTATTTTAGTTTTTTTTAATAAAACGCAAAAATGGGACATCCGATAATGAGTTGCGGGTGCAACTAGTTGCGGAATATTCGCTCACGTCTGAACCGGCTTACCGAATGACGGAAGAAGTATGTTACACCAAAACAACCCATTTTAAGTAGGAAAAGATGCTCATTATGTGTCGTTGTCTGAGCCATGCAAGTAAGGATATGTCGAGGGTTAGGGCCTTTTCGAACTGCATTGCTAAAAAAAATAACCGAATAGGAAAAACATAAGAATCATACAGATTTGCATGTGCAAAACAAAGGGTTTTAAAATGGAGAAAAACTACATAAATAGCCGTTTGGATAAAACACACGAAACATGATGTGATCCTAAAAAAAGGAGGTTCGACCGTTGGAGTGGGCGTTCAAATCCCGACAGAACCGAGGATATGTATCAAAACCATATGAATTTTGGTAGACCATTCCATTTGATCCAAACTCCATGGGAAATCACAAAGGATTGGAATCCAATAAAAACCTTCTGTAAATTCTACAATCCAAATATGCATTACACATGGAGTCTTTACGACTTAATTTCATCTCCTATAAAAGGGAAACACAAAAAAAATCCGTGAGACCGAAGCACGGAATCGAGCACTCAATTCCCGTCGTACTGCTCCACGCGCGGAGGCGCAGTGACAGGAGTGACACGAGTACACCCCACACGGAATCCGTGTGGCGAGCGGCGCCCCCGTGTGAAGCACCAAACCCGGAAATGGATGGAAGAGATGTCGACGCACAGGCCATGCTCTCTCTGTCAGCAAAAACATGACCCGTGAGCAGTGGAGGCGAAGCGAGGCCCCTCCCTCTTTCCCCTGACCGGTGACTCCCTGTCCCTGGGCATTGGAGCCTTGGAGGTGAGGCACGTACGGTCGGGATCGATCGGTACGCCGTGCCGTGCACTTGCAGTGTCGTGTAGACTGCCCAGCAGATGCCCTGCCTTGATCTTGACCATTCGTGCGTGAACAATCATGTCCTCCAAGTGCTCTCTGAATGCTGCCCTGCCTTGATCTGTCTCGTCACTTCTCCCACGGCCCCATATGCTAGAGGGCGAGTCCTTAGGATGACTCCAACGAGCCGACGCATCGAGTCCGCGTCGGTCCGTTCCTGTCCGTGAGGGCCAAAAACACGGCCCAACGGGGCGACGCAAACGAACCGCGCGTCGTTTTTTGATCCGCCGCGCGTTCGCCTCGACGCATCCCTGGCCCAAATTTGGGCAACCGATGCGTCGGGCGGACGCGCGGCGGAGAGAAAACGCGTCTGCGCGCCCACGCGTCGTGTCCGCCCCGTCCCCACCTGGTAGCCACCCCGCGCCGGTCAGCCTCCCTTGGCCCAGTCCTTTTTAATGCCAGGGGATAGGGACGGGCAGCCCCCACCCACCCGCTTCACTCTCCACGCCGCTCCCTCTCCGCCGACCCAAATCCTGAACCCAAACCCTAGACCTCCCCGCCGCCCAGCTCGCCGGAATGCCGCTCGGTGGCCTGGATTCGGCAAAGGCAAGAACGACCACGAGGCGGGGTCCTCGGGTGGTTCTAGCTCGCGCCGCCGCCGGCGCATGCGCACGCCATCCCCGACCCCATCCCCATCCCCATCCCCTTCCCCACCCCGTGCGCCGCTCCCCGCCGCAGTCTTCCAGCTCGCGCCGCCCGGCGCGGCGTTGCGCGAGCGCATCTACGTGCGCAAGGAAGACTGCGACTGGTACTCGAGGCACGCCACCCCGCTGCCGTGGCCAGATGTCAAGCTCCCTGAGCATTGGCATCTGAACCCGCAGCGCATCCCAGTGCCCCCGATGCCGACGAGCAGACGGGCACGGGATGAGGAGATCGCGTGGCGCCGCCGCCGCCTCCCCAGGGAACTCCGCGACGACCCCGCCTACGCGGCCACGTCCTCCAACTGGGGGCAGTGGTTCGTGGACGAGCACGACCTGCGGCGGCAGGCGTACTACACGACGCCGCCTACGCGGCCAACTGGCCGGTGGTCTCCGCCACCGCACACACGGCGCCACGACACGCCGCCGGTGCCCCCGCGCCAGATGCGCATTGGGTCTCCGCCACCGCCCCCAACGCGCGTGAAGGCGGAGCTCACCGAGGAGGAAGAGTGGGAGGCCGCGAGGGAGGCCTCCCTCAAGCAGATGGCGGAGGACGAGGCACGGCGCTGGGCCATGGTCCTCGCCGACGTCGCTCAGGAGCAGGCAGCGGCGGCGGAGGCGCAGCAGGCGGCTGTCCTGGAGCCCTAGGTGCCCTGGTACGAGGCCATGGAGGTGGAGCTGCCACCTCCGCCACCGCTGCCAGAGGGCCTGGTCCCGGAGCGCTGGGTCTTCAACGGCGCCGTCTGGGAGGTCGAGCGCGCGCCGCCCATCGCAGAGGAGGCGCAGGAGTAGCTGGGCACGCCGCCGGCCGCCGTCCCACATCGAGGAGGCCTACCGGCGCACCTGTGGAAGGAGCCGGAGTACATCATCCTCGACGGGGATGACGACGACAGGAAGAAGAAGTAGAAGCCCGCGAAGGGCAAAAAAATTAGTATTTTTAAAATATTTTTGTTTTGAAAAATATTATGTAAACAGGCCGTTTGTGGCCCACCTCCCCCAGCTATCAATGAAAAGGCCCATATAGGGCCTGCTTAGTGAAAAAAACTTACAGGGTGGACTTGATGCGTCGCGCCGTTGGGGGCAGTGGCCGGAAATGGGCGGACATGGGCCGGACATGGGTCCTTTTGGCGACGCAAACGGACCAAACGCGCGTCCGTTTGCGTCGCCCCGTTGGAGTCATCCTTATTTCCCGGATAGGATATAGGTCCACGTGGTCTTCGCTACATGATTTTCGAAGGGTTCCGACCGAACTTGTGGTTTTTGGACCAAAGAAAAAAGCACAATCAAAAGAGTTAGAATTGTTTTACCACACCCTGGTTTCATAGAGTTTACTAAAAAAAATTGAAAATTTCCCCCCGTATATTAGGTCAGCAAGCCACCTCATTAAAACCTTGTCAGTCCCTTTCGGTACCTGGTTAGGGAAAGAGTGCGTCACCAACTTGCGGCCTTTAAACATTAAGCACAGATACAACGTCCGCTGGGGAACTCAGGCACCAGCACTCTTACAATCAAGCATGAGAGCATCCAACACGCAGGAAGGAGCTACTCCATGCATCACACCACTCTCTCGCTTCCCTAGCTGCGCCAGCCCATGGGCTAGTCCATTGCTCATCCGGTGATCTTGCTCAGCTTCACTTCTGGAATAATGTTCAGCAGTGCTTTCGCTTCCAGAAATAGGCTCCAATGACTACAAAGGTCTCTGCCGGGGGAGGAGAGAACGTCGATCACTCTGGTGCAATCAGACTCCAACACACCCGGTTGTTGGCTATGCGCTGCCAAGTATCGAATGCCCTCCAGTGCAGCAAGGACTTCCGCTTCCTCCACGCTAGCACATGCAGTCAAGGATTTCCATTCAGAGTACAGCACGGCACCGCTGCCATCCCTCACAACCAGACCAATACCACCCGACGCCGTCTCTGCATGCCATCCCGCGTCCACGTTCACCTTAGCCCATCCAGAATCAGGGGCACACCACCACGATGGCACTGTCGCTTTGGTCACTACAACAGGCATGACAATGGGTACCGCCGGTGCTTTACCGTTGCTGACCGGGTTCGGCTCAATCTGTCCCAGAGACACCTTATAGTTTTGGAGGAAGGAAATCGATGCTGAGATGGACGCCTTACCGTCGCCGTGAACAACATTGTTGCGATGGTGCCAGGCTCGCCAAAACAGGAATATCACTTTTGTTCTCATGTCTGTGCTGATTCCAGCTAGCAGGTTGATAGCTGCCAGACATCTCGCATGCCCAAAGGCAGACCACGGGCGAGCGTGCAACGGACCATGGCGTGGTGTGCATTCTCCGCCTCAGTTCCGCAGATGGAGCAGATAGCAGCAATCTTCGAGATACGCCGGTTCAAGCTTTGGGCCACCGCCAGCGAGTCGGTGGCGAGGCGCCACGCAAAGACGCGCACCTTCTGCGGGACACGGGCCTTCCATACAAGGTTCCAAATGCTCCGATCGCCGTCCGACTCGGCGCTGCTC
This sequence comes from Poa pratensis, assembly GCA_947311845.1. Classification (NCBI taxonomy): domain Eukaryota; kingdom Viridiplantae; phylum Streptophyta; class Magnoliopsida; order Poales; family Poaceae; genus Poa; species Poa pratensis. The sequence continues at coordinate 27,784,152 of CAMZMU010000074.1, forward strand.
TGTCCACGCCCCATGTTCAGGATCTTGGGTTGTAAACCAAGCCGGTAGGCACTCCGGACCGAGAACATGCCTGACGCCTCAGGGTGCCATGTGATAAATCTTCCGACAGTCTACTCGGAAGCTTAATTTGCAGGATCGCCTCGGCATCATGTGGGTAGCAGTATCTGCGGATTAAAGCTTCGTCCCAGCTATGCGTCGCTGGATTGATGAATTGCGATACCCACTTTAGACGACATGTTTGCTTCATGGCAAAAACCTTCCGGTGATCAGCACGCGGAATCCAGTTGTCGCGCCAAAACTTCACCATAGAACCTGACCCAATGCGCCATATAGCACCCTTTTTTACCAGCTCAAGGCCGTGCATCACTCCTTGCCAGGTGGCCGACACGTTCTGAATGAACGTCATGTCGAGGAGGTGGCTCGATGGGTAATACTTAGCTTTCATCAGTCTTGCGCATAAACTGTCAGAGAATTGCAGCAGTCTCCACACTTGCCGTGCAAGAAGCGCCTGGTTAAAAATCTTGAAGTCCCGGAAGCCCATACCCCCAGAAGATTTAGGTTGGGTCATCTTGTCCCACGCAAGCCAGTGCATGCATCGTCGATCATGTTCATCTCCCCAATGGAAGTCCCGTATCAGCTTGTTAAGCTCCTCAATCAGGCCTGCAGAGAACTGAAAGACGCTCATAGCGTATGTGGGGAGGGCTTGAAGAACAGTCTTGATTAGAACTTCTTTTCCCCGCTGGATAAGTATTTTTCCGTCCAATCACATAGACGCTTATGGAATCTTTCCTTCAGAGATTGAAATTTACTATTCTCCCTGTCCCGTTCTTATTGTTATGAGAATCGTAATTTCTCTAACAAAAGACAACCTAATATATTGTTTTTTCTAATAAAGAGAATATATAAATATCACAACCAAATACACCCACAACGCAATACCCTAATGGCATGACGGATGTACACACAACGGTGAGTCCAGCAATTATTTGCCGGGTGGGCTCAAAGTTGACGATGACTAACTAAACGACGAAAATAAGCCAATATACAAAACATAAAATTATGTAAGATAAAATATCACAATTTTTTAAGTTAAAAGCATACAAATCACACTAATACATCTAGTACTAGAGAAGCAACAACAAAAGGACAAAGTGAACTCTCCAATAAAACTAGTAAACATATGTACCTCTAAGAAATAACATCATACTCGCGCGGCAGATGTCCTTTACGGTCTCTCAGTTTCTGAAACTGTATAATGATCTGATCATCATGAATGCTTCTGAATGTCTCTTTCTCACAGCAGCAATTCATTCATCGGACGTCTTATTGCGCAAATCTGTTTTAATAATCTTCATTGATGAAAATATGCATTCGGCTGATGCAGTTGCCACAAGAAAAATGAGAGCAAACTCAATGAGACGATACACCAATTGGAAAGATGTGTGTTTTGTTGTTTGAACCATCAACTGAGCAAGTGTGATCAGATTTTGACATCCATTAAATTCTTCACTTCTCCTAATGTTCATAAGAAATCTTTGGAGGTCAATTCTTAACACAATCTGTCCGCTTCTGTGAAGTCCTCAGCATAAATTTCAGCAAGCCGAACAAGTTTGTCAACATTAAACTTTGAGAAGTTGTTTGCTGGACTAAGACAGACCATAGAATCAAGTAACTCGATGGAAACTTCATTGAATCGATGATTCATTTTAGCGAGAGTTGCATCAATGGCAACACTGAATATGCTAACCTTGTAATAGTGGAGTCGAGTTGTCGTGTTCTTGGTGGTGCGAACAGTTTGACCCAAAACTCCAACATGATCATCCATATTTGGCACTTCAATATCATGTGTCTCACAAAAGCTCTTGGCTTGGCTGAATAAAGCATCCAACCCATTATCCCTCATCCCTTCGAAACTTTCTTTCACATCCAAGACCAAACGCAGGCTTCAACAATATTTTGATTCTTCCTTTGCAAAGCTAGTGAGAGCTGATTTGTGGTGTTTAACATGTTTATTAAGAGCAACATGATGAACACAAATTCGAAGCATTGCACCTTAATAAGTAAACCAAAAGACCCACCTTGACATGTGTGTTCCGAGCATCAATCACTATAATTCCTAGAACACCCACCACAGCCTTCCACATTGTGAATATGCAAAGCAAGGTTCTCAAGTGTGAGCCCCACCGAGTGTCTCTTGGTCTTGTTATGGTAGCTCTTGATGCAACCTGGTTCCAGCTGAAAGCATCCCATTCTCCAACAACTCTAACAATTCATCTTGGTGTTTTGCAAGTAATGCATCTTTTCTCTTGCAAGATGAACCAACTTGAGTCACTATCAAGGGAATAATGTTGAAGAATTACTGAATTAGCAATAGCAGGACTACATTGAGAAACAGTGACAACCACCAACTGCAACCAGTGAGCAAAGCAATGAACATAGAATGCATATGGAGCTTCATCTCTAACCACTTTCTGCAAACCATTGAATTCTCCTCTCATATTAGAAGCCCCATCATAGCCCTGTCCACGCAACCTACAAATTGGTAAATCATGATAATCCAACACGGTAAGGAGAGCTTCTTTAATTCCAGGAGATGTACAATCTGTGATTTTCTTAATCATAAGAAATCTCTCTTGTAGCAACCCATGATCGTCTAGAAATCTACAAGCATCAAGAAATTAACCAAATTAGTAAACTATAAAACAAGACAAAACATGGTATGCATTACCTCACAATCACTGCCATTTGCTCCTTTATTGAGCAATCTCTAGCCTCATCAATAAGAACTGAGAACTGATATGTCTCCAACGTATCTATAATTTCTTATGTTCCATGCTTGTATTATACCAATTGCTACATGTTTTATTCACACTTCATGGCATTTGTATGCATTTTCTTGGACTAACCTATTAACAAGATGCCACAGTGCCAGTTCCTGTTTTCTGCTGTTTTTGGTTTCAGAAAAGTTGTTCTGCAAATATCCTCGGAATCGGACGAAACAAATTACAAAGTTCCTATTTTTCCCGACACGTTCCAGAAGTCCGAAGGAGAGACGAAGGGGGGCAGCGAGGCGCCGTCCCCACCCCATGGCGCGGGTGGGCCCCCTGCCGCGCCACCAGGTGGGGAGAGAGCCTCGTGGCTCCACCGCCGCCGCCCCTTCGCCAATTTATTCTCCCAGACGTGAAAACTCTAAAACATCGAGCCATTATTCCAGAAAACATCCGCTGCCGCCGCCGCCGTCAACCCTAACTCGGGGAGTTCCTGAAGCTCTTCCCGGCACCCTGCCGGAGAGGGGAATCATCACCGGAGGGCTCTACATCGCCATGCCTGCCTCCGGAGTGATGTGTGAGTAGTTCATCTCTGGACTATGGGTCCATAGCAGTAGCTAGATGGTTGTCTTCTCCTTTTGTGCCATCATGTTTAGATCTTGTGAGCTGCCTATCATGATCAAGATCATCTTATTGTAATGCTACATGTTGTGTTTGCTGGGATCCGATGAGTATTGAATACTATGTCAAGTTGATTATTGATCTATTATATATATGTTGTTTATGATCTTGCATGCTCTCCGTTATTAGTGTAGGCTCTGGCCAAGTTTATGCTTGTAACTCCAAGAGGGAGTATTTATGCTAGATAGTAGGTTCATGCCTCCATTTAATCTGGGACAGTGACAGAAAGTTCTAAGGTTGTGGATGTGCTGTTGCTACTAGGGGTAAAACACAATGATTTGTCTAAGGATATTTGTATTGTTTACATTATGCACCATACTTAATGCAATTGTCTGTTGCTTGCAACTTAATACTGGAAGGGGTGCGGATGCTAACCTGAAGGTGGACTGTTTAGGCACAGATGCATGCTGGATGGCGGTCTGTGTACTTTGTCGTAATGCCCAAATAAATCTCATAGTGATCATCATGACTTGTATATGCATTGTTATGCACCTCTTTATTTTATCAATTGCCCAGCTGTAATTCGTTCACCCAGCATGTTAGTATTTTATTATGGAGAGACACCACTAGTAAACTGTTGACCCCGGTCCATCCTTTTACATCTGAAATACAACCTACTGCAATCATTGTCTTTTTCATTCTCTGCAACAAATATCATTTTCCACACTATACGTCTAATCCTTTGTTTTCAGCAAGCCGGTGAGATTGACACCCTCACGATTCGTTGGGGCAAAGTAGTTTGATTGTCTTGTGTGCAGGTTCCAAGTCAACCGTCACGGAGTTTGCCTCCCCAAACGACGCCACAAGTTTTCTGACGCCGTTGACACCTTCAGAACATCGTCGATCTCCTACTGGATTGATAACCTCGGTTTCATAACTGAGGGAAGACTTGCTGCTACACTCATCAAACCTTACACTTGAGGTCTCCTGACGAACGTGTGCTTTACACGCATCAAGCAAGTTTTCTGGCGCCGTTGCCGGGGAGATCGAAGTGTTCCTGCAAGGGGAGTCTCTCACTTCCAATCTCTTTACTTTGTTTTTGTCTTGCTTACTTTATTTTTATTTTGTCTTGTTTGCTTTCTTTATATCAAAAACACAAAAAAATTAGTTACTTGTTTTACTTTTGTTATTTCGGTTTTGCTTTATCTTTTATTATCACCATGTCTAGTCCCATGCCTGTCACTTTGTCACCTGCATGAGGAATTAATCTTCACTTTTAAACAAGGGAGTGAGAGAGCTTTAAAGAAGCTTGGTCTAGAATTTTTGATTCTTATGGTAAAACTGAGCCTAAAATGACTATGAGCTTGCTTCTTAGTAGCTTCTACTTTGGTCTAGTCCTTTGTTATAGATATGCTTTGGATGCTGTTGTTGGAGGAGATTTCCTCAACTGTGATGGGGATCAAGCTTTTAATGCCATAAAAAAGTTGATTAGCTCAACTAATAAATTTGATTCGGCCCTTGTAAGCATTCATGCTAGATTAAACACTCTTGAGACAAATATATCTTGTTTAAAGGAAGGTTATAATCAAATTCGTGAACATTATGACTGCATTCCAATAAATTTTGAACCTTCAATGTGGATCCCTACGGTAAAGGTTGCTATTAGTGGTGAAACCTTTTATGCCGTGATATTATGTCTGAATTTTGCCTTATGCCTAAAAGTTATGAATCTTTGAATCTTTGGGGACTTTCTGAAGGTGGAGAAGGATAATCTTACTGATAATTCTGTTATACTACCCATTGGGATAGCTGAAGGTGTGTTTACAACATTCCTAGGAAGAACGGTTTCCACTGATTATCTTGTTATTGAATGTGTAGGAACATGACAAATTACACTTGGAAGATCTCTGCTAAAACTTTTGGGGCTACAATAGATATGGGAAAAGGCACTCTGAACTTCACCTCCTCGCCAGGATGCAGGCATGTATTCCCTAAACCCAAAAGTAAGACTAAAGGTAAAAAGGGTAAACGTAAGGCTAGAACAAATTATGATTTGATGATTTATCTCTTGAGAACACTTGATTTTCACTTTCTGCGCCTAGCTGAAAGGCGTTAAAGAAAAGCGCTTATGGGAGACAACCCACCTTTTTATTTTCTGTCATTTTATTTTATTTTGAGTCAAGGTGTTGTTTACTTCTGTAACAACTCCTTTGTATCTTTATTTTATTGCATTGTTGTGCCAAGTAAAGTCTCTAGTTGAAAGTTGATGCTAAATTTGGATTTCTGCGCAGTGACAGATTTTTGCTGTCCACCGTTTTGAGCTGTATCACTCAGAAAAATCGAAAAATTCTGAAAAAATCACGCATGATCCTTATATATGTACGCAACTTTCATTAGTTTTGATTTTTCGCATCTGAGCAAGTTAAGTGCCTCGAAAAAATTCGTCTTTCCAGACTGTTCTGTTTTTGACAGATTCTGCCTTTTATTTTGCATTGCCTCTTTTACTATGTTTGATTGGATTTCTTTGCTCCATAAACATCAGTGGCTGTAGTAATGTCCAGAAGCTTTGGTAATGATTGTGTCACAGTAGAACATGTGAATTTTTGATTATGCACTAACCCTCTAATGAGAATTACTTTGAGTTTGGTGTGGCGGAAGTTTTCAAGGAGCAAGCGAGAAGGATGATATGATGTGATCAAGAAGAGTGAAAAGCCTAAGCTTGGGGATGCCCCCGTGGGTCACCCAGCAATATTCAAGAAGACTCAAGCGTCTAAGCTTGGGGATGCCCAAGGCATCCCCTTCTTCATCAACAACTATCAGGTCATCTCTAGTGAAACTATATTTTAATTCTTCCACATCTTATGTATTTTACTTGGAGCGTCTGTTGCTTTTATTTTTGCTTTGTTGTTTTTATTTTCTGAATAAGTTGGATCCTAGCATTCTTGTGTGGGAGAGAGACACGCTCCGCTTTTTCATGTGAATACTCATATTCTTCACTTATATCTTTTGAGTATTCTTATCTAGCTACTGCTATGCTTTTAGCTCCTGTTTTTCATGCATCTCTTTTAGAGCTGTTAATTCTTGTGGAAGTACTCTCTTGTTTCATTTGTAAATTACTTGGAGAGTTGCTTGGTTGATGTGTTGGTTCAGAAAATGCTGCATGTGGTAGTGGTGTAATGAATAACTTGCATAATCTTGTAGATCATTGAACTTTGATAACTTGATTCTTTGCAAATGTTTTGAGATATTTAGATGGTAAAGCTTGCTGGTTAATTAAGTTAAAATCATTAGTGGATGTTGTCTTTAAGCTTGTACCGTACTACAAACTCTACTAAAATTGTTGAAGGTGTAGTTGGACTTGATAGCTTTCCATGTCTAAAAGTGATTCGTAATAACTAAGTTGTGCTGAAGGTCGAGGGATCTAGCGGGGTACTTGTACCGCCGTGAACGGCCCTTCTTGGAGTGAATTTTAATCATGCTCTTAATGTTGAACCTGCTAGATGTTTGCAATAAGCTTGTGAGTTCTTTTTGACTAATGTTAAGCTACGGTTTTTGGCACTTCCACCATCCAAATTTGCTAGCCTCTTCGGTGTTGTGCATTGCCTTCTGCTCACATTGAGAGTTGTGCATACTTCGCCAGTACATCCAAACCCGTGGGAGGACTTTCTCTTGTTCTCCTACACATAAGCCCATACATCTTCCTCAAAACAGCCACCATACCTACCTACCACAGCATTTCCATAGCTGTTCCGAGATATATTGCCATGCAACTTCCATCTTACATTACATGACTTGTTGTCATTTATCATTTATATATTGCTTTGCATGATTCTATACAGCTGATGTGCGGTTTACCCATGTTACGCTAGATCATTGCATATCCTGCTACACTGGCAGAGGCATACAGTTTCATACATCATTTTTGTTCATTATGAGTTATTTGTACCAAAAAGTGTGTTGTCATATTAGATGTTGCCCCTAAAAGTGAAAAGAGCCATGGAGGCCATCGAAAAGAGAAACAAAAAGAAAAAAATAGAAAAAAGAGAAAAAGAAAAAAAGAATAAAGAAAAAGGGGGCAACATTACTATCCTTTATCCACACTTGTGCTCATGTTTAGCACCTGCATATTCATAGTCATCATTTGTGCTCATGTTTAGCACCTATACTCCATGTGAGAGAGTTTTCATGTTTTACTAGTATAACTATGTGGGGAATTTACACTATAGAACTTGGGTTGTATATTCCAATGATGAGCTTCCTCAAAAATGCTCTAGGTCTTCATGAGCAACCAAGTTGGATGCACCCCCACTAGTTCCATTGGAGAGCTTTCATACACATATAGCTCTATGTGCATCCGTTGCATGGCAATCACTACTCCTTACATAGCTTCGATTATAAGACTTCCTCTTGTCTAATGATCACTTATAGCTTTGTGAGACTTTCTTCCTTTGGCCTTCCAAACCCCATTAATGTTCTTTTAGCCATAACATCCTGGTGCCAATACCAAATGCTTACGCTCACCGGTTGAGTAGACTTCGAAACAGTTGATTCATGACGTTCATGTTTATTTTACTTGCTGAATCCTTCTATGTTGTGAAAATTACTTGATGCTTGGAATTGAAGGATAGAACTCCTACATTGGATACTTAAAACATCTTTAATGAACCTTGTACGGTTTCATGTCTTTAAAGCAATAGTTCATGAAAACTTTTAGCTTGTTTAACTATCTTGCTTTGTTATCTCTTATTGAATATCAATTATAGACTTTTGCTTTGAATGATTTGATCTCAGCTCACATGCTTTACAATATTATTTGATCAAGATTATGTGGTAGCATGTCACTTCAGAAATTATTTGTTGTTATCGTTTTACCTACTCGAGGACGAGTAGAACTAAGCTTGGGGATGCTTGATACGTCTCCAACGTATCTATAATTTCTTATGTTCCATGCTTGTATTATACCAATTGCTACATGTTTTATTCACACTTCATGGCATTTTTATGCATTTTCTGGGACTAACCTATTAACAAGATGCCACAGTGCCAGTTCCTGTTTTCTGCTGTTTTTGGTTTCAGAAAAGCTGTTCTGCAAATATCCTCGGAATCGGACGAAACAAATTGCAGTTCCTATTTTTCCGACACGTTCCAGAAGTCCGAAGGAGAGACGAAGGGGGGCAGCGAGGCGCCGTCCCCACCCATGGCGCGGGTGGGCCCCCTGTGCGCCACCAGTGGGGAGCGGCCTCGTGCCTCCACACGCGCCCTTCGCCTATTTATTCTCCCAGACGCAAAACCCTAAAACACCGAGCCATTATTCCAGAAAACATCCGCTGCCGCCGCCGCCGTCAACCCTAACTCGGGGGGTTCTGAAGCTCTTCCCGGCACCCTGCCGGAGAGGGGAATCATCACCGGAGGGCTCTACATCGCCATGCCTGCCTCCGGAGTGATGTGTGAGTAGTTCATCTCTGGACTATGGGTCCATAGCAGTAGCTAGATGGTTGTCTTCTCCTTTTGTGCCATCATGTTTAGATCTTGTGAGCTGCCTATCATGATCAAGATCATCTTATTGTAATGCTACATGTTGTGTTTGCTGGGATCCGATGATATTGAATACTATGTCAAGTTGATTATTGATCTATTATATATATGTTGTTTATGATCTTGCATGCTCTCCGTTATTAGTGTAGGCTCTGGCCAAGTTTATGCTTGTAACTCCAAGAGGGAGTATTTATGCTAGATAGTAGGTTCATGCCTCCATTTAATCTGGGACAGTGACAGAAAGTTCTAAGGTTGTGGATGTGCTGTTGCTACTAGGGGTAAAACAGCAATGCTTTGTCTAAGGATATTTGTATTGTTTACATTATGCACCATACTTAATGCAATTGTCTGTTGCTTGCAACTTAATACTGGAAGGGGTGCGGATGCTAACCTGAAGGTGGACTATTTAGGCACAGATGCATGCTGGATGGCGGTCTGTGTACTTTGTCGTAATGCCCAAATAAATCTCATAGTGATCATTGACTTGTATATGCATTGTTATGCACCTCTTTATTTTGTCAATTGCCCAGCTGTAATTCGTTCACCCAGCATGTTAGTATTTTATTATGGAGAGACACCACTAGTGAACTGTGGACCCCGGTCCATTCTTTTACATCTGAAATACAACCTACTGCAATCATTGTCCTTTTTCATTCTCTGCAAACAAACATCATTTTCCACACTATACGTCTAATCCTTTGTTTTCAGCAAGCCGGTGAGATTGACACCCTCACCGATTCGTTGGGGCAAAGTAGTTTGATTGTCTTGTGTACAGGTTCCAAGTCAACCGTCACGGAGTTTGCCTCCCCAAACGACGCCACAAGTTTTCTGACGCCGTTGAACCTTCAGAACATCGTCGATCTCCTACTGGATTGATAACCTCGATTTCATAACTGAGGGCAGACTTGCTGCTACACTCATCAAACCTTACACTTGAGGTCTCCTGACGAACGTGTGCTTTACATGCATCAAGAACTTCTTATCTCCAATGGCATCCTTAATAACCTTGGTCACCTCTATTGCGCAACATGCAGCAAGGTCCTTTTGGATGTCTGAAGAAATCATCTGTGCATTTCCTTGCCCCTTATCAAATGCCTCCCTCACATCATCCTTCTTGTTCTTGTACCAGTCCAATAACTCCAAGAAATTGCCCTTGTTGATGGAAGTGGGGGATTCATCATGCTCACGAAAATCCTCCCCTTGTGCTATAAATATCACAACCAAATACACCGACAACGCAATACCCTAATGGCATGACGGATGTACACAATACACATACCTAACATGTTGTGTTAGAGAAATTATAAAACACATTACACACGACTTGCTTCTGTTTTGATCTTAACCTTTATGTTGTTCTGTTTTGTTTTTCAGCCACTAGGTAGTAATGTTTGGTTTCTACTACGAGTGTATTTGGCTGGTTTCTACTACTACTTTCTACCTCGACCTATAGTCAACTCTTAAATTTTGTCTTGTAATCAAACTACCAAGATTTTGATCCTCCATGTTTTAACGCATAGGTAGACCACGGTCTCCCTTGAGTTGCACACAAGAATTCCATCTTCATTTCTTATTCTTAATCATATAATATTCATCTCTTCACATCGATTATCTTAATGCCGACACTCGGTATTTATTTTTATTATTACGGTATTCGGCCTTAAACTTAACACATCGAACCTACAAAAAAATCATTCAAATACATATGGATTGTTATTATCAAAACCACACATGTGGATTCCATGCACTTTCATTCTTCTTATTTTGACATTCGATGCCAATATCAACAAGAGGATTTATATAATGAATATTGAAAACAAATATGCAGCTTATAAATTGAAAGGACAAGGATGTCGCCTTGATGGGGGGGTGTGAATAGGCGATTTAAAACTTTTCCGGTTTAGGCTTGATAAATGCGGAATAAAACTAGGTGTTTTAATTTCACAAGCATACAAACTAAATATACTAGGTTCACCTATGTGCACCAAAAACTTATGCTAATCAAGACAAGTAACAAGATTATAGCAAGATATAGACTTCAAGCACGAAGGCTATCACTATGTAAATTGCATAAGTAAAGAGCTCGGGTATAGAAATAACCGAGGCACGCGGAGACGATGATGTATTCCCGAGTTCCTCCTTCCGAGGGGAGTACGTATCGTTGGAGGGGTGTGAGTTTCAAACTCAAGACGCCACAAATGGCCTCACCCTATTCTCCGATGAACCTCGCACAAAAGCTTGGTTCACCTTCCACAATTGATTTCCTTTTGGGCGGAAATCGAGTCCCTTACAACAATCTCGAGGCACAACCCACAAAAGGATTGGGAGCTCCCAAGTGACCACAAAAGGTACCAACTAGCCACAAAAGGCCTTGACCACAAAATGTCACAAGAACACCATCTAGGGTCCAACGACCCAAAAGTAACAAGCTCACGAACTTTCACTTCCACGAATCTTCGTGGAGAGAGCAAACCGATGCACAAAAGCAAAGGCAAGAACACAAGAAGTTCTCAAGTCCTTCACTCCCAAATCCCACCAAAAGAAACTAATGCTTATGGAAGGAGAAGAGAGGAAGAACAAACAAGGAGAAAAACCAAAAACTCCAAGATCAAGATCTATTAGGTTCCCCTCACTTACAGGAGAGATGGATAGGTGGAATTGTAGATCTAGATCTCCTCTCACTTTTCACTCAAAGATATGCAACAATCATGGGAGGGATTGAGAGGAAGGCAAGATTTTCCAAAGGTCAACAATGGAGTAGAGAGAGGGGAAAAACGAGCTCAAGAAGTTAGCTAGGGAACTGATACATCTCAAACGTATCTATATTTTTTGATGTTCCATGCTGATATTATACCATTTGTTACATGTTTTATATACGCTTGATATCATTTTTATACATTTTCTGGCACTAACCTATTAACAAGATGCCATAGTGCGAGTTCATGTTTTCTACTGTTTTTGTATTCCAGAAAAGTCGTTCTGGAAATATTCTCGGAATTGGACGAAAATCAACGGTGGTCCCTATTTCACCGACACGATCACGGACTCCAAAGGGGAGACAGAGAAGCGCTACGAGGCGGCCTCACCAGGGATTGGCGCGACCCACCTTCTGGCCGCGCCGAGGGGTGGTGTGGGCCTCTCGGGTGCCCACTGCCGCCGCCCTTTCGCCTATTTATTCCTCCTGCCGCAAAAACCCTAGAAAAAAGAAGGATTTATCCAGAAAAGCTCCGTAGCTCCGCCGACATCCAAAACCCTAATTCGGGGGAAAGAAGTCTCTGTTTCGGCACCCTGTCGGGACAGGGAATTGCACCCGGAGCAATCTCCATCGACGCCACCGCCTCCATCATTGCCGTTGCTGTCTCCATGATGATGTGGGAGTAGTTCTTCAACGAGGCTGAGGGCTCGACCGGTAGCTATGTGTTTTATCTCTCTCTCCCATGGTGTGATCTATATGTGATCATGAGCTCTGTAATCTAGTTGAATCCATAGATGTTACTCTTTATTATCTTATGAATATACTACTCGAGTGGTTTTATTAATGTAAACTCCGGAGTCACCTTTGTCCCACGGTGCGAAGTTGACAGTGTGCGCGCCGTGTGTGACTCTTTGGCTAAAGATTACAGGAATACTTACCATGAGTTGTTCTTTGTGTTGGATGTCTCTATGAAATTGTGGTGTTTATTTAGTACTATTTTAGGGCGCTCATGTTGACAGTGTGGGTTGCCCTCGAGGTGGAATACAGACTTGAGCCGTGCTTTTATAGCCTTACACAGTGGATTGGTGTTCGTTATCAAATGGGAGGATAGTTCGGGGTAGCATACTGAAGAGGAAGTATCTAGGTATTCAATTATATTATTATTGTTGAGAGTGTCCACTAGTGAAAGTATGATCCCTAGGCCTTATTTCCAAGCATTGAAACACCGTTTACTTTCATTTTGTCTCATGTTTGCTTGCTGCCTTTTTACTTATAATCATCCATATCACTTGCATTTTAATATCTCTTTGCCGAACTGTATTAGATGTGCTGGGGACACAAGAGACTTCTTGTATCTTAATTGCAGGGTTGCTTGAGAGGGATATCTTTGACCTATACCTCCCTGAGTTCGATAAACCTTGGGTTATTCACTTAAGGGACACTTGCTGCTGTTCTACAAACCTTTGCACTTGGAGACCCAACACTGTCTACAAGAATAGAAGCGTGCGTAGACATCAGGAACCATTGGGGAAGAAAACCCCATTATATAGGTTCCAAAAATTCGACCGTTTGGTACAGATTCGTGTCGTTAGGAATGAATCCGGATTTGGCTCGGAACTCAAAGTGGCTCGGAATATTCCAAATTAAAAATGAGTTGATTCCGGACAGACATCAGAGAGCAAAAGTTTAGATTGGAACCAGTTCAGAATGAGTTCGGAAATTTCCGGGTGACTCGGAATTGCAGGAACACACATACGAAAAACGCGATATCTCTTACATACGAACTCTGTTTTCGATGTTCTTGGGCTTGTTGTAACCACGACAACAAGCACGACATGGTTATGCAGAGAAAAGTCATAGTCCAAAGATGAAGGATAAAACCAAATGTAGAACGGTAACCTCTCTATAAAATAAGAACCGATAAAACCTTCAATATAAAAAACGCAACAAGATATTCATGTGAATCTGTTTTTGATGAACTAGGGTTTTATATGGGATGAACACAAGATCTAAATTCTCACATGGATAAAATCCAAATAAGAACCAAGAAAGATGATATGCCAAGAATGTAAAGGTTTGAACTCTTCACAAAGATGCGATCAAGTTACTGACTTGAAAGCCCCTCTTGATAGTACGGTGTCTATACTATAACCCGGTCTTCCACTAACACCATGAGACCAGTAAAATAGAAACCTTATAAGGATCAATACCTTTGCCTTGCACATTTCACTTGAGTTAGATGATGACGATCTTGACTCTCTCAAGTTGGAACACCTTTCTCAATTATGCTTGCTAGCACATACTTGATGAGGACTTCTCCAAATACTCCCCCATACCCCATTATGGGAGAGTTTAGCTCCGTCTTCATGTATCCATTGCAAGGTTTGATCAAATGATATCTTCCAAGATGGATCATATTGAACTTGCACTTCAACTTCTTCTCTTGACATATATGATGGCTTCGGAGATAAACATGAATGTTCTCTCAATCTTTTTTTAAGCCATACTTTACCATGTAATCTTTCAGAGTCCAACACATGAACTCCTTTCTTTTCCTATGGACAAGATCTACAAAGATATCTCAATGCAAACATTAGTCCATTAGAATTGTCATTACTTACCAAAACCACACATGGGGCAACATGCACTTTCATAAATTGTATACAGTAGGTTGTACTTGATCTGACATTGGTATCCGTATGTTACCTTCCTCATTGTCTTAGCTTTCAAAAAGAATCTCCGGCACACCACTCACTCATTTGGATCGATCATTCGACCACTTACCTATGGTCAAGTATCACAAAGTTACTATCTCCTATCATAACTGATTATACTTACACCAACCACTACTAAAACAAATGATGTGAGTGGAAACACAATATGTAGAGCAAATCCCCACAATATATCTATGTGTGATAATTCTGAAATCCACTGCATAAGTTGGCAAGATTAATCTTTGGTGAAGTTTACGCTATATATTTAAGCATGTTTAAACTCGTTTGACAAAAATTCTTTTGCAGCTATGGATTTTACATTGAGAGTGCAAATGATTTTCGCTTCATTTTTGAAAAAGAACATGAGGTTTTCCTTTTGAAGTATTCTCTTTCGCAGTCTTGCATAGGACTTTTGTAGAAACCAGCGCATTTAAATTCGTTTGAAACAGTTGTGTTCCAAACAGAGACTAAGTGTACGCAGTGACGTGGATTGCCTACTTTTACCAATCGTCTCCTCCTTATTAGTCATGAATACATTTTCCCTTCTCTTTGTACTTCAATAAGTACGCAAAGATATGAGAGCTCATACGTACATACACACTCATAAGCACCTGCACTCACAATCGCTAGCAGCATCGCGTATTATATATCCCCTTGTGCTCCCACACATCTGCCTCTCACACTATCAGCTACTCATCTCTACCATCTCACCTCCACTACCACATCGCCTCTGCTCCACCACTCCGCCGCCCACTCGACGGCAATGGCTGCTGCTCAGTGACGGCCCCACCGGCCGGCTATGCCAGAAGACGACGCATCCTACCTCCTCTGCGCCGAGGAAGCCGTCGGCGCCTTCTTCTTTGCTGACGTTGCGGCCAGCACCTGCACCACCGCCGAGCAGGACGATGACTGGTGCTCCGGCGCCGAGTCGGCGGACTCCTTCGTCGCCGAGCTCATCGGCGGCGAGGCCGACTACTCGCCCCGGTCAGACTACCCCAACCGGCTCCGGTCACGGTGCATCGACCCCGCCGCCCGGGCAGACTCCGTTTCGTGGATTCTCAAGGTGACACGCACAAAGGCACACATACTTCCTTGATGAACTTCCTGGACTGGATAAGGCATGCTTGTGTTGTGCACTTTTCTTAAATTATTAAGCCTTATTTCGAACAAGATCAGAAATGAAGCCTCGTCATTTAAAAGACTGTTATCTAGCTAAGCAAATGTATTAATTAGCATGCTGCATATCCGTCTCATCGCATAATAATCTGCTTATTCTTCAGGTGCAAGAATACTACGGCTTCCTTCCCTTGACGGCATACCTCGCCGTGAACTACATGGACCGATTCCTCTCCCTCCACCGGCTGCCGGTAAGCTCGCCGCCGTCGTCCCCCAACGTCACCATGCATAGACATACTTTTTAGTTTTAACCGTATCAGCCATACATACATTCTGAGCGCCGTGCCATGCGTGGCAGATAACTGTCTGTTCTCTGTATTTCTCGGGATGGTGTCTAGTGCTCTGCTGATGCTGGCCTGTATAAAAAGAAAAGTTTTGGAAGTTGGTGTGCGGACTGCTAGCCCATCATCAGTCCAATTAGCTGGCTAATTACCGTCTTACCCTAACATGGAATGAAGGGGTTGTGTGGGGGATTTGTTTATGCACTAAAGGTCTTTTGGCTTTGCAGCATGCTTTAGTGCAAGCTTAATCAAAGCTTCATTGTGGAACAGACCTTATCATTGTGCTTTGCCCTTGTGCTCCACAATTTAGCCTATGCAATATGGGGTAGTGTTTGGATTGGCTACTGTGAGGCATCTATCTACCCAGTGTTCTTCTCTCAGCCTCACTCACTGATGTGATGACTGTGCATGATGGTGGGGCACTGGGGTGGTGGCAATAGTATATTTATCAGGAGGCCAGAATAAAAGAACAAGCTGCAACTACAAGCTAGCTGTAAAAACTGCTGCAAAGTATACATCCCTGCATCAAGTCATATGCACCACCAGCCTTGGTTGAAATGGGCAGCATTGTTTTTTCTGACTTTCTTGTTGCTTTCTGAATGGTGTGTTAGTAGAACACATGCTCTTGAATTATTCATGTTAAATAGAATTCAGTATGTGTAAGCAACAATAGGCATGCCATGCTGGCGTCACTCACATGACTCTTGTAAGGATTAGTTCCATCTGATACTAGATTATAGGCTAGCTGAATTATCCAAATGCTGATGTGACTGGATATCTCACCAACCTTAACTGGGGCCAATATAAGATGTCACTCAGATTTTGATACATGTTACTGTTAGAATGCTGGATGTAACAGTGATTACTATTTTCTCCTCTTAGCATAACTACTCGGACCCACTGTACCTATATGGAATGATCAATGTATGCATCTACTCTGCCTTAAAAAAAGAATCTATTTATGGATAAAGATCTTCGTCAAATCATCATATACGGTATTGTACTTAGGATGCCCAGATCCTCTATATACACTTCATTTCAGGAATTTAAAGAGGGTTTCTTCATGTTACTCATAAAAGAACAGGAGATGGATAGGGATGGTGGTGGAGTGCCACAAGAAAATAGACATAGTAGTACATTATTTGTCCTTGCTTTGGGGATCGTTGCTTCAAGTATTAATTGCAGTGTTTGTGTTCTACCAATGCAGCAGGAGGATGGATGGGCGATGCAGCTGCTAGCTGTGACCTGTCTCTCTTTGGCTGCCAAGATGGAGGAAACCCTAGTGCCTTCCCTCCTAGACCTACAGGCAATTACATCAACACTTAATTCCACTGTGATATATTTTTTCTGATACTAGAATTTGTGAGTTCATAAGCTGTACAGGAAACACTAATAATCACCCGAGTTTTAACATGGTATCTGCATTGTACATTGGCAGATAGAGAGCACAAGATATATCTTCGAACCGCGAACAATCCTTCGGATGGAGCTCCTCGTCCTGACGGCGCTCAATTGGAGGCTCCGATCAGTCACGCCTTTCACATTCATCGACCTCTTCGCTTGCAAAGTTGATCCGAGAGGGAAGCACACCAGATACCTGATCGCTCGAGCCACACGAATGATTCTAGCAGCAATACATGGTATGTTACATATATTTGTTGGTTGGCTATACATGTTGCGGTACGGTGGTACTAAGTAACCCTGCAAATGCAATGCCACAGACATCGAGTTCTTAGATCACTCCCCATCGTCAATGGCTGCGGCAGCGGTGCTGTGCGCCACCGGTGAGACGCCGTCCCTCGCTTTGGTCAACCCTAGGCTTGCAGTCAATTGGTGCATTGGCCTAGCAGAGGTAACCCAAGGATCACCACATAAACTTCAGCACACTGACATGTTATGAATTGTAATCAAGTTCTGTAGCATGCTAATTTCTTTCCTACAGGAAGGGATCAGAGGCTGCTACCAACTAATGCAGCAGCTGGTGAGTGGCAAGAGGGCAGCCACAGGAGCAGCAGTAGCAGTTAACCTATGCTCAGATGAGGTTCTGTCCTCCAATTCCTCCTCCTGCACCACCCCTCCCCCACCCAAGAGGAGGAAGAGGTCACCTCCACCAGTCACATGAAAAATGCAAGTAGTAGATAACATCAGTTTACATGGGTCTTTTTTTGGTCAGATTAATAGGGTTTGATTTCTTCCTGTTGTTGTGATTCTTTTCCCCATTTGTTCTCTTCTTTTGGGGTTCTTTCTTTTGGGGTTCTTTCTTTTTACACCTTGGTCAGACTGCTACCAGTCTGTGAAGGATATGGAGAAATATCAGAGAAAGGGAAACATGGACACATTTGTGTTTTCCTGTGCTTGCACCCCTGTGGGTCTTCACCCCAATTCAGAACTGCAGAGGATCCATTGATTAGATGGTGAGGAAGAGCCATGGCTGGCAGTGGCAGAGAAGAAAAGTAAGAGGATGACAATGCAAAGCATTTCATGGAGATGGGGGTGAAATGAAGGTGGTCAAGGAGGAATGGTCAGAGTTAAAGACAAGGTGTAGTAGGGGCCTTCTCCCTGCCAAGCTCTGTTCATATTCATGAGGGAGAAATTTGTTTGTTTGCTTGTTTCCGAGTGGTTTGTTTGTATTTTGTTGATGTTACTGAAGACTGAAGAGAGAGAGGGGAAAGAGGGGGGCATGATGTGCTGGGAGGCACATGCTAGTCCTAATGTTACGCTCTGGAGTGAAATATTTGTCCATCTCCAGGCTAACAGTGTCCAAGCATGAGGCTATTGGGGGCCCTTGCTATTTGTTATCGCTTGTACTTTTTTCCATCATCATCAATAAAAGATATTGCAATTTGAATTATCATGAAATAATGTGAGTTACAACCTGTTGTTTTCAGTTAGGTTCTATAGTTGGCGCTCTTTCTTCTGAGCTGTGTACATTGCAAGTCTCATTGTGCAACTGAAAGTCGGAAAGTGTCCCAGAAAGCAGGGAATAGTCTGATACTTTTGAATTGCCTTGCTAATGAATCCAGAATGTCAAACAAGTAACTATAAAGCATCACATGATTGTTGAAATCCTATTATATCATAATGTGGGTAGGTTAGGTAGCTCCTACATGCTTAAAGCACCGTAGGAAGTAGACATGGATTGCAAGAGCGGCTTAAATCTACATCCATTTTGTTCCCAATTATCACACTAGCATAGAAGGCACCAATAGCCATTGTAGGTTGATTCTTAGTAAAACTATAGGTTTGATCTAATCTGAACATGATATGAACTGTATCCACAATGTGGTTGTGCAGTGTACCACTCTATATATCTAGATATCTATCTCTGACATGCCACTTAGGAGGAATATAAATTATTAAATTATAGTAATCCCCATGACCACTGCCCAAACATTTTTAATAGCGGTCAATAGTAGTGGCCTTCAGGAATCATTGGAGCTGCCCATAAGAGCATCTCTACTAGGGCCTCCAAATCGGTGTCCAGCACCCCCCAATGGAGGCCCCATTAGGGGTGCCGGACATGTGTCCGCCCGATATTTGGAGGCCCTCCACAGCGGCACCCCCCAAAGCAGGCACCCCAAACATTTTTTTATAATTTTCATTTATTAAAACTCCAGCGAAATTTAAACAAGATTTAACAAACTTACAATTTCGAATTTAAACGAGATTAACAAACTAAACCTAAACTAGGACTTCTAGCCAACCACTACACGCGCCGGCGGGGAGAGAGATGTCGCTTCATGGCTTGCCGGCGGGGAGAAAGATGCTCCCTTCGCCCGCTTCATGGTCTGCCGAAGGAGAAGAAGATGCGAACCAAGCGCCGAAATCATCAAGAGACTTGCATGCCTCAATGATCCGGTGCCGGGATTTCATCTGCTATTCTCGTTGGCTACGGCCTTTAGAAACGTTCCCGGCGGCCTCCCATATCGTGGGCTCCGACCTTGAGGAACGTCCCGTAGCCTCGGCTGAGGCTTCTGGTTTCGCCGGCGCGTGGCATTCGATTTAGACATGCAGCGGGGCGTTTGATGGAAAGCCTCTTCGACTTGCGGCGCCCCTTTCTTCGGTGACGGCGACGCTGCTGCCCAAGATGCAGCCGGTGGTAGAGGCAGATCGGGCAGCTCGGGGTCGTCGTCGTCGTCCTCGCCGTCACGCTCGTCGTCCGTTGCGGACAACTCCGGCGTTTGCTCTCGTTGACCGCTACGACGCGCCTCGTACTCCTTGTCCACCACGGTGTGCCAGTAGGGCGCCGAGATGGAGTACTTGGGGTCAATCTTTTGCTCGTACGTCATCTCCATCCACTTGCGCTTGAGGAAGTCGATGTCCTCCTGCCCGCTGAGCCGCGGCGCCACCGGAATGTTGGCGGCACTCCTCCTCCACCCGTTCGGAAGGGTGGCGACGTCGGCCAGCAGCCGCCACGCGGTCTCCAGCGAGAGCACGTAGGGAGGCGCGTTGTCGGCCTCCTCGCGCCACATGCCTCGCTGGAATGCCTTGGCCATCTCCGCCTCCTTGTTGCAACGCCGGAGTTCCTCCAGCTGCTCGTGACGTTGCTCAACGCAACGCCCGTCGCGGCTGCCCGCCATGGCGGCCTATGTTCTTGAGGGAGAGGGAGAGAGAGGGAGAAGCGATGGTGTGAGGAGAGGAGGGTTGCGCTGCGTCGGGTTTTAAAGGCGGCCGGAGGAGCGGGGTTGGGTGGCCTGCATTAACGCGGCCACCCCCTCGCCTGGCTGCACACTGACGCCGACGAAGCGTGTGCAGGCCGCCGCCGCGGCCAGCCGCTGCAACGTGTCGCTTCTGTCTGCGCCATGGGAAGCGGCGCAGCGTTATTGCGACGGGTCGCGCTCTGCGCCCGCCAGGGGAACGGGCGCGGCGGAACGGCCTCCTGCACAGCCAATTTAATACTGAGGCGACGGTCTGTGTCTATGACGGGCGGGCCACCGATGTCAGGGCCATTTCCGCCCCATATTCGGCACCCCCGTTTGGAGGCCCTCTTGGGGGTGCCGGACATAAAATCGCTCGGGGCGAGGCTTTGGGGGTGCCGCTGGTGGCGGTTTTTTTTGTGTCCGGACCCCCAATGGGTCTTTGAGGGGTCGTTTGGAGGCCCCCGGTGGAGATGCTCTAAACAGATCGAGAGTCAGTCTGTCACATCCTTTTTCATCATCGATCCCTCCTTCTTTTCAATGTTTCTGGAAGGGGGTTAGCCACAAGTAATTTCCAAAGTCATACGACCATGACCATGCCCCAAGTAAGGCACACATGGAAGTCATATGACCATGTCATGGAACCACGCATGCGATTCCCGATCTGCGGCAGGCTAGGCCATGCCATCCTTGCCTTTGCCCCTAATGTACAAATGAGGCCATGACCATGGAACCCCACCACAGATCTCACTATATTTTGCAATCTGGTCTTGTTGTTGTGCTGGTGCAATGTAGGACTCATGATTTTTCCTTTCCCGAATGACACAATGGAGAAAGTCTGTGCTCAGAGGGTCGGCGGGAGACACCCCGAAAATGGTTGCAATTTGGCATATGGCTTTTGACAGGGTTTAGATCTCGGGAAGTCTTTCTAGGCGACTGAGGAACAAAAAACCATCTTTCCAAAAGAGCTGAAAGCAACTTTGAGGTCGTCCCTGCTTTGGGAGGAAATGTTTTTGACAGTCAACAGGTACGTGGTTATCGTCTTTGGTTCACGGCCGCGATGTCGCTGGATGAGAGGATAACTGAATCTGGTGCCTGTTTTGGATGAATCTAACGTGATGGTACAGCTGCAACAAGGAGATCCAGCTTTTGCAACACTTCTTTACTGATGCAGCGTTGGGCTTTCCTCCTCCTGGGCATGCAAAAGCCACGATTTTTCAGGCAACTTTGGAATCCCATGTATGTACGAGCACGAAAGACCAGTACTCACACTGGCAGCTGTACGTGTGCATGCATGTGTGTACATACCTTTTGAACATTTCTTTCCGGAGCATCAAACCATACGGATATCTATCCCAACACCCATGGTAATTAACATGGAGAGGGCTTAGGGTGGAGTTTCTTCGCAGGATGTCGTGGTGGTATCACGGCAGATGGCATAGGTATGGCTAAGTTGTGGGACCGATGGACGCTGGGAGATCCGGGGAGGGTTTGCGCGCTAAGAAGCACGCACGGATAAACACACAGAACCAAGAACACACCGATCTACCCAGGTTCGGGGCCCTCGTGTGGAGGTAACACCCCTACTCCTGCCTACCTTTCTCTGTATATCTCGATGTCTCACAAGTACAAAGTGCTCCTCGAGCTGTATGATCCAACAATGGTGAAGTGCTCAAAGTGAAAGATGAAGCTAGGGGGGGGGGGGGGGGGGGGGGGGGGAGTCTCAGGGCCTCGTCCCTCGCGCAGGAGGGGGAGGTGCCCTATTTATAGGTAAACTCGGTAACGGTCCGGGCCCCTACATGCGCACTGTAGCCACGCTCAGATGTCATGAGTGTTCCTCCCGACAGGGACACGACGTGGTCTGCCCATTCCCTGCAGCGTAACGCTGGAGCTAGTTTGTAGCCCCTGACAGGGATAGGACGTGGCCTGCCCATGCCTACCTCGTAGCCTTTCCCCCGAGTATCCCGCGGTCTGCACCTAGCCCTGCGCCACCCCGGGATATAAGCGGCACGCCTCCTGCCACGCTCTGTGACAGACGCTCCCGTGTCTCACGGGAAGCGACAGGAGCATTGACTCCTGCTCGACACCAGGTCCCTTATCTCGGTCAGCCCGACATGGATATGTCGGATCTCTCTTCCTTAATAACCTTTCTCTGCACATAAGACAAACACGATGATACCGACATACATATGTCGGTTGATTTACGTCAGACCAGATACGTCGGCTCGTATCATCAACATGTTACCTCGGACCCCTCTGGGCCTGGCTATGTCGGTTAGCACCGACCTTATACCTCGGACCCTCTTAGGTCTGGCTGTACCGGCCTTTCCTGTACCTCGGTCCATCCTTGGACATATTTTGTACCATGCCTTGACCCTACCCGGGGGTAGGCCCCCGACATTAGTCCCGAAGCTGGTGCGGTCCGACAGCCTCGGATGAAGGGCCACACCAGGTTAACATAACCAAAACCATCACCCCAAATTCCCGACATCACCATGTCGGTCCCACCGAAACCTCGGTGGCTCATTCTCCAACTGATTCCGACATTTACGTTATGCCGGTCTCTCCGGAACAAGGGACTCTCCTCTATCCCTTCCGAAATCTTAGCCCGGCGCGTGGTAGAGAATCTCTGCCTGTTAACTCGATACCTGTGCGCGGACAGACGTGTCACTACACGCACGGCCCCCCACGTCAGGCGGGCCCAGGTGCTATCAAATCCACAGGGCACTCAAGTGCTTTGACCATGCATGGCTCCTCGATTCCCGCGCTGTCAACCGCACCCGATCGTGGCATCAGCGGTTACCATTTTGCAACCCACGATGTGGCTCATCGTGCGGCCACAATTACCTTAACCGCACGCACGCAGCGCAGTTAATCCCACGATCTCCTAGGAGATCGTGCGGGACGGTTCCACTAACCGTGCGCACTTCGTGCCTATAAATAGGGGCGCAGGGGTTTCCTCTTCCTCCTCCTCGCACTCCTCGATCCCTCCGCGCACGGTAGCACGCTTCGCTCCCGTCGCCGCCATCCAGTGCGCCTCCGCGGCCGCGCTACGCCGGAGCCCACACACCGCCGACAACTGGAGATCTCGCTCCGCCGCCAATCGCGCACCTTCGCCTCTTCGATTCCGGTGAGTTCTTCGCCTTCAGCCATGCCCACGAGCATGTTCATTCTCCTTGATGAACTAGTTCATCTTCTCCGATGAACTAGTTCATCTTCTCCGGTGAAGTAGCTCAACCCTTAGACCGCCGATGAATCCACTGTACTGTGTTTCCTACTTGCCTCGCACGGGTATATCAACATGCTTTCGTAGATCCAAATCCTAGATCTTGCATTTACTTTCTATTTTTCCTTCCTCGCAGATCTTCCATCTAGCACTTAGCCATAGTTTGGTGTTTCCCGCCATTGTTCCTTTTCTCCTTTGTCATTCAAACATTCTGGGATACTTATCTCGGTCAAACTTAACCTCTTTGCAGAATTTTCCCGAGATGTCGTATAGCAACACCCGGATCCTGCCGACATCGCAGCTGAAGAAGGAGAATGCGGGGGATGGGAAGGGTCCGACATTACCGAAGCTGACATTGAATGGCTGGTGAAGACTCGGCACATCCTAGCCGACGTTATATGTCGGGTCCCCAAGAACGAGGCCGAGCCAGACCTGGAACCCGGTGAACGGGTGGTCTTCCTCGCACATTCCGAGCGAGGCTTCGGCCTCCCGGCAAGCAAGTTCTTCCGGGCCTTTTTGAATAAGTTCGGTCTTCAACCGCACCACCTGCCTGCCAATGCCGTCATCCAGCTGTCGGCATATGTCTCCTTTTCCGAGGGGTACCTCGGTCTGTGGCCCAGCGTTGACTCCTGGGCCAAGTACTTTCGCCTCCGGAAGCAGAGTATTCCGGATCGGAGAACAAAGGCGCGCCGAAGGAAATGACTGCGTGCGGAGCAGCTTCCATTTCACCTCGGCGAGGCTCCGAGTTTCCTCGGATTTGGGGCTTGGAATCCTGCGGAAGTGGCAGCGAACTTTCTTTTACGTGAAGAGCCCGGGGCATGTGGACCTCCTCAACCTACCGGAATTCAGCATTGGCGCCCCAACGGAGCAACTCAACTGGTCTTTGGACCCCAAAACGAGCAACTCGAGGTGAACCAGATCCACGAGGTTGTCCTTCAGCTCCAGAAGGATGGTGGATGGCTGATGACCTCCTAAGGACTTTTGTGACTCGCCGAGTCAACCCCTTCAAAGCCGAGCCCACAAGATTTGCCACATGAGTGGCTGGTATGATCCCACCCGGATCAGTACCCATGAGCTCAGCAAGGCCGAGGTCAAAAGACGCGTCAAGGCCATTGCCAAGACCCAGATGGATGATGACTGGACTTGGGGCATAGAGCCTCACAACCGACATCGCCTTCCGGATCAAGTAAGCCTCTGCACACTGAACCGACATAAATCATATGCCAAACCTATCTTCGCGTTAATCACCACATTCGCTTCTTCCATAACTCAGTTTTACTTTGCTTGCTCTGCAGAAGTTTACTCGGCAGACACTTGAGGACGGAGCAAATCCCTCTGAGGGATGGGGTCCCGATCGATCTGCCTCGGATGCCTCCGAGGCTGAAGATCCGAATGACGAGGACCACATGCCGATCCCCAAGGCTAGCGCCCTACCTCGGGTAAGCCTCGAGCCCGCGCTTCAATTCGAGATTGGTCCGATGATGACGACGATGACTGTCAAATTGTAGAACCAATTGATGCCATTCCCATCTCCTATGCTCGTCCAGTACCTTCCGCACAGTCACTACGAGCTCCCGAGGCGCATCCCAAAAACGCGCAGGGTCCGGTACCTCGGATATTGTGGCCTCCGGGTCATCAGCCCCTGCGGCGAAGAAACCGAAGGTGCCGAAGAAAGCGGCGCTTAAGCCCCGAGGCAAGAAGCAGACCCCAATCACCGAAGGGTAATATATCCCTTGCTTGCTTCCTTTGTTCTCTCAATTGAGACAACATTTTCGCCATGTAACTTCTCCTTGTATCTTAATGCAGTGCCGCACTCGAAGTGCCTCAGAGTGCCTCCTTGGTGCGCTCACCACTTCCGCCACCCGCGGCACCTCGGTCAAACGAGGTAGAAGTTAGCAGCCCTGTCAGGACAATCCCTTCCCCGGCACATTCTACTCCGGCTGGCACACCGCCGCCGACATCTGATGCCAACCTCGGAAGAGGCCAAAGTACCCCTGAGACCTTGGTCCTCGACCGAGATACTGACCCCGGTGCTCATAGCACGGACTTCAAGATGGAGCCACCCAACACTCTGATAGCATCGAAACCACAACAACAACCTTCCCCACAACCACAACCTCCGCAGCAACAAAAGCAGCAGCAACAGTCAACACCGCCACCACCGCAACAACAACAGCAGCAGCCGCAGCATCAAGCAGCGCCACCGCCGCCACCGGCACGAAGTCCTCACAGACTCAGCTGGTACCCCGGAAAGTCACGCCGCCGCCAAAGTCAACATCATACCAGCTGGTCACCGGGGAAAACGCCGGCAACCCCGGCTCTGGCCGCATCCCAGGCTCTCTATGCCTCGGTTACCGAGGCTACACTGGCAGTTGGGAGACTCCCCGGTTGCGAACTCAAAGCGGGCACAGCCTGGGCTCGGAGGAGAAGTACGACATGGATTGGAACTCCGCCGATGCTGGCGAGGTTTCCTCTAACCCGGTGAACCGACATCCAGCCGGCCCCGGCGTGCTAGACCAGTCCATCTACACTATGCAAGCTGCTGTCCTCAAGTGCAGCAAGATTGCATCGGTAAAGATTCTTCAACTTGGCCCTCTTTCCTTTGACAAATAAATACCAGACATATATCATCCCCAGTCCCGAGATTCGGGTCGAGTATTTGATGCTCTACCGAGTTAAAATTACTCGGCTTGAATCTTCACAAAAATTTGCCATTCCCTTTGCTCTAAAATTTCCAGTGCCGAGTCCCGAGACTCATGTCGAATCTTACCAGGCCTGGATTTTCCCAAACATACTAACACTTTTTCTTTTTCCAGGAATGCACCAACGCCCGGACGAGGTGTTCAAAAGGTTGCTGCTGGACCACAACAAGCTCAAGAGGTCCCACAAGCAACTGCAGGAGGAGCAAAAGAGACGCGATGACGCGCACAACTCCGCGCTTAAAAAGGAGCAAGATGAGGTATCTCGGCTGCAAAAGGAACTCGAGCGGGTCGAGAAGGAGAAGACCGCCATGGAAAATGCCCTAAAGCAGAAGGAGGAATCTGCGCAGGAGCACCAGGAAATCCTCAAGCAATCCGAGGCTCGCGCTACCTCGGTAGAAGAAGAATTGAATGCCCTCAAGGCTAAGGGTGAACGCTGGCTGTCCGAGCTCACCCAGATCAACAGTCAAATGGACAGTAAGCTTCCCTTACTCTTTCTCTCCTTTTCTTTACTTTTACCGACATTAATCATCTGCCGACATATGACTTAACTTGGCGACAACCTTCCTTTCTTCAGAACACTTCACCCATTCTCGAGCTGCTGCTGCCAACATCACCATGAAGGCAAGGGCAAAAAGAGCGGAGACCGAGACCCTCTCTAACACCTGGGACATCGAGGATCACATAACGGCCCTGAATGCCCACATTTCTCCCTTAGGGCTATCGGTATGGAACTTCTTGATGCCGGCATTCGGGTTTACCATTCCTTATGGCCCGACTCTGCGGCTCCAGTCACCATTGATGAACTGTCCAAGTGCCTAATGGGTGCCGAGGCTAGACTCCGCGAGTGGAGGTCATCAGCAGCTCGTGCCGGAGCAGATCAGGCTCTTACTTTCGTGCTGTCCTGGTATGAGGAGATCGATCTCCTTGCTTTGAAGTCTCTGCGCGCCCATTCGCAATGGACTGAAGACCCAATATTGGTCGTGCTCCGCAAGGAGGCAGCTGACTTCATGGCCGGGTATGCTGACACCCGACATTTCATTCCTGGGCGCGCATACTCCGACGACGAAGAAGATGCGTCGGACGAGGAATATGACGACGAAGAAGAGACTCTGGATGAGGAAATTGAGGCTGAAGGCCCCGACACTGCTAAAGCCGCTGCCGCCGATATCATCAAGCCGCCAACAGCCGAGATTCGTCTGGAAGAATCCTCTGACACTGTTGTGACCTCGGCAGCCACTCCAACAACCGAGGTTGCGCCAACGCTCGACGATGCTCCTGCGCCCGAGGTTGTGTCTGCCGACACTTCTGTCGATGCGAGTTCCACCATCGCCTGAACTTATCATGAGCAGAACGATGAAATCCCCGGGATGTCGGGTGCAGATGTAATTATACTTTCAAGTGTTTCACCGTGGTACTTTTATTTTGCTACTCTTATTTGAAAACGGCTTAATGCCGGATCACTTTGTCTCAAGTCCCGAGTTTACTTTCTCGTTTACTATACTTAGTGATCTTTGCTCTTGTCTACCTTTTTGGCGTTCGACAATCGAGTCACAAGATTAAAATTATAGCATACAATACTTGTAAAATTTTGAGGTATGATTCATAGTCATCCGACACAAAGAAAAGGAATGAAATAACCAGGTTAGTAAACGACATATGTCGGATCATTTAGGACCGAGTCCCCGAGTCCATTTTCATGTTTACCATATACCACAACCTCTGCTCTTGACTGCCATTTCGGCGTTCGTCAGTCGAGTCACAAGATCACAACAATATAGCATACATTACTTGAACTTTGAAACGAGTCAAAAAATCACCCGACATATGAACACATAGAAAAAACAGAGAACAAAACACATGCATATGGACAAGGCAGTCCCCGAGTTTTATCTCGGAGTGCCGGCATTTCATTCAAAAGGCAACTGAGATACATACATTGCTCCCTTAGGAGTAAAAAGGACGGAGTAGAGCTATATTCCATGGTCTCTTGGTTTCCTCTCCGGATCTGTCCATTACATTTTTCCTCGGTGCCTGCGCATCTACAAGATAGTACGAATCATTGTGGAGAGCCTGCTCACACGAATGATCCCTCCCATAGAGGTGACAACTTGTGTCGGCCTGCACTGCGCTGCACTAGCCTAGCACCAAATCTCCCTCTCGGAATACACGAGGATTGATCTTCCGGCTATGATAGCGTCGGAGATTTTGTTGATATATCACTGACCGAGATAAGGTAATTCTCGGGCCTCTTCGAGCAGATCAACAGCATCTGCCCGAGCCTCTTTTGCCTCGGTTTCTGTATACAACGCAACTCTCGGCGAGTCATATTATATGTCGGTCGGCAGGACTGCTTCTGCTCCATAGACCAGAAAGAATGGCGTATAGCCAGTTGAGCGATTCGGTGTGGTCCTTAGACCCCAGTACTGCTGGTATCTCCTCTATCCAGCATCCCAGAGTTCGCAACAGAGGTTCAATCAACCGAGCTTTTATGCCGGCCAACACCAGTGCATTTGCTCTTTCCACTTGCCATTGGCCTCGGGATGTGCAACCGAAGCTATGTCCAACTGAATCCTCTTTTCAGCACAAAACCGAGCGAATTCCCCACAGCGAAGTTTGTGCCATTATCCGAGATAATGCTATGGGGGTATCCATACCTCAAGATGATGTCCTTCAAAAAGGACACAGCTGTGTGACCATCACACTTCCGGATTGGCTTCACCTCGATCCATTTGGTGAATTTGTCCACCATCACCAGCATATGAGTCATGTTACCTCGGGCTGGTTGAACTCTCCCACCATGTCCAAACACCAAACACAAAGGGCCAAGTGATGGGAATCGTCTTGAGTGCGAGGCTGGCAAATGTATCTTCTTAGCGAATCTCTGGCACCCCTCGCATCTTCTGACAATATCTTCTGCCTGATCCAAAGCATTGGGCCAGTAAAACCCATGCCGGAATACTTTAGCAACCAGGGCTCTTGAAGAAGCATGATGACCACACTCCCCTTGATGAATTTCCAAAAGCATCTCTTGCCCTTCTGCTGGCTCAACACAGCTTGCAACACCTCGGTTACGCTTCTCTTGTACAGCTCCTTGTTGATGATGGTGTAAGCTTTGGATCTTCTCTGCACTTGCCTGGCCTCCACTTCATTACTCGGCAAACTCCCATCTATCATATACGCCATTATTGGTTGTGCCATTCCGGCACAGGGCGCACAGGAAAGACCGGGATATCAATCTCCATCGGTTCTGCCGACATTACTTCATCCGATATAAGTGACCAGTCCCGAGGTATACCAATCAGTCCCGGTTTTCCCAAATGCACCCGACATCTATATCCATGGGCACTGCTCCATCTTCGGTTTCTTCGGGATAAAAATTGACTCGGACTCTGGTGAGGTTTGATTGAAGGTTTCCTCAGATGCTCCAATGCTATGCCGGTGGAATTGGATCTCGAGATGAGCCCAGCTTGGACAGTATATCGGCAGCTTCATTCTCTGCCCGAGGTATATGCTTGAACTCGCATCCTTCAAAGAATCCGAATCTTCTGCACATGAAACCGGAACAACGCCATATTGGCGTCCAAAGCATCCCAGTTTCCCGAGACTTGCTGCACCACTAGATCCGAGTCTCCGAAGCATTCTATTCGGCGGATACCAATCTCTTTGGCCACATTGAGCCCATGTACCAGTGCCTCATACTCGGCCACATTGTTAGATGCGCAAAGTGAATTTGCAACACATATCTCAACTGATCTTGCTTTGGCGAGGTAAGGACTACTCCGGCACCCAAACCAATCTTGGTTTTGGAACCATCAAAATGCATCCTCCAATAATTGGAGTCAGGCAATGGTGGCTCATATTGCATCTCGGCCCAATCCACCAAGAAATCTGGCAATGCCTGAGATTTGATAGCATCTCTCTCTCATAATGTGGTGTGTAAGGTGATACCTCGATAGCCCACTTGGCTACTCGGCCAGTTGCATCTTTGCACCCAATGATCTCCGAGATAGGAGCCTCACAACCACTGTGATTGAATGCTCTTGGAAGTAATGTTTCAACTTCTTAGCAGCCAGATAGACACCATATGTCATTTTCTGGTAGTGAGGATAGTTCTGCTTGGATAACGAGATTACCTCGCTCAAGTAATATACCGGCCTCTGCACGGTTTTACCTACTACGACACTCACAACTCGGTTTGTGGCTGCAATGTAGAGCAACATCGGCTCTTTGGGTAATGGTGAGGCCAGTATCGGCGCAGTTGCCAGCATCTTTTTTAACTCGGTGAACGCCATCCGCTTGCGGGTCCACACAAAGTGAGTGGTTTTCTTCATGAGCTGATACAAAGGCAATGCCTTTTCTCCCAACCTGCTGACAAACCGACTCAAGGATGCCAAACATCCAGTGAATTTCTGCACGTCCTTGAGACATGTCGGTAATCTCATGCTTTCAATAGCACGGATTTTTGTCGGGTTAACCTCGATACCTCGGCTGGACACGAGGAAACCGAGTAATTTTCCGGCCGAACACCGAATGTACATTTATCCGGTTAAGTTTCATCGGTATTTTCTCAAGTTTAAAAATGTCTCTCTGAGATCATCAATCAGAGAGACTTTTCTTTAGTTTTTATGACGACATCGTCGACATACACTTGCACATTCGACCTATTTGATCATGCAGACATTTCTGCATACACCTCTGGTATGTAGCACCAGCATTTCTCAAACCAAAAGTCATGACACGATAGCAATAAGCCCCATACGGGGTAATGAAAGCAGTTTTCAATTGATCAGCCGGGTTCAGAGGAATCTGATGAAACCGGAATAAGCATCTACAAAGGATAACAGCTCACACCGGCCGTGGAATCGATCACTTGATCAATCCGAGGCAACGGGAATGGATCCTTAGGACATGCCTTGTTAAGGTTCGTGAAATCGATACACATACGCCACACTTGGCCACCAGAGGTTCATCTTTCTTCTTCTCTACCAGGACCGGGTTAGACAACCAGTCCGGGTGCAGTACTTCCATGATGAAACCAGCCACAAGTAGCTTGGCCAGTTCATCTCCCACCACTTTTCTTCTCTCATCCGACAGTCGACGTGTCGGTTGCTTCACAGGCTTCATGTCCGGCCTGACGAACAAAGAGTGCTCAGCCAACTCCCTCGGAACACCTGGCAGGTCCTGATTCGACCATGCGAAGATATCCCGATTCTCACGGAGGAAGTGACTGAGCTCGCTTTCCTATTTCTCAGTTAACCCGGTGCCAATAATGACATTGCGCTCCGCGCACTCCGGGTCAACATTGATCTTCTTCGTCTCCTTGGGCACCTGGAACGATGCATTCATCTCCGGGTTATCATACCCGGCATACCGAGCTGCGTGGACTGAGCCAACGCCACCACCTCATGGATCTTCTTCTTCTCAGCAGCAATGATCAAAGACTCGGCTAGGCAAGAACCCGCTCTATAGCTCGCTTGTAATCACCCGAGATGGTGATGATGCCATTAGGACCCGGCATTTTCATCTTGAGGTAGCCCACATGGGTGGAGATCATGAACTTGGACAGCGCGGGCCTACCAAGCAATGCATGGTATGGACTTTCGAGGTCCACTACCTCGAACTGGAGACTTTCAGTTCTGCAGTTGTCCTTGGTGCCGAACAGCACATCCACCCAGATCTTGCCCATAGGAGCACAAGAAACACCCGGCACTATGCCATGGAAGGTCGTGCTACTCGGCAGCAGCATATTCATCGAGATACCCATCTTCACCATGGTGTCTCGGTACATGATATTAATGGCACTGCCATTGTCAATCAGAACTCGGGTGAATGAACATTGATGGTGGGTCCAACGAATGTCGGATCCACCACCAGAGCATAACCTCCGGGTTGGCATGACTCGGGGGTGATCTTTCCTGCTCCAAGTGATTTCTTGCTCGGACCAGTGCATGAACTTCGGCACTGCCGGCATAACAGCGTTCACCTCCAGTGCACGCCGATGCAGCTCTTCTTGTCAGTTGGCTCGGTCACAAAGACCACATATGTTGATGAGCCTCTCTAATCCCCCTGGGGATACTCATTCTGATTACTCGGGCCAGCATTGTTGTGTTTCCTCCGACATTCACCTGATTCACAGGCTTTGGAGCAGTTTGCCTCTGAGCAGGTGCATTTACCGGGGTAGCATTTGCCCCGGTGAGTGGCAAGTTTGCCTCGGTGGAAATCTTGTTGTGCCCCCGCCGGATTTCCTCCGGCTCTTGCTCCTTCTCCTTTTGCCGCGTGTACCAGCTGCACTGCGAGTTGTATGATTCGCCGGCCTTCGGAAGTCAGTGGTGTGGAAACTGCAAGGTCCATCCAGCATGGACTCATAAGTGAAGGCATGCTTCAGATCACTCCAGGGCTTCTTCCCTTCTTGATTCTGGCCCCATGCTGGGCCATTGAACTTCGGACGCTGGCTGTTACCAGCCTCTGGTGATCTTGGCTCACCGCAGCAATCTGGTTCGAACCATACCGGTAATCCGGTTCTCTCCTCTTGTTGCCGAAGTTCTGGCGATCATTCTGCCTAGCTGGCCGGGTCTGTTGTTCCCGGTATCTTCTGCTCGGCTCAACCGAGTTCAGCAGAGGCTGCATCAGATCACCGAGTGCATAACTATCCGCAATCCGGATTGTCTCGGCCAAAGTGACCGCATTTCCCTCTGCAGCTTCTGCCAAAGCATGGAGCCATGTCGGCATCCCTGAGCAAACCATGAAATGACCTGTGCTTCCACAACCCTTCACAGGAATTACGGATGTTACTCCACCGAGTCAAGTAATCCGATCAGTCTCATCATCCCTCTGTCTGCACATCGCAAGCTGCCGAGGTCTATTCGGCCTCTTGTAAGTGCTAGAGAAGTTGCTAACGAAAGCCTCTTCAAAGTCCAGCCAGCAGTCAACACTGCCCTCTCTCAAGTTGTTCAGCCAGATCCGGGCTGGCCCCTCCAACATCTGCGGGATATACCTCACCGCCCATCTGCGGTTACCTCCCGCAATGTACACTGCAGTCACATAATCAATCAGCCAGTCCTCTGGCTTGGTGCTGCCATCATAAGTTTGGTACCTCGGCTCAATTGGAAACCCGGCACCGGTGGTTCCTTCATGATCCGAGATCCAAAGCAAGCAGGGCCTGGTGGGCCTTGCTCTTCCAGCATTTTGGACAGATAGATTCTGTCCAACTTGTACCGTGCATCATTTGGTGCTAACTGGCGAGATCCCAGCGAGCTCCCAGTGCACCCTCAACCCTTTGATACCTAGCTCGCTCCATAGACATGATGCACCTGCTGATACACCGGATTCTGCACGGGGTGCCGAGGTGGCAGACTTCGGCCAGCCGACGTAACAGGCCCGACATTCGGGTTGCCCGGACCGAGGTTACTTCTACCTCGGCCAGCATTGGCCTATCCAGCTAGCTGCTTTCCGGCATATGCAGCATCATATGTCTGCAACTGCTTATTCTTACCGGAGTTTACACTCCGGTCACGACCTCCACCATCATGCGGAGATGAAGCTTGCCCCTTAGATTTCTCACTGGCCATTCTGGCCGAGTGAACCATTTGGGAGCCACCAGCACCCGGGTTAGCCTTGCGAAAGGCCTCGTTCTGTCGGTTAGCAGTACCGACCAACTCATTAACTCGGTCCTGCTGCCTACGGAGAGCTTCCCCGGTTAAACCAGGTAACTCGGCTCTTGCTGCCTCGGCAGCTCTAAGAGTCTTAGCAGGGGAGCTATACTTTGGCTTTCCAGCCGACATACCACTAGGAGTTCTACTAGAAGCAGATCTACCATCCCTAGCGATCTCAGCATTACGGCCTTTGCCTCTCTGGCGCACATTCTCTAACCGACTAGGATGATCTGCTACCGGGGTAAAACCATGGGATGCATTGTACTCACGGAGGGATATGCCGAACTCTCTCCTCAGCTCGGCCATCTCTACGGCCTCCTGATGCAGCTTCTGGCGCTGCAGCTCTAACTCGGCTGCGGTCATGGCAGCATCTGCTCTGGATGCTACCGGGACAACCAGCTTCTCGATGATGTCATCCAGAGGAGCAGGCCTGGCCGACACTTTGGAAGTGCCGGCACGGAGGTGCCCTTCTCCTTCCAGCGGAGGCTTTGCTGTGTGACCGGACTTGGAGGCAGGTTCCTCAACATGGCCTTTGCCCGCGCTAGGCGCAGGCCGGTCATCATTACCTCGGCGCAGGTCCCGGGGCGATCGATACGCTGGCCGCGAGCCGCACACACAGCAGGAGGATCTTCTGCCACAAGCACCTGCGCGGGGTACTTGCAGACAACCTCGGTGGCGACGTAGGTCACGAAGCTGCCGAAGGTCATGAGCAGCCATTCTTCGGGAACGGCTTGCTGCCGAAGCAGCCCGCGTTGTCGCTGATGAAGTTCAGCGAGCCGAGCTTGCAGATGAGCCCGGAGACGACGCGCTGGCCGGAGTCGATGATGGAGCCCGTCCGGATGATTACCCCAGCCAGCGCCTCTGTCTGCCCCACGGTGGGCGCCAACTGTCGTGGTGGTATCACGGAAGATGCCATAGGTATGGCTAAGTTGTGGGACCGATGGACGCTGGGGATCCGGGGAGGGTTTGCGCGCTAAGAAGCACGCACGGATAAACACACAGAATCAAGAACACACCGATCTACCCAGGTTCGGGGCCCTCGTGTGAAGGTAGCACCCCTACTCCTGCCTACCTTTCTCTGTATATCTCGATGTCTCACAAGTACAAAGTGCTCCTCGAGCTGTATGATCCAACAATGGTGAAGTGCTCAAAGTGGAAGATGAAGCTAGGGGGGGGGGGGGGGGGAGAGTCTCAGGGCCTCGTCCCTCGCGCAGGAGGGGGAGGTGCCCTATTTATAGGTAAACTCGGTAACGGTCCGGGCCCCTACATGCGCACTGTAGCCACGCTCAGATGTCATGAGTGTTCCTCCCGACAGGGACACGACGTGGTCTGCCCATTCCCTGCAGCGTAACGGTAGAGCTAGTTTGTAGCCCCTGACAGGGACAGGACGTGGCCTGCCCATGCCTACTCGTAGCCTTTCCCCCGAGTATCCCGCGGTCAGCACCTAGCCCTGCGCCACCCGGGATATCCGCGACACGCCTCCTGCCACGCTCCGTGACAGACGCTCCCGTGTCTCACGGGAAGCGACAGGAGCATTGACTCCTGCTCGACACCAGGTCCTTATCTCGGTCAGCTCGACATGGATATGTCGGATCTTCTTCCTTAATAACCTTTCTCTGCACATAAGACAAACACGATGATACCGACATACATATGTCGGTTGATTTACGTCGGACCAGATACGTCGGCTCGTATCATCAACATGTTACCTCGGACCCCTCTGGGCCTGGCTATGTCGGTTAGCACCGACCTTATACCTCGGACCCTCTTAGGTCTGGCTGTACCGGCCTTTCCTGTACTCGGTCCATCCTTGGACATATTTTGTACCATGCCTTGACCCTACCCGGGGGTAGCCCCCGACACAGGAAGTAGTTAAAACGCAACCCAACCGAGCCGCTCAAACCCAGCCCATCTGTTCGGCACCCCTCATACCCAACCCATATGTGGCAGCCCGGACACGTCCGTCACGTCGGCCTGACCCAGACTAACCCGCCTCCGTCCCCACGCATCGGCCGATTAAACGCTAGCTCTCCACACTCCTCAGTTCACTCCGCTCCTATCCCTCCCCTCTCCCCACCATGTACCCTTCGCTCCCCGTCCACCTTGTCGACGAGGTCGACTGGATACCCTCGAAGCAGAGTCCGCGGCGCTCTTGCTTAATCAAATCGGACGGTGCTCAGTATGGTCCACCCATGGGTCGTAGCATAGTGGGTCGTATAATATTTTCTTCCGGGCGGGTGTGTGTTCCCTTTTGCGCTATCTAGCGTGGGGAGACAGCTGCAATGCCATAGTATAACACCATCCTTGCACACGTCGCCGTACGTCGGTATCCACTGAGCAAGTACACACTATGCTGTACTGCTGTAGTTGTACACTTGTACTGGTAGAGGGTGGTGGTGGCGGGGGTTGGCCACGTTTGCATGCACCTAATCATGCAGAGAGTCCAATACGGTAGCTGCCCCGTATCCCCATCAGAGCATAATCATGGGAGTAGGGGCGTGCAAGGCTCGCCGGCCCAATCATCGGGGAAATCCATGATCCATCACTATAACATCCATAGCAAAGGAGGAGGTGTCCTTTGATAGCCGTGCCCTGTGGCCTGTGGGGGAAGGCAGGAAGATAATCCACCTACTGATCGATGACCCAGATCATAATGGCACTTAACCACGCTAACTGCCCATCAGGTACGCCCGAAAGCTGGTGAAAAAAGGAATTCCTTGTTAGCTGCGCACTCGGATATATTCAGATCCTGTGCAGTGCACGACACTGTACTGCCGCTGCACAAGAAGACCAAGATGCATGTGAGCGCTGTAGCGTCGGTCTGTAGCTGCCGACGGCGAGATGTGGAATCAGTGGATGTGG
Organism: Poa pratensis; assembly: GCA_947311845.1. Classification (NCBI taxonomy): domain Eukaryota; kingdom Viridiplantae; phylum Streptophyta; class Magnoliopsida; order Poales; family Poaceae; genus Poa; species Poa pratensis. Next base: position 27,821,021 of record CAMZMU010000074.1, read on the forward strand.
CGTCACGGTGGCCAGTTTTGCCGCTGGAAAGCCAGGCAGGCTGTGTCATCAGGTGCAAATCTTCACCGTCCTTCGTACCCCTCCCTCGTTGCTCCCGTGAGCGACGGGGAGGGAACCCTAGCCGCCGCGGGCACAGCCCTCCCCTCCCCCTCCTCCTCCCTCGCCGCCGCCACCAGGACGCGGCGGGCAAAGCCCTGCCGGCGTCGGCGGCGGCGGGGCATCTCGCCTCCTCACGCAGGGGCGCCGGCACGGACGGCGCATCTGGGCCGGGTTGCCACGGTGGCGGGGGCCGTGGTGGCTTGCCGGAACTCCTCCTTGGGCTCGGCGGCGTGGCTGGCTCCGTGGTGGAGGGTCAAGCTTGAGGCGACGGTGTTGCCGGAGCGCGGTGGTGCGATGCAGTGGAGGTCGGGCCCGATCTGGGCCAAAGCGTGCCGGGCGGGCCGACGCGATTGAGATGGAGGTGCGGCGCGGCAGGACGTCGTCAATCGGTGCAGCAGGAGGTGGGCGGAGGCTCCGACGCGGAGGCAGGAGGTGGCATCTCCTGCCGCCGTGCTCCGGGTCCGGGCGGCGAGGAAGCCGGGGCGGCGGCCCATGGGCGCCGTGGCTGTCATGGCCCACGGTGGAGCTTGGAGGTCAGCACTGCAACTCGTCGCCATTCTTGCGGCTCTCTCGCCTTGCGGTCGGATGGACCTCCTGGGCGAAAGCCCTGCACCTGAGTGCGGTCGGTGCCGACGACGGCGGCGCCTTTGGCGTCGTTCCCTCTCTTGTTTGCGTCGTTTGTGGTGGTTCCATCCCGACCGACGTGAGCGGTCCTGTGGTATCCGGGTGAAAACCCAAGCTCCTCCGGAGCGGGCGGCGGCAACGGACATGTTGCGACCTTCTTGGAGGTGTCGTCTTGGAGACACAGGTCATCACGGCGCGGTTGGTTCGCGGCAGCTGGCGGGTGAGTTTCGGTGGCTGGGGGATGTGGATGTCGGGGCGGCGGCCCCGGACGGTGGTGGACGTCGAGGCAGCGACCTCGAACTCCCACGCCGCGATGGTTCTATGAGGCAGGGCCATTGCCCTGTGTGGGTTTGGGTGGCGACTTGGATGTAGACTGCGCGGGCAGAGGGTTCGTCGACCTGACTGGATCACCTTCGGGCAACGCGAAGGTCGATCTGGTTGCTATACCGGGGCGGCTGCCCGGAACATGGTGGTTTTGGTGGCAACCTGGATAGAGACTGCGTGGGCAGAGGGTTCGTCGACCATGACTGGATCGCTTCCGGGCAATGCGGAGGTTGATCTGGTTGCTACGACGGAGCGGCGGCTCCGGAGCGGGTGGTGTGTGTTTGTGGCGTTTGTCCGGCTTGTGTCGTGTGGGCGACGGGTCGCTTCGTCTGTGTGTTCTTTTGTACAGCTTGTATGGTTTTTGGATCCGGTTTTCCTTATAAACGGGTCAATTCTTTCTATCTAATCGAGCGGTGGTACGACCACGTTGTCCTCGAAAAATCTTCACCGTCCGTCCGCCCAGTGTATCTCAGTCCCTACTGCTACAAGACTGTCGCCCGCATTTGTTGCCTTTTTTTCTAAGAGAGAGATCAGCTGCATTTGTTGCAGAAAAATATTTTCTGGTTTCTGCATGTACATATGGCCCGGTCCCGTTCAGGCGGCCCAAACTAATGGGCTTCTTCCTGGTTTCAGATGTTGGGCATTCTGAGAATCGAGCCCGGAAGTTGGTGGAATCCGGTGGGGTGAAAAGCGGGCGGCGCGAAGGTTTCGCCATTCCCTCCATTTCTCTCTAGCTTGTCCCCTCCGCCACGGAGATACTCGGGTAAAAAAAACTCGATTCCCCTTTCTCCGCCTCCGGCGACGACTCCGAGGATCGACAGAAGAAAATCGCGGCCGGCGAAGAGTCCAGCCATATCGACCCGTCGCGCCCGCTCGGCCCGAGTGAGTCCCTCTCGTGCGCTGGGATCGGTGATGCTCTTCTAGACTCGTCTCCTCGATTTACTCTTTTGGGTCACGCAATGCACTGCTACTGTACTACTTCCAGTTAGTTAGTTCCGCTTCGTAAAATCGTGCTTTCGGTTCGTCCGTTTGGTCCTTCCTTTGGAATGTGACGCGATGCGATTGGGGGACAGTTTGCGATGGTCTGTTTGATTTTTTTTTGATCGGGGATGTGAGGGTTCAGGTCCCAGCCTTGTCGGAAACCAAGGGGAAAGATTAGTGAAATGTATGTTTATCGGATAAACTTTATCTCTTACTGTCTGAACACTTGCGCGGGGTGAAGCAGCAAGAAGATACCATGCTCGTGTAGTGTTTTTCCTGCAAGTCATATTTGTTTATTTCTGTCTGCTTGAATGGTACTCGTAGCTACTCCCTCCCGACCAAATTAGTACTAGTAGATAATAAGTACTCCTACTTATCTGTAAAGAGTAGAGCCTGTTGCCTACGTTTCTGGTGTTATTATCTAGTATACTAGTAAAACTAAAAAAATCTACTACTAGTGCTACTACTACTTAGCTGATTAATCTGATGTGTTCATAACACGTTGAAGTGATGAAGTCCTCTCACGCTTAATATGTACCCGACGTATCAGGAATATAAGACGTTTTAGCAGCCCATTTTAGCCTACCAAAACATCTTATATTGTGGAATAGAGGAAATATAATTTTAGTGGCTGTTGCTTCACTCATACAAAAGTAGTCTTGTGCGGCATTGGGTTTGTTCGCGTTCACATTCAGTTTAGTTTGGACAATTTTTCGAGTGGGAACATGTTTCACTCAAGTGATTGACCCCATTACTGAAAGGTTCTGTGTTTCTTGATGCATAGGCATATGGAGAATGAGGCTGACAATGCTGATGACATGGTTGAACGAGAGGAGAGCACGGGAAGCGCCCCTGGCCAAGTGTTCTCAGGTCGAAACCCAAAAAGGTTCCGGTCGAAGGTATGGAATGACTTCACACCCATCTACATCGACGGGAAGGTCGCGAGGGGCGAGTGCATGCACTGCCACCAGGTATTCATCAACAACGGCACTGGTAAAATGCTAAAGCACCAGGCCAAGTGCAGCCCAGTGCCCAGAAGAGGCCAGTGCAACAGAAGCTCCCGTTCTTGTTGACCAGCCAAAATAAATCCTCGGACAACACAGGTGTGTTGCCTGAGAAGAAGGCTCGTGTCCTGCCCAGCATTCTCACTGACACGAATATGGAAAGTCAGAAGGTTGGTCAGAATTTGCCTCATAAGGAAATTGCCATGCATGATCAGAAGAATTTTGCCTTGTGTGACACTTCCACTGACAATGATCAGAAGAATCAGTCGCATTTGGAACTTACAGTGCCTGGGCAGGACACTCCCATTAACATGAATCAGAATGATTCGCAGGTTGATCAGAGTGAGACCCATGAGGAACTTGCTAGAATATTTTCTGTGCACGGGTACCTGTCACCAATAGGTATCCATGATAGATTCACTAAGTTAGTTGCTTGCTTAGATCCTGTGGTCAAGATGCCGACTGGCATGTATATGTACTTTATGAGTCTGTTTGAGAAAGAAAAAACCAAGCTGAAGGAGAAGTTTGCAGCTTTGCGCAGTCGAGTTTGCTTGCATGCTCATGTGTGGCACTATGATCTGATCTCACCGTTCCTGTGCTTGAGTGTTCATTACATTGATGATGAGTGGGAGAAGCAGAAAATATTATCGCATTTCGTTCCGTGGATCCTTCCTGCAGCGCAGATCAGCTGAGCCGGGCTATATTGTGTGCTATTGGAGATTGGGGTCTTCGTGATAAGGTTTTCAGCATCACACTAGACGACGCATTTTTGGATGATTCAGTTGCTTCAGATTTCAAAGCCAGTCTCCATGATTGGAACCTTCGCTTGGCAAAATGGAGCTCGTCTAGGTATGCAAACTGGAGCTCGTCTATGTCTGCAAACTGCAGCTCGTCTATGTTTGCAAACCGGAGCTTGTTTGTGATACGGTATGCAACTCATCTAGTTAATCAGGTCATACAGGTGGGGCAGGATGAACTTCACAAAGTCAAGGAGAAGTCAATGAAGTGTTCTAACTGTACAAAGGGCCACATTCCTTCAGTAGTACGGTTTCCGAACCGTGCATATGCACCATCACCTGAAGACTGGAGCAACATGCGGAGAATTAGTATGATACTGGCAAGTTTGCGTCGATACATGGATGAGATGCTCACCTGTGAGTCCAGTTGACCTCCTTAAGCGGTTATGGGATGTGAAGAAAGTTCTGCATCCAGAAGATAATTTTTACGGAGACGAGACAGTTTCGAAAGAGCTAAAGAAGATGCAACAGAAGTTTATGGAATACTGGAATCTCTATTGCTTAAGCATCTGTCTGTCTGTGATCATGGATCCTTCGTACCGTCTTGAATGCATCAAGTCTTGTCTTAGGTCCAAGTTATACAATTATTGTTTGAGGCACGAGTTGGACAAGGACATAGAAGATTATTTTCAGGAAGTGCATGACCTTTTGCTTAACCTCTTCTATGAGTATTCTGAACAGGTGCGAGAAGCTAGCTGCACCTCTGGGTCTAAAAGTAGCAGGAACATTGTTGTGAAAGGAGATGATACGCTGATAGACTATTATCATCATATTGTCTATCCATTCAGCAAGCGTCCAATGTCAGAACTTGATCAGTACTTGCAAGAGCCAGCCCCCTGTACAGGTGAGCAAAGTGTTCTCCAGTGGTGGAAGGAACATAGTCTGACCTATCCTACACTTGCTCGGATGGCACGTGATATATTGGCAATACCAGGCAGTAGTGACTTCAGTGTAGCAATAAGGACTGCAAGACGAACAATTTCCGAGTCTCGTCACTCTAGTCCATACTTGGTCGACGAGATTGTCTGTACTCAGGATTGGCTCAGATCTCATGGTACGACATACACTTGCTTCTCTGTTTTTATACCATTACAGTCCTATACTAACCTCAGCATTATTGTTACAATAGGTTCTTTGAGCGAAATGTCAAGCAGTGCTGCTTTTGAGTGAATACTGTTGGTGTGTGGTTGGCCCTGTAGGATAATAGGAAATATTAGAAGGGTTGTGGTGTAAAAGTGACATATGGGTCATGTTGTACATGTACAGAGAAGAAGAGAAATCGAGATGGTTCGGCTGTTTTGAGCCTCCAGTTCATCTTCTACCTGTAGTCTGATTTCCCCAAATTCGTTTGAGTATGGAATCCAACATGGTATCAGAGCACCGGGAGAGGATGTGCAGTGGCCGCTGGAGCTGACTGCCTCAGGGTGTTGCGGAGGCGGCCGGGCTGGAGCTGACTGCCTCAGGGTGTTGCGGAGGCGGCCGGAGGTTTGCGGCGGTGTCTGGTGGCGTGATTTACTCGCGAGTGAAGCAGAGGAGTCGAGAGAAGGGTGAGGTAGAGGCTCCTGCTCATCCATAGGAGGAGATTTGTTGGAGCATCAAGCAGCGCATTGAGGTGTGGAGCTGCTACAGGAATTGGGAGGATTGGGCGTGACTGCCAGCGAAGTCCGTGAAGCTCACAGGCAGTGATTGGGGTCTGGCACTGGTGGATTCAGTAGGTGGCGACCTGGAGAAGGCAACAGAGCTTCTGCAGGCTGGGATTAGGCCGGTTATTGCAGCTTAGTCAAAGGCAAAGAGTTTTGACACGGTGTTGAAGCTGAATCTGCTCTGTCTTGTGTCGTGAAGCAGAACAGGAGGTGACAGTGCTAATAGGTAACGCCGGCGAATTGGTACTTGATCTGCGCCATAGCATCTGCTGTGGGTAGTGCAAAGTTTGTGGTGTTTTTGGTGACTACTTGGTGCAAGCTATGGCTGCAAATTACCGAGCTCTGCTTGCTGGGATTGGTAAGAAGTGGGAGAGCAGAAATACAAGAGGCAGAACCCAAAATGAATTGGATAATGGATCAGGTAGAGGTAAAGGACATGATGATGGTGCTGCAAAATCTTGGCAGCGAGATGGGGATTGGCTATGCCCAAATACAGGTTGTCGAAATGTAAATTTTGCATTTCGTGGTGTATGTAATCGCTGCGGAGCTACACAACCTGCTTGCATTAGTGGAACAGGTGCTGGTAATGGTGGTCGAGGCAGTGGTATGCGACCTGGAGGTGGGAATAATGCGGATGTTAAAAGGGGTTCTCAAACCGTGAGAGTGAAGATGTCATTTGATGACTGGAAGAAGTGGTGTCAATTTAAGAAGATGGATATGGAGGACAAGCAAGTGACTAGGACTTCCAATGCACCCGAATCCGTTGCATCTACGAACTATGGTGGCGACACGTATCATACCATGAGTTACTATAAAATGGTTGATACACCATGGCTAATAGATTCAGGGGCCTCTAGACATATGTCCGGCTCTTATGAAAATTTTGTTGACTATGTTCCTGATTTAAAGAGGCAAAGTGTAAGGCTAGCTGATGGCTCTTCTCAAACTGTTCTAGGGTCGGGAACAATCATGTGTGGACCTAACATGCCTCTTCTATCAGTATTACATGTCCCCTCGTTCCCTATAAATCTGTTATCCATCAGTTGTATTACAAAGGAGCTTAATTGTGCTGCTGTTTTCTTTCCGACGTGGTGCTTATTCCAGGAACTTTATACTGGAAAAAGGCTTGGGACAGGGATCATGCGTGATGGTCTATATTACCTAGATGATAAGAGGTCACCTGTGGCTGCTGCTGTTCTATCTCAGGCATCATTGCAGGAATTTATTCTTCATCATCGCAGGCTGGGACACATGTCCTTTAACACTCTAGGTCAGCTTTATCCCAACCTTTATGGTAAAATTTGCAAGGAAAGTCTAGTATGTGATGCCTGCCAGTACGGAAAGATAACTCGTAGTTCTTACATTTCATCTGATCATAGAAGTGTTGTGCCATTTCAAACCATCCACTCAGACGTGTGGGGTCCTAGTGGAGTGTGGTCTCTTTACGGATATCGTTCATTTGTTACATTTATTGACTGCTGCACCAGGACTACATGGGTGTATGTGCTGAGAAGTAAAAGTGATGTGTTTGAATGTTTTAAGGATTTTCATAGTTTAATCATGAATCAATATGATGCACGGGTGAAGATATTTCGAACAGACAATGGCACAGAATATGTAAATAAACAATTTGATGAATACCTCTCAAGCTTTGGAATTATCCATCAAACTAGCTGTCCAGGGACTTCCGAGCAGAATGGGCTGGCTGAAAGAAAAAATAGACATCTCTTAGAAATCACTCGGTGTATCATGTCAGCCATGAATGTTCCTAAATATCTATGGGGTGAAGCCGTGATGACGGCTGCTTATTTGATGAATAGAATGCCTTCTCGGGTGCTTAACAACAAGACGCCAATTGAGTGTTTAACTGGTGAGACTACTTATGTTGTGCCACCAAAGGTATTTGGATGTGTTTGTTTCGTGAGGGATTACAGACCTTCAGTTGGGAAGCTAGACCGTAGAGCAGTGAAGTGTGTATTTGTGGGATATTCCGGAAAACAAAAGGGCTATAAATGTTGGTGCCCATCGGAGAAACGTATGTTTGTGAGCATGGATGTTGTATTCAGGGAACATGAACCATATTACGGTGAACCTGTTGACTTGAGTGATGTTTTTCCTGATTCATTTCCTAGTGATGTTTTAGATCTGGACAGCGAGACAGGGGGAGAGAAAGGAGAAGAGAGCAACTCTACAACATCAAGAGAAGTGGTCGTTGGAGTAATACCACGAGAAGATAGTCATGATGATAGAGATGTGGGTTCTACCGAAGAAGGACATGAGCAAATGCAAGGGGAGCAACAAGATGCTCTAGATGAGGTGATACATTGGCCAAAACCAAATGAAGAACAAGAGGTTCGGGTATATGCACGAAGACGGCGTACCGAAGAGCTGACACAAGTAGTAGAACCCGAAGGTGAGGCATATGGACAGCATCAGGAGCATGAGGGGCAACAAATTGACCAAAGAGATGATACTCAAGGTCAAACTGAAGATACTAGACTGTCCTCAGATAATGGTAACACCTCTCCTCAGCATGATGATCTTGATGTGCCTATAGCTCACAGAAAGCAACCACGCCCTAATGCTGGAAAGTTGCCCTCCAAATTTGATCCTTATAATGTTTCTAACTATGTCACGTATGACACTGTTGGTTCATCTTATAAGGCCTTTATTGCAGCCCTGGACTCTATAGGACCTCTACCACGGGACTGGCGGGAGGCCAAATTGAATCCAAGGTGGAGGGCAGCAATGCTAGAGGAGATGGCTGCTCTTGACAAGAATAATACATGGGTAATCACTCCACTTCCTGCTAATAAGAAGGTAGTTGGCTGCAAATGGGTATTCACCATAAAACAAACACCAGAAGGGAAAGTGGAAAGATATAAGGCGAGACTTGTTGCAAAAGGATATAGCCAAACCTATGGGGTGGACTATGATGAAACCTTCGCCCCAGTTGCAAAAATGAGCACCATCAGAACTTTAATTTCAGTGGCAGCAAATAACAACTGGAATTTATTTCAGCTAGATGTAAAGAATGCATTTCTTCATGGAAATCTGGATGAAGAAGTTTATATGGAAATTCCACCAGGGTTCAATGGGCCTGAGACAGAGGGTAAAGTGTGCCGACTGAAGAAATCACTTTATGGACTTAAACAATCGCCAAGGGCATGGTTTGGGAGGTTTCGCAAGGAAGTCTGCTATTTGGGTTTTCAACAAAGCAATGCTGACCATACCCTCTTCTTCAAGCATCACCGAGACAAAATTGTCATTTTGGTCGTATATGTGGATGACATTGTGATTACAGGGAATGATGATGAGGAGATTAGGAACTTGAAGAAAATGTTGGCGAAATCTTTTGAGGTCAAAGATCTTGGCTTTCTTCACTTCTTCCTGGGAATTGAAGTAGCTTACGGAGCTCAAGGTATCTATCTCTCTCAAAGGAAATATGTACTGGACCTTCTTGCTGAAACTGGGATGCTTGGAAGTAAACCTGCTGCCACTCCAATTGAACCAAATCTCCGCATCACAGCCAATTCAGGGGAACCTGTTGATAGGGGGAGATATCAGAGACTTGTGGGGAGATTAATATATCTATCCCACACAAGACCTGACATTGCATATGCTGTGAGCCTAGTGAGTAGATATATGCATGATCCTCGATCAAATCATCTAGAAATTGTAAACAGAATTCTGCGGTATCTCAAGGGTTGTCCTGGAAAAGGAATTCTCTTCTCAAACCATGGACATTTAGAGGTAGAAGGATATACGGATGCTGATTGGGCGGGCTGCTTGGATGACAGGAGATCCACGTCAGGTTATTGCACCTTTGTGGGTGGAAATCTAGTTAGTTGGAGAAGTAAAAAGCAAAGTGTTGTTGCAAGGTCCACAGCAGAAGCAGAACTGCGATCCATGGCTTCAGGTCTATGTGAGTTACTTTGGCTTCGATTATTGTTGACTGAACTTCGGTTGTTCCGAGGAGGATCTCTCAGGCTATACTGTGATAATCAGGCCACCATCAATATTGTGAACAATCCAGTTCAGCATGATAGAACTAAACATATTGAAATTGATAGACATTTCATTAAGGAGAAGCTTGATGAGGGAGAACTCCAAGTAGGCTTTGTCAAAACTGTAGATCAACTCGCTGATGTATTAACAAAGGGTGTGAGTGTTGTATCCTTTTTGAAGCTATGTGACAAGATGGGGCTCTTAGACATTTTCGCCCCATCTTGAGGGGGAGTGTTGGTGTGTGGTTGGCCCTGTAGGATAATAGGAAATATTAGAAGGGTTGTGGTGTAAAAGTGACATATGGGTCATGTTGTACATGTACAGAGAAGAAGAGAAATCGAGATGGTTCGGCTGTTTTGAGCCTCCAGTTCATCTTCTACCTGTAGTCTGATTTCCCCAAATTCGTTTGAGTATGGAATCCAACAAATACTCTGACCTTACAAATGTTCCATGTAAGCTGCTTCACTTCTCTTTCCTGATTTACTCATGTAACATGTGCTACTAGCAAGGGCTCAGGTGTTCCCTTTCCAATGCAGTATTCAAGAATGCTAGTGGAATCGACTCGCAGGACTTACGCTTAGACAGTTTTGGGGCAGTATGCTAAGTTCAGTTAACAGTCTAGTTACAGATGGAATGAAGAGTAACGAGGTCTTTGTATGTCGTCTGAATATTTAAAGTTAGAGCACCATCTACCTTATATATCATTTCGTCTGTTAATCCTTGACTGTTTTTTCCGATTTTCACTTGTATCCTCGTCTAGGGCATTGTATTCATTTTTCTCTTTTCTCCAGCCCTATCTTCTGAACAAAGATACACCACTGTTCCTGTTCAGCTTCCATGCACACTGCAGATCAGGCCTTTCCACTGCTTGGTGTATTGCGGCTATATTACAATCATAATTTAGCGTGATTGTTCTGGTACATATTTGTTCAGAATGCTCAAAATATGGCAATGCAGTGAAATATGATAAAACTTGGATATATATAGAGGTGGAAAGTAACTAACTGAGATTTTGTTAAGTAGAATCTGTCTGCTGATGATTGACCGTACTGACGCTTAAATGGTCTGGCGGACCAATGATTCAGTCAGTGTCCTGTTAGTTAGCCCAACAACTCAAATTCAGTATGAGGCTAATGTCATGTGAGATGTAGCTCTTCATGCCAAACCAAACAAGGTCTCAATATCACCGATGCTCACCTGGGCCTCCCCCATCTCTGGTAGTTCTCTACTCCTTTTTTAGGGATTTTTTTAGTTTTAGTTTTAGTTTTAGGGAGAGTACGTTTTTTTTTTTTTGCTTTTGTAAGAGAGAACGGATTTTTTTTAGTGCATGCATGAAAGAGAAGCAGCTTTTTTCAGGGAAATCCTAGTAGCATACTACTGCACAAGAACACATTTTAAATATAGGAAAAATTCGAAAAAAAACAGGGGTACAACTGGGTATTCTAGGGGCATTTTGAACCATGTAAAACAGAGCAAACCATGGATTACAGTAGAGCATATGGAGTAATGCACAAAAACACATTTTGAACCATGTAAAATAGAGCGGTAGGAAAAATAGATCAAATCAGCAGGGGCGGATCCAGGAGGTGCTAGCAGGGGTCAGACCCCCCCTAACTTTCGGCCCCCCTCAATAAAATTTGTACGTAGAACTGGGTACTAGTATGGCATGTCACAGCTAATTGAGATTAGTGCCGGGCCATTACGCACTGAAATAGAGGCGCAGCACCCGTGTTAAGTGAGAAAAAGCCCAATAGGCCTATACCAGCCCATCGTGGTTAGTATTTGATAAACTTACTGGCCTCGCATAGTCGCATGGATGTATTACTATCGTAGGCCATACCATGTGATCGATCCATTGCACTATAATCACGTGATGTCTTGCTTCCTGATGTGGAATTGCATAAAGCAATGGATCAATTGGAGTTCAATCTTATTAATTTTTTCTTGATATGGAGTGGGGATATTACGTTTTTAGGTACCATAAAGTAGTTTATATCGAGAATAAATTGATGGGGAAACATATATTATAATTTATTGAGAATAAATTATTTTTCAGTACTACAAAATAGTTTGATAAGTTTGTTGACCTATAGCCAGTTAGCCACTTCCAGTTAACAGAACATAGCTTTCTTTCGACATAGTTGTTACGTGTGCAAAAAAAAATCTTCGCCCCCCTCAAGATCAAATCCTGGCTCCGCCCCTGCAAATCAAGATTACAGTAGCCAGATTGCGGTAGGAAAAAAGCAAACCTATGGAGTAACTGTGACCTTAGGATTACAATATTGTGACCTTATGATAAGGCGATAAGCCAGGGATACTCACGTATGGGAAGAAAATCTGCGGTTCTATGAGTATCTTTTTTCTTTTGATAAAGGAGTTTATTAATTAAAATGTTTACACCCGACCTCTGTTGCTAGAGTAACATCAACTCCTCGGGATGATGCGTGCACGGAGTGGATACTTCAAGTGGGTTGTGAAGTCCAGCGTCTCCGTCATGTCCACTCCCTCCCCGTCCGCCGACGGCAGCCACTCCAGCTCCCTCACGAGCCCACCCACGAAGTAAGCCACATGCAGCATGGCCAGCCTGTACGCGGGACACATCCTGTGGCCGGCGCCGAACGGCATCATCTTGATCTCCTTCCTCCCCGTGATGTCCACGTCGCACCCCTCGCCGCCGTCCAGGAAGCGCTCCGGCCTGAACTCCCGCGCCCACCTCCGCGACTAGGACGTTCACCTCCGCGCCCAGCGGCAGCTTGTACCCTCCGATCTCAGCGCCGTCGTCGCCCTGCACGGCGTGCGGGACGAGGAAGTGGATTGGCGGGTGCAGCCGCAGCGCCTCCATCAGCACGGCGTTCAGGTACGGCGGCAGGTCACCTTCCTCGCTGTCGCTGGGCAGCTCCGCCGACTTGCTGCCCATCTCCTCGTAGACCCTGGCCTGCACATCGGGGCAGTTCACCAGCTCTGCCATGATCCATTCCAGCAATGTCAACGTGCCGTCGTTCCCGGCGCTCAGGAACTCTAGGCACAGGCTGACCAGCTCGCCGTCCGTGAGCGGGCGGTCGCCGTCGTCGGGCACGCGCAGCGCGAGGAGGGAGTCGGCGTAGCAAGGCGGCTCCCCGGACCATGAGGCGCGCCTACGCCTGGCATGGATTAGCGGGAGAAAGATCTCGTCCAGCCTCCGGCAAAACGGCCACGTGCGCAGCCCAGCGCTTGTAAAAGAGCCTCTTGGTGAGGGACGGGCAGTGGTAGAAGATGGGGTACCTGAGGAAGCTGCGCACAACACACAGCTGGAGTTGCTCTATCTCGTCCAGCACCTCCGGGGCAAGTCTGACGCCGAAGCTCATGTACGCGAAAAGGTCGAACAGGGTGCGCCGGAACAAGGGCCTTACAGTGACGGGCCGCGAGCCGTCGCCGCTGCGTGCGGCTGCGAGGAGGTCTCTGACGAGCGCCTCGCGAGCCCACCGCCTCGCTGGCGCGAAGAGGCTGACACGGGCCGGGTGCAGCACCTCGGAGGCAAGGTTGCGGCGGATGAGGCGCCAGTAGGGGCCGTACCGTGCGGAGAAGATGATGCTGGCGCCGGAGCTGAAGAGGAGCCCCGGGTCGAAGGCCTCCGGGCGGTCGGCGAAGGTGGCGGCACTCTGGACGAGGGCACGGTGGGCGAGGTGGCGGTCGGAGATGAAGACGAGCACGCGGAATAGGCCCACCGAGATCACGGGGCCATGGCGCGCGTGCAACTCGCGTAGGATCTCAGGGAGGTCAGAGATGGACCGCCGGAGCGCGAAGAACTTGGCCAGGAAAAGCAGGGTCGGCGGGCCTGGAGGGAGCTCCTTGTGGCCTCGCCGACGGATGTTAAGCAATAAGACGAGTGAGGCGAGGGAGAGCGTGCTGAACAGAAGGAGGGATCGCCATGGGCAGCTGGTGAGCTCGATTGTCCAAGCTCTGGATCGGGCGACACTGAGCACTGACTGTATTTATAGGGTACCTGGATCTCAAGAGCATGTGGACCATGGCACAGTGCTCAACGGGCTGACTTCGGCGACGACACGTACGCAGCGCCGTTCATCGCTATGTGGCACGCTCCACGAGCTGATGGCCGGCTAGATGGTCCCGGCGACGACGTGGCGCTCGAGTCCGGCCCGTTCGCTGCGTTTTCCTTCATACTGGAATACTGGATGTACCAGTAGCACGACCTTCCGCGGTGGCGCAAAGACCACAAATGCAACGCTGCGCTGATGCTAGTACGGCGTCGCTCCATGGGGGCCAACGTGAGCTTGTGACAACGCGATCCCCACGGGACCGAATTTCATTACCAAATGATAACGAAATTACAGTGTACGACAGCATCCAAGCGCAGAAAACGGAAAGAAAAAAGAACACCCAGAAGCTCCGCCTACAGCGCGAGAACTGGGAAAGCAACCTACAGGTTTCCAGCTCCAGCAAACGGGAAGTGCAAATCTATTTTACAGCGCCAACCATCAGCGCGCGCATACCAGCGCAGAAGAACCACCAACCACAGATAGGTAGCGAAACAGGTTACAAAAGCACAGAGGCGACAACTTGCAGCTCCACAGAAACTTCAGCATCATCACAGACGAGAAATCTTTCAGGTATGGGCACCACCATCTTGCCGAGGACCATCCAGCATTCTTGCGGTACTAGTATTTCCAGCGTACAGAGTAGAAGTGGCAAGGTTCAACAGCGTATCCGCACCCGTCCTCAGCGTCTCCTGATCCTCAAGATTGTGTAGACCTGCCCAGAATTTCAAGAATACACAGATATAACAAATTAGTTCATTAGGTTTTTTGATCAGCTTTCCTTCAAAGCACGCCTTATTACGGATCTTCCAAATGGCCCAGCATACTGCAGCCACCACGGTAATCTGAACGTTCCTACTGACAGTAACGAATTTTGGAATCCACCAGAAAAATTGAGAAAAGGTGCCAGGGCGGGTAGGGGCTCCAATTGCAAGCGCAACAGCCGACCATACGTACTTAGCCGCAGAGCATGTGAAGAAAAGGTGGTGAATAGTCTCGTTCTCCTCACAGAACTGACATTTCACTGATCCCATCCAGTTCCTCTTCGCCAAGTTGTCCTTAGTAGCTATAGCATTGTGCCAGATAAGCCAAAGCCAAATTTTGATTTTTAAAGGAACCTTTGCTTTCCAAAGATGCCTAAAAGACCTGTCAATCCCATTACAGAATGATACATTGACTTGACACTGAACTGGCCATTTTTGGTCCATTTCCAAACGGGCTTGTCCTTCTCCTCATTCAAAGCAACACCGCTGATTAGGTTCTGCAGTTCCCTCAACTGATTCTGTAAATGAGCAGGTAACCATCTTCTAAAAGTCAGACGCCATCTCAAGCCAGCAGCAGCAGCAACTGTGATGTTAGCTTCATTGCAGATTTCCAACAGCTCAGGGAATTTATCTTTAAAAGACATCTGTCCACACCAAGCATCTTCCCAAAAATGGGTAGTCTGTCCATTACCCACCAGCATCTTTCTACCACAGAGATAAATTTCTCTAACATGCAACAAGTCCGACCAAAAGGCCGAATCAGAACTTCTATGTCTGGCAGCAAAAATACCTGCGCCACCAAGATACTTTTTCCTCATGAAATCTTGCCAGGTAAGGTTATACACAGTGTCAGGAGGTGGTCAGGCGGATCGGTATGGACTCCGTAACTTCCGGAGGCCCGTTGGAGGCGACTCCGGGGCGATTCTGGGCGCTCGTCGGCGACGATGTCGATGGGGCGTCGGACTCGGAGAAGGGTGTGGACGGCACGACGCTGTGTCTGCATCGGAAGATGGGGGCGGCTCGGAGAGTTCCGGCGCGCTGCGCTATCTCTGCCGAACGCCGTCGCCTATGTCCAAGACGGTGTTGGAAGATCGGAGTTCGAGAGAGAAAAAGAGGATTTATCGACGACAGGCCCAAAGGTATGCGTGTCTTTCCCTACAGATTTCTCCGGCGTGCTCGTCGGGTCACTTGCGGGGTCGCGGCGGTCCTTTTTTGGCCTCGGCGCCGGAAGTGCTAGTCAGATCAGGCTGCCAGTCCTTGAACCTTCGGTGTTCTTGGATGATGGTACAGAAGGTTGGCAGATTGTGCGTCGCCGGGAGCGACATGTGAAGGTGCCACCGGCAGTGTTGACAGTGTCACAGGCAGTGTCGCATGCGCAGAACACGGAGCTTCTACATGGACGCGGCCGTTGTTCTTTTCTCCACACTGCAAAGTTACCGATCGGCTGCGGCCGATCTCGTGTGGCGACTATTCCGCTCCGGGCTGGATTTCCGTTACCCACGCCGGAGACGAGGAAGACGGGCGGTGATTGCGGACCGCAATTTTCAAATTTTGGAAAAAATACACTCGGCCTTGCGGGCCAGGGGGAGGTGGATCGTCGACTTGTGGGTATTGCGGCCCAAAATACAAGTCGATCTCGATCGCCTGGAAAGATAAAACTAAACCTAGGTCTTAGCCTGAGGAAGCTCCTAGGGTTTAGACAGTCTGATAGACGTCCTCAGCCGCCGCGATCTGGTTTGCCTATGGCGAACAATGGCGGAGGGCGTGGGGGGGCTGGGGATGGCCGCGCCGGACCGCATCGTGGTTTCGGCGGTCCTACTCCAGGTCGAGGAAACGATGCCTACCGTGCGAATGAGGGCCGAGGTTATCAGGAGAACGCCGGCGGCGCTGCGCGACAAGGCGGCCAGAGGCACTTCGAGGTCGGGGGTCCGAGCGGCACTGGTCAGCCGGACTACCGTCCTCAAGGTTTCAACGGTAACTTCGGTGGTTTTCATGCTGGGTCTGGGTTCGGACAGGGCAATCAGCAGCAGCGCAACTTCTCGCAGCCTCGGCAGTACCCATATAGAGAGAACAACTATGGTGGTGGCAGGTTTGCTTCAGGTAGAACTGCAACAAATACACAAGCAAATACTCAAGTTAATTCAAGTCTGTCGGAGGCGATGTTGGCCCGGATTGTTAGTCAGGTCACCGAGGCTCTTCGTCAGCCGGTTGCTGCTGCGGTGGCAGGGAACTCCGCGACAACGGCATCTGCATCCGCTGGGACGACGGCGTCGGCGGCTGAGTTGATTGCCAAGGGAGCGAAGCCGGTAGCTACGGCGGCTACTTCTCAGGTGCCCAGTGCGGTTCAGGAGCCAGGAGGGGGTCGTGCTAGAGGGTTTGGGACTAGACCGGGAGTTGAGTTGGGGAATGCTAAGAAGCAGAAGAAGGGTCCGAGATGTTACCGCTGTGATGAACCAGGACATCATGGGAAAGAATGTTTGGTGGAGGTGTGTGACCTTTGTGAGAGTAAAGACCATGCGGAGAGTATGTGTCCGTTGTTGTCTGCACCGAAACCTCAGGTAATCATGCATGGGTTAATCAATGAGGGGCTGATGTTCTTTGAACAGCCGACGACAGAGACGTACAGGCCGAAGATCGACAGTGCTCGAACTGCGATGCTCACTGTGTCTAAAGGCGATCTCTCCATTCCGCAGATTGTGGCCCAATTACAACGCCTGGTTCCACGTGAGCAGTTTCATTGGGAGGTTCAGCAGGTTGGACACAATGTTTTCAAAGCTCCTTTTCCGTCGAGAGAGGAGTTGGATCGATTGGCTATTTTTGGTGCGTGCAAGGTTCCTAATAGTGTTTGCGAGCTCACTGTTGTTCCCTGGGTGGCTACTGTTGAACCTTTGGAAAAATTACCCAAGAAGTGGATTAGAGTGTATGGTATCCCTCCCAAGACCACAGGGGATTATCTCTCTCTATGGAGTTTAGGCTCGTTGTTTGGCAAAACAATGAAGGTTGATATGAAATTCACTCGGAAATTTGGTGTGCTTCGTATTCTTGTGGGGTGTATGGATTACACACTAATTCCCTCAGGTTCGACAGTCTTCATAAAAGATGGTTTTTATAGGCTGAAGTATAGGGTTGAGCACCCGGTGGATGTGGGTGACACTGAGGATGATCCGCCAAGATCACCTCCGCCGGACGATGAGGATGATGAGGGAGATGATATAGTTGATGAGGATGAGCATGTGAATAATAAGGGGGCAGATGACACTAATACCGCAGATATTATGGAGTCCGATGATGTGTCCAGAGGTGTAGATGGGAAAGACGGTGGTGGTAATTCAGCTGCAGAACCTATGCAGGAGAGCTTGTCACGTCAGGCTGTGACGGGGGTTGTTTTTTCTCCTAAACTAAAGCAACAGATTGAGCTAACTAAGAAGCAGTTTGCGTTGGCTGCTAGTAGTGATTGCATGTATGTGGGCAAGGAGGTTGATCGGAGTAGCTCTGGAGTAGAGTTGTGTGTTGACATGGACAAGGAGGCGGTGATGGGCTCAGGTGATCTGTCAAGGGGTGCGTCCAAGACAGTAGCAGAGAACGGTACAGCTGTGGTTTCGTTGGACAATGTCAGCGGTCAGGAGTTTGTTCCTTCGAGTCCTTTTGGCTGTGGTAGTGCTGACTCGGCGGAGTGTTCTGAAGCCTCTCCGACACGCACCAGGTCGATGGAGGTTCAGGTTCGGGCTGAGGGGACGGAGTGGTCTACTCCGACAAAATTGTCTCCTATCTGTTCTTCCCCAAGGCTCGAGTTGGAAGATGTGGGTGGCCTCTATATGGATCAGTTCGGGAGTCCGGTGAGACAGCAACCTGCTGTGGTGAGGCAGGAAATCACTTCATGCATTGCGGATGGGGCAGATGCGAGACCCTCGGAGGCGGATATCTTAGCTTTTGGAGGAATGCGGGAGATGGAGGTGAGGTCTAGCCAGCGCTTGCGGGAGCAATCTAATGCGGATCTACCTCAACTCGATCGGGCGAAGGACCTTCTTGCGCGCAAGGTCTACGGTTCACCTTCAGGTATCCCTACCCATACAAAGCTTTCTATTCGTTCGTTATCTAATTCCGAAGTTAAACGTAGATCGCTTGTTTTGGGTATTTCTTTAGGATCTAATGATGCTCAAGTAGATTCATCTATTGATAGGATTATGGATTTAGAGAGGGAGAGAGAACTAATCTTTTTGAAAAATTCATTACCCCCTACAACTGATGGTACCGAATCTAGTCTCGCTCTAAAACAGGCCATTAACATCTGTGAAGATTTAGTCGAAGAAGAGGAAGAAGTTTCGGAAGATTATGCGGATCTTAATGAAACTTTGGCTTCAATAAAGGGGAGGGGGAAAAACAAGTCTCTTTCTAAACGTGCGATTAGAAGAGGTGTACGTTTAGCTATATATTCCAAAATTTGATTAAATGAAAGGAATAATTTGGAATTCGGATGGGTTTGGGGATACAGCAAAACATTTAGCGGTGCATGAATTCGTTAAAGAGAACAAACTTGATTTTGTGGCAATAATTGAAACAGGGCGTTCATCTTTTGCCACACCTTTTCTCAATTTTTTGGCTGCGGGCTTGGATTTTACCTGGTATTGTTTACCTCCACACGGAAGGTCGGGGGGCATGTTATTAGGATTTAACAATGCCGTCTTTGAGATACAAGACGTGGTCTCGGGTGATTTTTGCGTTAAAGTTCACCTGAGAACCAAGGCAGATGGGTTTATTTGGGCTCTCGTAATTGCGTATGGGGCAGCTCAAGATAGTAAAAAACCGGAGTTTCTAGCAGAGATGGTTCGAATTTGCGAAGGGGAGACGGTTCCGTTGTTGGTCGGGGGGGACTTTAATATTATTCGAAGGCAAGGGGAGAAGAATAATGACAATTTTAATGCTAGATGGCCGACTATCTTTAATGCGGTAATTGAAAGCTTGAGTCTGAAAGATTTAAAATTGTCGGGCCGGAAGTACACTTGGACTAGTAGACGAGATACGCCAACACTTGAGATGTTGGATCGTTTTCTAGCTAGTGTGGAGTGGGAACAGAAATTTCCTTTGGTTACGATACAGGCTCTAAACAGGGCGGGTTCGGATCATACACCGCTGTTATTGGATACCGGAGAGCATGCGTTCAAAGGTAATTCAAGTAGATTTTCGTTTGAGCTGTCGTGGTTAAGACAGGAAGGTTTTTACGATTTAATTTTGCGGGAATGGAATGTCGTACAAACGGGGAGTTCACCAGTTGAGCGGTGGCAAAATAAAATACGCCATTTACGTCAGTTTTTACGAGGCTGGGCACGGAATTTGAGTGGGGAATATAAGGTGTTAAGAGACAAATTAATATTACTCATTAATGAACTGGAGGTTAAAACTGAAACTTCTCCTCTTACGGATGCGGAGCGGGTAGCTAAGAGGGAGGCGGAGGATAGATTGGCGCAATTACGAAGAGATGAGGAATCTAAATGGGCTCAGCGCGCTAAAGTCAAATATATTCAGGAAGGGGGAAGTAACACAAGATATTTCCACATTATTGCGAATGGGAAACACAGAAAAAAGAAGATTTTACAATTGGAACAAGACGAAGGGACGATAGTGGGTCAGGAAAATCTTAAGACATATATTTCGGAATATTATAAAAAGCTTTTTGGAGCACCCGTCACAAATCATTTTGCGTTAGATGAGACGGTAGTCCATGATATGCCTCAAATATCCCAAGAGGAAAATGAGATATTGACCCAGGACTTCTCTGAGAAAGAAGTTTTTGAGGCCATTAAGCAAATGGAACATAATAAGGCTCCTGGGCCAGATGGCTTTCCGGCGGAGTTTTACCAAAAATTTTGGAGTATTATCAAAGGAGACTTAATGGCTATGTTCGCGCAATTGCGAGCGGGGGACTTACCGTTATTTAAACTAAACTTTGGTATCATAACACTACTCCCAAAAAAAGAGGATGCGAGTAAAATTGAGCAATACCGTCCCATTTGTCTTTTAAATGTAAGCTTTAAAATTTTCACGAAGGTCGGAACAAATCGTGTCACTTCTATTGCGAGTAGAGTGGTACGTCCCACCCAAACTGCGTTTATTCCAGGAAGAAATATTCTGGAGGGGGTGGTGGTTCTGCATGAGACTATTCACGAGATTCACCGGAAAAAGATGGATGGGGTTTTATTTAAAATTGACTTTGAAAAAGCATATGATAAAGTGAAGTGGTCGTTTTTACAGCAGACGTTGAGAATGAAAGGTTTTCATCCACGCTGGTGCGAATGGGTTGCACGGTTTGTGCAAGGGGGGAGTGTTGGAATTCGCGTTAATGACGATATCGGTCATTATTTTCAAACACTCAAAGGTTTACGTCAAGGGGACCCCCTATCTCCGACACTTTTTAATCTTGTGGTAGACATGCTGGCCATCTTAATTTCTCGCGCAAAGGAGGATGGCCAAGTTGGGGGGTTGGTACCGCACCTTGTTGAAGGAGGGGTCTCGATTCTCCAGTATGCGGATGATACAATTTTATTCCTAGAACACGACATTGCGAAGGCTGTGAACATGAAATTAATTTTGGCTTTATTTGAACAATTGTCGGGATTGAAAATTAATTTTCACAAGAGTGAACTATATTGTTTTGGGAGAGCTAGGGAGGTCCAAGAGGAGTACCGTGCTATTTTTGGGTGTGAGATTGGTTCGCTGCCTTTTCGATATTTGGGCATACCTATTCACTACCGAAAATTGTTAAACAAGGAATGGAAAATTGTTGAGGATCGATTTGAGAAGAAGTTGGCGTCTTGGGTAGCTAAGATGTTGTCCTACGGTGACCGACTTGTGCTTATTAATTCGGTTTTAACCAGTCTTCCAATGTTCTTATTATCCTTCTTTGAGATTCCGAAGGGAGTAAGAAAAAGATTAGATTTTTACAGGTCTCGGTTCTTCTGGCAAAGCAATCAGTTAAAACGGAAGTATAGGTTAACGAAATGGAATATTGTTTGTAGGCCGAAGGATCAAGGGGGTTTGGGGATTTCGGTGTTAGAGGTTAAAAATAAATGCCTTTTGAGTAAATGGTTGCATAAAATTTTGAATGAGGAGGGTGTTTGGAAAGAGTTGTTAGTGAACAAGTACCTAGGGGAAAAAACGCTATCTCAGGTACAAGCTAAACCGTTTGATTCACCCTTCTGGAAGGGTCTTATGAAGGTGAAAGATGACTTCTTTAAGCGTGGAAGTTTTACTGTCGGTAATGGGGCGCAAATACGGTTTTGGGAGGATGCTTGGCTAGGACCGAACCCTCTTCAAAATGAGTACCCATCTTTATATACCTTTGCTTCCAACAAACATAGTACTGTTGCTACTGTTTGTGGAAATGTACCTATTAATCTACCTTTCCGACGGGTTTTAATAGGACACAATAGAGCTCTTTGGCTGGATCTTGTAGAAAGGTTAATGCGAGTACACCTTACAAACGAGGAGGATAAGTTTAGGTGGAGTCTAACCTCTAATGGCGCATTTTCGGTTAAGTCATATTACGATGATTTATTAAATGGCCATACAAGATATTTGCGTAAATACTTATGGCAGTTAAAGATTCCACTAAAAATAAAAAATTTCTTATGGTTTCTCCATAGAAAGGAAATCTTAACAAAAGATAATTTACTTAAAAGGCGATGGATTGGATGTAAGAAGTGTGTTTTCTGCGATGCGGATGAATCCGTGGAGCACCTTTTTATTAAATGTACTTTTGCTCGAGATATTTGGCGTTTAGTGCATTTCACTTTTAATGTTTATCCACCAACGAGCATTGCGAATTTATTTGGTAGCTGGTTGAATGGGATAGATAGAGTCACAAAAGCTCGTATTCGGATTGGTGTTGCGGCCATTTTATGGGCTCTTTGGAACTGCCGAAATGACATTGTGTTTAACAAATTGAATTCTTCTCATTATTTGCAGGTTATCCACAAGGCGTGCTACTGGATCCATTCGTGGTCTTTCCTGCTCCCCGAGGACCAGCGTGGTCTCATGGATGCCGGATGTACCCGGTTGTTAACGGTTATGCGGGCTATCTTCAGCCGGGGCGGTTGGTTGCAACCTAGACGTATCAATGCTTAAGATCAAAAATAATTGTACTTTGTTTGAGTGGCTGATCTATGTAGCCACCTTAAGTGACCCATGACTTGTAAACCTGAATTTCTGGATGTGTAATAATTGCGGATGGCTGTGTGCATCTTTTGGATGCAGAGGCCGGGGATCCGCACCCCCTTATCTAAAAAATGAAATCTTGCCAAGGACCATCCCCTGTTTCCAAACGCCACCACCATTTTTGATTCCCAGTCCACCTTTCTTTTTGGGTTTGCATATCAAACTCCACTTAACCGGAGGTCGGGAAGTCTTCAATGCACCGGCCATGAAGGACTAACGCGCCGAAGGAGAAGCCACCGTCGTTGATGTCGTCACCGAAGAACCCCAAGATCTGAACCGACAACTCATGTAGGAGTACACTAATTAATCAATCCAATGCGACCCTTAAATAGGATCTTGGTTGATCTCCCGGGTCTTTGTCACCTATCCTAGATCTGTCAGGTCTAACGATGTCTGTGTTATATTCAGATTTTTCATAGGAACTATGTCCGCCGTTTCTTCCATGTGGCTGCATAATGTTTCGTTATGTTAATGTTGCATGATGTCTTTTTTCATATTGTTCAAAATATGGCAATGTGGTGGAAATGATAACACTTGGATATATACAGGAATTGCATGTGACTAACTGAGCTTTTTGTTAAGTAGAATATGTATACTCCTTCACTACAAATGATTGACCGCACTCACGCTTGAATGGGCTGGCGGACCAACGATTCATTCAGTGTCCTGTTAGTAAGTTAGTTCTCAAAGCAATTAGAATATTTATTTATATCTTCCAATTTTCTCATGTGCATGCCCACCGACTCTCAACTTCAGTATGAGGCTAATGTCATACTAGAAGCCCACTTTGTCTCTGTCCATTTGTCTTTTTGTGCAGCCTAAAATATAACGAATTTGGAGTTAAAATTTGTAATATTGTAGATCTATACAATATGTACATCCGAGGTTTTTTTCTTGATTTTTGGAAACTTAAAAATATCGATTTCGATTTTCTGGAAAAACGGGCACCATGTAACCCGGGCTCAATTTTAGGTTTTCGGGCGTTGCAGTGCGCTCATATATATCAATGATAAATCTCGTTTATGAATAATGAACAAAAATGTTTCAAGAAGAGCAACTATTGTTCCAATAACTACATGGAAGGTTTCACAAAAGTATATGATAGTGCTTACTCTTCTACTTTAACTTTATATGCTTCAAGAATATCTGATTTACAGCTTAAACCGTCAGTCACAATTAAGAGCAACTATTGTTCAAATAACTAAAGGTGAACATGTAAATTGAGTCCTTAGCTTAAAAAAACAATTTACTAACTTAGACTTACCACTAAACAATGTCTCTTAAATTAACTGGAACTGGATCTGATTTCCCATTTAAATTGAATGAAATGGTATTATCCGATAAACCATATATTTTCTAAAACAAAAATGGGAGAGAAGTTGCAGAATTGTGGATGATAAAAGATACACTAATCCTGAAAATTATATATTATTGCCAATCGCTATCCATGGCGTAGACATTGAACAGACCAACATAGCAATCAATTCATCCTCAACCGTATTGATTCCCCTGTCTAGATTACTTTTTAATAAACCTAACAGTTCGTCAACCTAACAGAAGAGTGTTAAAAGAGACAAATGAACAGCATCAGGCGACGAAGTTAGCTTAAACCTCTAGTTCGGCATGAATTTGCTCCTCCAATTTCCTGAAGAACAACACTATCATTATCATCAGGCCCTATGCCATATCAGAGTCACTGGATCAAAGGATTGAGACTTACATTTTCAGAAGAAAAAAAGTATTGCCTTATGTAACGGCCATTCGACTACACCGTTTTACCCGGATGTAAATTAAAACAACTCTAGCTCGGCATTATAACTTAATTCCTGCAATTTGTCTGAAGAAAAACACTATCATGATTATGATGCCTGGATCAAAGGATTCAGAGGTTAACGTTTTAGAAAAACATACTGCCATATGTAATGGCCAGATTTTATCGAAAAATGTAATGGCCAGATGTAAATTAAAAAAAAAATCCGGGTTGGGTTCCCTACAACACAGTGGAGAACCGAGCAAAAGATCCAGAACAAGAAAAAAGAGAGAACGAATGAATCTCAAGTTTTTTTTTAGAAAAGGGGGAGAAGCCCCAGCCTCTGCATCGATCGATGCACACAACTGTTTTATTGCATAGTTTGAGATTAGTTCATCGTTTACAAATCAAGGATCGCATATGGTTGAAACAAGAATCAACCATCTTAAAAAAGATAACATTAGACCCCTACGCACGGAGACGTCTAGTATGCTGCCAAATAGCCCGGGAGAAGAAATCCTTTGCGATCGTCAGGATTCGGGTAGACCCAGTAACCATAAGCTCTCGTTGGTCGTGTGGTAGGAGATACGCCCACAGCTGGATCCAATGTGCTGTCATATGGATAACCTGCATAATATGAAAATTCGAACATCTGTTAAAGACAAGGTTATTTCGACAATTCCATATAGACCAACAAATAGTTGAAACGCCAATACGAATTCTAGCTTTAGTCTTTTTATCAATACCATTCAACCAATTTCCAAGCATATTTTTGATATTAGTTGGTGGTGGAATATTGTATGTGGTAAACACAACCCGCCAAACTAGTTTTGTAAACGGACATGAGATGGAGAGATGTTCTATAGTCTCCTCCGACCCACAAAAAGGACATTTTGTACATCCCTTCCATTTTCTTTTAGCTAGGTTATCCTTTGTAAGCAAAACCTTCCTATGTAAGAACCACATAAATATCTTTATCTTCAAAGGGATTTTTAATTTCCACAAGTATTTGTGTAAGTATACTGTATGTCCATTCATCAAGTCTTCACACATCGACTTAACTGTGAACTTACCATTTGTTGTTAGTTTCCACACGAAAGTGTCATCTTGATCCACCAAATGGACATCCATCAAACAAATACAAAGATGGGACCAAGCATCCCATTTATCCCCAATTAAAGCCCTTCTAAAACTTATATTTAGGGTGGTGCAGCAGCCATTACAGTATGAACAAAAACATTTTTCCGTTGAGCTATACTATATAATGATGGATATTGGTGTCTTAAAGGAGTGTCTCCTAACCAAGTGTCTTCCCAAAACCTGGTGGACATTCCATTTCCAATTTTAAAGGATCCTCTTTTAAAAAACTCCTCTTTGACCCGCAAGAGACCTTTCCAAAATGGAGAATCAGTCGGACCAATTTCAACTTCTAGTAATGTCTTACTATGAAGGTATTTGTTGTGCAACATTTCTTGCCACATCCCTTCCTCGTTTAACAATTTAAACAACCATTTACTTAGTAGACACTTGTTTTTTAAATCGAGAACCTCAATTCCAAGGCCTGCTTGATCCTTGGGTCTACAAATTATATTCCATTGTGTTAATCTATATTTACGCTTATGTTCATCGCTTTGCCAAAAGAAGCGTGACCTATACTAATCCATTCTTTTTTGTATCCCTTTAGGTACTTCAAAAAAGGACAACATGAACATAGGTAAACTTGTTAATACCGAATTGATCAAGACAAGTATGTCTCCGTATGAGAGCAGCTTTCCTTTCCAACACCCTAGTTTGCCCGCAAAACGACATTCTATTGGGTACCATTCGGTATTGCGTAATTTTCTATAATGGATGGGTACTCCTAGATACTTAAAAGGTAAGATCCCTGACTCACATCCAAAGATTTGCCGGTACTGATCCTCCTCATCTTTGGCTTTTCCACAATAGAAAATTTCACTCTTGTGGAAATTGATTTTGAGCCCCGAAAGTTGTTCGAAGATACATAGTATTAGTTTCATATTGACAGCATTTTAAAATTGTGTTCCATAAGTAAAATAGTGTCATCCGCATATTGCAGATTGGAACCCCCCCCCCCCCCCCCCCCCCCCCCCCCCCCCCCTCAACAAGATGAGGGATTAGACCCCCTATCTGTCCATCCTCCTTTGCACGAGCAATAAGAATATCAGCATATCCGCAACAATATTAAATAGCATTGGAGACAACGGATCCCCTTGCCTTAGGCCTTTTTTAGTTTGGAAATAATGTCCAATGTCATCATTTACTCTAATACCAACACTCCCACCTTGGATGCATTGCATAATCGAGTTACACCACTTTTGTGCAAATCCTTTCATACGCAAAGCTTGTTGGAGAAAAAGGCCATTTTAGTTTATCGTATGCCTTCTCAAAATCAATTTTGAAAAGAACCCCATCCATTTTCTTTTTGTTTCTCGATGTATGTTTCGAATTTTGATCTGAAATTTCTAGGGGTTATCTTAATATGTGCTGTGAACATGCATGATTTTTTTCAGATTTTTTCGCAATGTTTAAATTTGAATTTTGGCCGCATGTCACCCGGTGACATGCAAAAGCCGCATGTCACCTGATCTATGTCCATCCCGGGCAGTGCTTCTGGACAGTTCCTTGTCATGGCCGTGGTTATCTACTGGGCCTACTGGTTTGATAACGAGCCGTGGTAATTTGCATGGCTTGGTTAATGTTTCTCCATAGGAATTTGTTGTTTTTGCAATCGACTGATTTCGATTTCGTCAGTCGATTCCAGCGTAGGAAGCACGGAGAAGAAGGCGAAACCGGGGGCGCACACGGGGGCGCCATGGCGAGCGGCAGCGAGGCGCTGCGACGCCGGCAAGGCCTTGCACATGACGTCGCCGGAGGTGGGGATGGCGCCCCAAGCAACAACGAGCAGCGACGTTCCGCTCGCCACGGCGACGCCGAAAAGGCCTTGCACATGACGTCGTCGGAGGTGGGGATGGCGCCCCAAGCGACAACGAGCAGCGACGTCGCGGGTGGAAGCGAGGGAACATGGTTAAACATGTTCGGGTGGGGGGCCATGTCATGGCGAACGCCGCTCAGATTAGTTAGCTTCCTCATCGGCGGCGGGGACACCGGCGGCTAGCGGCATCGAGGTACTCGTTTTAGCCCGATCCTGCGTGATACCGCAAAACAGTTTTAGTTTGCACATTGATTTCAACAAGTGAGATATAGTAGACACAAACCACCGAATAAATAGGTAATTCTCTTTCAAATATTAGTTTGGCAATACTTCACATCAAATGAATGCACAATAGAAGAGGTAGCAATTAAGATTGTCCAAAAGAATGCATAACCAACACAATAGACGATGATCAAATCAAGTAACACCATTGTTGCCAAGATCGTCGTCACCACCACTGACCATAGAATGACCATCATCATTGTCTAAAACACTACCGTCGCTGCTGAGCACGATCACCACCATTGGCTAAAGCACCAACACCACCACTAGCACCACTGACCATAGCATCACGAAGCTCTTGCCTCCTTCGTTGTATGATCTCTATTTTTCTCATCTCCCTACACTCTCTTGTCAACGTGTCCATCCCACTCGGACCATCATCATGAGCCAGGTCTCCTCGTTGATCTCGTCATCCTCCTCTTTTCCTCCCCGAGAGTGATTTTACGGTCCTCGAAAGCACATTTGTTTCACCTTTGCCTCCTTGTGTAGGTTTTTATTATAGTCTAGGGGCCGACTGATTGTAAAATGTGGTTGCCCTGTCGCTTCTGTTTCAAACCTGCGGTGGAAGAATTTCGCGCAGCGAAGGGGACCCGGGGGACACAATGGGGGTGGCGCGACCTGAAATGCGACGGGCTGCGACTGCATGGGCAATTGGGTGGCGCGGCGTGGCGAGAAGACCCCATGGAGGGGAGATGGACCGTGTCATCAACGGTTGGGCGACAAGAAGGCAGCGGAATGTCCCTCCCGCCAGCTCACGCCAACTGAGCAGGAAAACTCGAATCTGGGGTCTAGTGACTGTTTTTTTTAATCGGTCTAGTCACTGTTATATGGGGATATCGCGGTTCGTTTTCTGCTACCCCGAAATATTTTTCGGGCCAGCCAGTTTTAAGGTAAGTTCGTGTGGCGCCCCGGCCCGACTGCTATACAGTGATGCTGTGTGTCACCGGTTAAGCGATACAACCGGAGGTTACGGGTTTACCAATCCCCGGCCAAAACCTTTGGCAGGCGTTGCTCGGAATGGATCATCGGCAATGCAACTCCCCGATTGATGCCTTAACACAGGCACAACCGTCAATGTATAATAGAGAGATCAAAACTTGTGGAACAACTGGCACATCACAGACTCTACGACACAAATCATATAGTTCAACTCTTATAATAGAGAAAGATAGCAAATGACATTCAGAGGTCACAGACCCAACATTACATCAAGCGGAAGCAATTTAGGTTGTTTTAAACAACAAGATCCAAATATGGCCTAAGAGGCCTACAGATAAACATCACAGCGCCAGCTGTTCCGGGATGTCCCAAGCTGCCACCTGGGAACCCCAGACTACTCGTCGACGTCCACAAAGAACCCACCTTCGAGGTCGGTGAAGTCTTCCTCTGAAACAAAACAAACGACGTTGAGTTCGACGAACTCGCAAGATTATAAATAGAGCTTTAGCTCGATGAGGCTTTCAAAGTTTTATGGTTGTTTTGCATAAAGCTGATTTTATTTATGAAAACATAACTCAAAGGCATCGACTATTCAGAATATTTTCAAAAGAGGTAAGGAGTAACTCTTACTTTCATCACCTTACTCATCATAAACCATCATCAACCATTGTACCTGTTCATCAAAGGCACCTCCCCGAATCACCCTCGAGGAAGCTCACCTTACAATCTTGAGTGGTACCTCTAGTACCCAGTTTTTAATCATTCCGTTAAAGTTATTCTATGATCCTACCTTCACTTCCCAAGTCGTCCATAACCGCGGACACGGCTTTTCGAAAAGATTTAACCCTGCAGGGGTGTACAAATGTTTGCCACGCATACCGCCCAGCCCATTACCTGCGTATTAGCTCTCTTCCTTGGAAAGCCAGCTGGGTGGGAACGGTGTCGACTTCTCCCTCGTTAAGGACTTTCCAGGATCATCAGTGGTGGTAGGACTGCCAGGATCACAACACCCCGCCCCACGGTCACTCATTTTCCTAACACCACCATCCTCATCTCAGTTCATCCCACCATCATCACGCACACGCAAATGGAAGCCCGAACTAGAGGACCCTGGCTAGCCCCGCCCGAGTTATTTAGTCTATGAGGGTTCCTGCAAAAGCATAGGCCTCACGCATGGTTGCACGCTCAGTCTTGGTTCAAGAGGTATAGCACTCGCTCCTAGGCGGCGAGAACGAGACAAAACACCACAACCACAGTGGCCTCTCATCCCCACCTTTTAGCATTTTATTATCCGTCACCACAATTTCCTCCACCAACAACCATTCATCTCATCACCTGTTTCCACCACAAACCATCCATCGTATAGCTATGCAATTTACTAAGCATGGCTAAGCGTCAACATAGCATAGTAAGTATCTCAGGCCAACAATACAAACCTATGGATAAATAGGAGGGAAAATAGGTATTGGCATCGGAAACTTAATGCAACTATAGGATACTCTAATCCAATAAATTTGACATTTGAAACCGCATGCAATATTATAGTGGAGAAAATACTTGCGGAAAATAGGATAGACATGCTCAGAGGGGGATTACGCTTGCCTTGCTCAACGTGCTGGTAGTACGGTTCTTCAGGGTATTGTGGAGTAACCCCGGTTGCTTGATCTAACGAAAAACAAACATCGGGAGAGAACAATCAATCACCACACATATGCTTAACAAATGCAATGCGCAAACATATGATGACATGACATTTTAAATCCCCGGGACGAGGATGATTCAACTAAACAATTTAAACGGAGGTTGGATGCATCACGGTGCATCGCGACTATACCGTGGGGTTTAAGGGTTACAACAACTTTACTAGTTGATCAAGATCGATGAACCCTAGGGTTAACTTGCATATGAATGTCATGCTCATGAGAAGATGCAAGTTTTAAGTTGTGAGGAGACCATGTGCAACTTAGCCAAAATAGGCAAAAAGCTCCCAGAGGCCGGATAATCCGGGTCATGCCAGATCGGAATATCCGGTCTCAATTCTTGGCCACTCGTGAAAACGGCTAAGGACTCAAGGCGCGAGCCACTGGACTCGGCCGGAAAATTCAAGCCGGACATTTGGTCCGGGGCAGGAATATCCGGTTGCTTCCTCCACTAGTCAGGAAATTTGGCTAAGGAAAAATTGTGCGCGCAGAGGCCGGACATTTAGGCCGGAATATTGGGTCCTGGCCCGGAATATCCGGCCTGGATCTGCGAGTTCCAGCTGAAAATTCATGGGCTATCGCCAAAACTCGAACTAGAGCAAAAGGGAAAGGGGTCAGCAAGGGTATAGTGCTCACCACGAACTCATGGGGGTGCTTAGCTAGGCCGGGGATGGACGGGAACGGCGTCAATCGAGCTCGGCGTGCGGCAGAGTTCGTCGGAGAAGAACTCGAATTCTCGGGCAATGTGCAGCTTCCCGGCTCGATTCCTTCGGAGGAGAGGAGGAGGGCAGCACGGCGGAGCTTTTGGTTGGCGGCGATTTGCTCGGGGTGACCTCAATCGACGGCGTGGCGGTGGTGGAGCTCGGCGTCCATAGCGGCTCGGTGGGGAGCAAGGAGAGAGAGGAGCAAGTGGTGGGTTAGGGGATAGGGTAGCCATGGGCCTCGAGGTGCTCCTCTTCTCCTCACGTGCGGCAGGGGGCGCGGGGGCCCCATGGCGAGCTCGGCGTCGAGCTGGTCCGACGGGAACGACGCGCGTGGTCGCTACAGGAAGAAGATGACCTCGACCGGATAATCCGGTGGTCGATCGGGCCGGATAATCCGGTTCTCCCTTTTTCTGTTTTTAACTTTAAAACCTGTTTCTTCAATAGTTTTAATTAGGGCACTTGCACTACTCCAAAACTTATGGAAAAATTTGGGATGCTCCCCTTAACCTGGAGGAACTCCACAATTTTTGGTGTCTCAAAATAAATTAGTTTGGACCACTTCTGTTCATAGGGTTCGCTTAAAGCATTTTGCTAGAATTCAAAATGTTGCTCCTTTAACAATTTGGAGCAAGTGCAAGAGATTGTTTTTTGAGCTCTCGGAACTTGCTTGACAAATATGAGAAGTCACAGTAATTTTATTTGAAGATTGAGTGCCTTCTATGTTTTGAAATTTGTGGAAGCACCTTTGGCAATTTGGTTTTAGCAACTTCATAACATTTCGATATCAATGTTGTGTTAACTCAAAAGAGACATGTTTTATGCATGGATGCCATGATGCAATTAACACAAAAGTGGAAAAATTACACAGGTTTTTAGGTTTTCCACTTCGGGCTGTTACAATTCTACCCCCCCTTACAGGAATCTCGTCCCGAGATTCTAAGTTTGCGAGAAGAAGTCGGGATACTCCTCATGAAGACTAGACTCTCATTCCCAAGTCGCTTCTCTTCGGAATGGTGCGACCACTGAACTTTGAGGAACTTGGTAGTCTTGTTTCGGGTCTTTCTTTCAGCTTCATCCAAGACACGGATAGGATGCTCGCGATAAGTGAGATCTTCCTGGAGGTCTAGCTCTTCATGATTGACCCCATGGATAGGATCTTGAAACACCGGCGAAGTTGGGAGACATGAAACACATCATGTACATTTGGGAATTTGACCGGTAACTCCAATTGATAAGAAAGATCTCCTCGCTTGCCCAGAACGGTGAAAGGGCCAACATAGCGAGGGGCCAATTTCCCTTTGATTCCGAAGCGGCGAACGCCACGAAGGGGAGAGACACGGAGATAAGCTTTATCACCAATTTCATAGTGAATTTCCTGATGGTGCTTATCATAGTAGCTCTTTTGCCTAGACTGAGC
Organism: Poa pratensis; assembly: GCA_947311845.1. Classification (NCBI taxonomy): domain Eukaryota; kingdom Viridiplantae; phylum Streptophyta; class Magnoliopsida; order Poales; family Poaceae; genus Poa; species Poa pratensis. The sequence continues at coordinate 27,853,255 of CAMZMU010000074.1, forward strand.
AATCTTCAGATTCTCCCTTATGATTCTAACCTTCTCCTCAGCTTCATTGATAATATCTGGACCAAAGAGTGCCCTCTCTCCGGTCTCGGACCAATTTAGAGGAGTGCGGCATTTTCTTCCATAGAGAACCTCGAATGGAGCCATGCCCAGACTAGCTTGATAGCTATTGTTGTAGGAGAATTCCGCGAAAGGGAGATACTTTTCCCAATCCTTGCCGAAAGAGATTACACATGCCCTAAGCATGTCTTCCAAAACTTGGTTCACTCTTTCGGTCTGACCATCAGTTTGGGATGGAACGCGGTGCTGAAGTTGAGACGGTTCCCATAGCAGTTTGGAAACTAGTCCAAAACTTGGAGGTGAATAGGCTTCCACGATCAGAAATTATCTTCTTGGGAATGCCGTGAAGGACGACGATACGAGAGGTATACAGGTCTGCCAACTTGGCAGCTGTAATGTCCACACGAACGGGGAGGAAGTGAGCCACTTTTGATAGTCGATCAATGATGACCCAGATGGCATCATGTCCCTTTGGAGACTTCGGCAGACCAGTAATGAAATCCATACCAATTTCATCCCATTTCCACTCGGGAATAGCAATAGGGTGAAGAGTGCCGGCAGGCCTTTGATGTTCAGCCTTTACCCGTCGACAGGTGTCGCATTCAGCAACATACTTGGCAATTTCTCGTTTCATCGGTCCACCAGAATTGTGGCCGAAGGTCTTGGTACATTTGGTACTACCGGGATGAATAGAGAGAGGAGATTCATGAGCTTCTTGGAGGATCAACTCCCTCAATTTTCGTTTCTTTGGCACTACCAAGCGGTCACCAAAATAAACAACTCCGGATTCATTGACAGAAAACATTTGGCCTTCCCTAGCAATGTTCTCTTGATTTCAGAATACCCTTGTCACGCTTCTGAGCATCCTTAATCTGGTCCAAGAGTAGATTTGATCTCCAGATTTGCAAGGTAGCCAGAAGGAACAATTTCCAGGTTCAAACGGGCAAACTCTTCATAGAGGGCAGGTTGGGCCTCTTCAATCATCAGATTGTTGCAATAGGACTTCCGACTTAGCGCGTCAGCCACGACGTTTGCTTTGCCGGGTTGATAGTTCAGACTCACATTGTAGTCCGTGATTAACTCCAACCAACGCCTTTGCCTGAGATTTAAATCCGGCTGGGTGAAGAGGTACTTCAGACTCTTGTGATCCGAGAAGATCTCGCAACGGTTACCAAACAGGTATGGTCTCCATTGCTTCAAAGCATAGACCACAGCGGCAAGTCTAGATCATGAGTTGGGTATTGAGCTCATGCGGCTTAAGTTGGCGAGAAGCATATGCCACCACATGGCCATCTTGCATTAGCACACAACCCAAACCTTGTAAGAGGCGTCACAGAAGACGACGAAATCCTTGCTGTGTCCGGCAGGACAAGCACAGGAGCGGACGTGAGCTTGGCTTTCAGTGTTTGAAACTCTCTTCAGCTTCGGCCGACCATACAAACTTTTTATCCTTCTTGAGAAGGTCAGTCAGGGCCTTGGCTATCTTGGAGAAACCTTCGATGAATCGGCGGTAGTAACCCGCCAATCCGAGAAAGCTACGAATGTCCTTGACTGACATTGGAGTTTTCCAATCCAAATGGACTGAATCTTGTCAGGAATGACAGCCACACCATCGCGGATATCACATGACCAAGGAAGATGAGATTATCCAACCAAAACTCACACTTGGAGAACTTGGCATAGAGGCGGTGTTCTCGAAGTCTTGTCAGAACCAAACGAAGATGTTCCTCATGCTCTTCATTGGTTTTGGAATAGATGAGATGTCATCAATGTAAATGACGACAAACTTGTCAAGATAATCCATGAAGACAGAGTTCATGAGCCTCATGAAAGTAGCGGGGCATTTGTGAGACCAAAGGACATGACGGTATACTCATATGAGCCATAACGAGTAACAAATGCCGTCTTTGGAATATCCTCCTTTCTGATTTTTATCTGATGGTAGCCTGACCTCAGATCCATCTTGGAGAATACCGTTGCACCAGCTAACTGATCCAACAGATCATTGATGCGAGGAATAGGATACTTGTTCTTGATTGTCACCGCATTCAACGGTCGATAGTCAGAGACTAGACGAGGCACGGTAGAATCCCTCTTCTTGACAAAGAGTACCGGACAACCCCAAGGTGAACTGCTAGGCTGGATGAACTCCTTAGCTAACAGCTGATCAATTTGCTCTTTCAACAGAGCCAACTCTTCCACCGGCATACGGTAGGGCTTCTTGGAAATTGGAGCGTACCGGGAAGTAGCTCTATGACAAACTCCACACTTCGGTCAGGAGGCATGCCAGGCAATTCTTCCGGGAACACATCCGGGAAGTCACACACCACGTGTATGTCCTGGATTTCAGGAGGGGATTCGCCTTCCATAAAGCAAAGGAGAATCTCAGGTGAGTTGGGTACGATGGCGGACGGAGGTATTGATGTTGCAGGCCAATACTTCACAATGTCACCGGAAGGAGCGGTCACAGTAATGGTCTTGGCAGCACAGTCGAGATTAGCCTGGTATTTGGCTAGCCAGTTCATGCCCAGTATGACATCAATGCCTTTGGACTTCAGAGCTACCAAGGCATAAGGAAAAGACAAGGAACCTATATTAATCTGGACCTCAGGAGTAACCCATCGGTTTGCCATTTGGAACCAGGAGTAGCGATCACCAAGGACGGCTCATTTTCTCGAACGGTATTTGTGGTCTTTTGCAAACGCTATGGATATGAATGAATGCGATGCTCCAGAGTCAAACAAAACTGTAGCTGTATTGCCGTTGATTCGTAACTCACCCATAAGAACGCCGGGGTCATCTTCAGCTTCTTCAACAGAGACGTGGTTCAGGCGACCACGCACAATAGGTCCAGCCTTGCCAGTTGGAGTGGCAGGGGCTCGTGCAGGAGTTATCGCGAGAGGTGCCTTCTGGGGGCACTCCCTGGAGTAGTGACCAGCCTGGCCACAGGTGTAGCAAGTGAGTCCAGGTGGAGCAGGTAGCATAGGACGGTACCCACTTCCGCCTATCCCAAGTGTCGAAGTAGTGGGGCGGAGGAGGTGGCCTATACCCTGCTCTTGGCATGAATGGAGCACGAGGTACGCGCTGTAGGGAACAAACACCCTGCGCTTCTTGCTCTCAGAACCCGAGGAACTCTGGTGGTCCCCATGTGCGGGCCTCTTGGAAGCTTCAAGTTCCTTTCTTCCTTGCTCAAGAGTGAAAGCCTGGTTGAACAGCTCCTGATAGGTCTGGAACCTGAAGGGCAATAGCTCATAGCGGAGCTGCGGAGTCAGACCCTTGCGGAACAGCTCTTGCTTGTCAGCATCATTGGTCACGTCCCTTGGGGCGTAACGAGAGAGATGGTTGAACTCACGACCATAAGTGCGGAGGTCCATCCGTCCCTGTTGCAAATCCAGGAACTCCCTCCTCTTCAAGTCCATGATAGGCTGGGGAATGTACTCCGCACGGAAGGCAGTGCGAAATCAGCCCAGGTGAAGACATGGTTGGCTGGAAACAAAGCCACATGGCTTTCCCACCAACAGCCAGCAGCACCAACCAAGAGATAGGTGGCAAAGTTGACTTGCTCAGCCACTGGGACATGAAGCGCGGAGAACTTGCGCTCCAAAGCACGAAGCCAATCATCAGCTTCCAGTGGCTCCTTAGCATCAGCAAAGTGGGTGGCTGGAGCAGGAACTCGTGAGAGTGTTGCACTCGTTCCTCCGTGCATTCTGCTGCACCAACTGTTCAGCAAGCGCTCATTGCGCCCACGGTTCTCCTCAATGGCCATCAAGACCTCAGCCATCGAGGGTGGTGGCGGCAGATCATCCTCATCATCATTGTGGTTACCGCGACCACCACGGCCTCCACGGCCTCCTCGAGCCATTCTGGAGATTTGACAATGACACGTTAGTATCTTTCTCCGAATGGTCGAACAATAGCATTAGCGTCTACACAAGTACACAGACTAGGGACGATAATACTTGCAACAAGGAAAAATCAACAAGATAGAACTTGGGTCAAAGATCAGCATCATGTGCTACTAGTGAGAGTTAAGAAATCACAACTTAACACACTCTAGTTGACACAATCCGGGACCTTATGTTCAAGTCCTGGGTTAAAACCCAAAGAAAGGATCAAAGATTGATTAGTAGAAACATAACATCTGAGTTGATTTGGGATTGCAACGCAGCGGGAGCAACGTGACACATAACACTAAAGGTCGAACCCACCCCGTTTCTAATCATTTTGAAGTAACAGACGAGGAGTAAAACCTTTAAACTCAAATCGAGGTAAGATTGCTCCGAGATTAGAGGGTAACCAGATAAGGAGTAAAAAGAATCCTAAGATGGTTTTCACAACTCATTTTTAGGTTAAAAATATTTTCACAAACACTAGACTCAACATCGACCAGTAGAAGGGTTTCCTACAGGCAGTACTGCTCTGATACCAACTTGTGGCGCCCTGACCCGACTGCTATACAGTGATGCTGTGTGTCACCGGTTAAGCGATACAACCGGAGGTTACGGGTTTACCAATCCCCGGCCAAAACCTTTGGCAGGCGTTGCTCGGAATGGATCATCGGCAACGCAACACCCCGATTGATGCCTTAACACAGGCACAACCCTCAATGTATAATAGAGAGATCAAGACTTGTGGAACAACTGGCACATCACAGACTCTACGACACAAATCATATAGTTCAACTCTTATAATAGAGAAAGATAGCAAATGACAACCAGAGGTCACAGACCCAACATTACATCAAGCGGAAGCAATTAGGTTGTTCTAAACAACAAGATCCAAATATGGCCTAAGAGGCCTACAGATAAACATCACAGCGCCAGCTGTTCCGGGATGTCCCAAGCTGCCACCTGGGAACCCCAGACTACTCGTCGACGTCCACAAAGAACCCACCTTCGAGGTCGGTGAAGTCCTCCTCTGAAACAAAACAAACGACGTTGAGTTCGACGAACTCGCAAGATTATAATAGAGCTTTAGCTCGATGAGGCTTTCAAAGTTTTATGGTTGTTTTGCATAAAGCTGATTTTATTTATGAAAACATAACTCAAAGGCATCGACTATTCAGAATATTTTCAAAAGAGGTAAGGAGTAACTCTTTCTTTCATCACCTTACTCATCATAACCATCATCAACCATGTACCTGTTCATCAAAGGCACCTCCCCGAATCACCCTCGAGGAAGCTCACCTTACAATCTTGAGTGGTACCTCTAGTACCCAGTTTTTAATCATTCCGTTAAAGTTATTCTATGATCTTACCTTCACTTCCCAAGTCGTCCATAACCGCGGACACGGCTTTTCGAAAAGATTTAACCCTGCAGGGGTGTACAAATGTTTGCCACGCGTACCGCCGGCCCATTACCTGCGCATTAGCTCTCTTCCTTGGAAAGCCGGCTGGGTGGGAACGGTGTCGACTTCTCCCTCGTTAAGGACTTTCCAGGATCATCAGTGGCGGTAGGACTGCCAGGATCACAACACCCCGCCCCACGGCCACTCATTTTCCTAACACCACCATCCTCATCTCAGTTCATCCCACCATCATCACGCACGCGCAAATGGAAGCCCGAACTAGAGGACCCTGGCTAGCCCCGCCCGAGTTATTTAGTCTATGAGGGTTCCTGCAAAAGCATAGGCCTCACGCATGGTTGCACGCTCAGTCTTGGTTCAAGAGGTATAGCACTCGCTCCTAGGCGGCGAGAACGAGATAAAACACCACAACCACAGTGGCCTGTCATCCCCACCTTTTAGCATTTTATTATCCATCACCACAATTTCCTCCACCAACAACCATTCATCTCATCACCTATTTCCACCACAAACCATCCATCGTATAGCTATGCAATTTACTAAGCATGGCTAAGCATCAACATAGCATAGTAAGTATCTCAGGCCAACAATACAAACCAATGGATAAATAGGAGGGAAAACAGGTATTGGCATCGGAAACTTAATGCAACTATAGGATACTCTAATCCAATAAATTTGACATTTGAAACCGCATGCAATATTATAGTGGAGAAAATACTTGCGGAAAATAGGATAGACATGCTCAGAGGGGGGATTACGCTTGCCTTGCTCAACGTGCTGGTAGTACGGTTCTTCGGGGTATTGTGGAGTAACCCCGGTTGCTTGATCTAACGAAAAACAAACATCGGGAGAGAACAATCAATCACCACACATATGCTTAACAAATGCAATGCGCAAACATATGATGACATGACATTTTAAATCCCGGGACGAGGATGATTCAACTAAACAATTTAAACGAAGGTTGGATGCATCACGGTGCATCGCGACTATACCGTGGGGTTTAAGGGTTACAACAACTTTACTAGTTAATCAAGATCGATGAACCCTAGGGTTAACTTGCATATGAATGTCATGCTCATGAGAAGATGCAAGTTTTAAGTTGTGAGGAGACCATGTGCAACTTAGCCAAAATAGGCAAAAAGCTCCCAGAGGCCGGATAATCCGGGTCGTGCCAGACCGGAATATCCGGTCTCAATTCTTGGCCACTCGTGAAAACGGCTAAGGACTCAAGGCGCGAGCCACTGGACTCGGCCAGAAAATTCAAGCCGGACATTTGGTCCGGGGCAGGAATATCCGGTTGCTTCCTCCACTAGTCAGGAAATTTGGCTAAGGAAAAATTGTGCGCGCAGAGGCCGGACATTTAGGCCGGAATATTGGGTCCTGGCCCGGAATATCCGGCCTGGATCTGCGAGTTCCAGCTGAAAATTCATGGGCTATCGCCAAAACTCGAACTTGAGCAAAAGGGGAGAGGGAAAGGGGTCAGCAAGGGTATAGTGCTCACCACGAACTCGTGGGGGTGCTCAGCTAGGCCGGGGATGGACGGGAACGGCGTCAATCGAGCTCGGCGTGTGGCGGAGTTCGTCGGAGAAGAACTCTTATTCCGAGCAATGTGCAGCTTCCCGGCTCGATTCCTTCGGAGGAGAGGAGGAGGGCAGCACGGCGGAGCTTTTGGTTGGCGGCGATTTGCTCGGGGTGACCTCAATCGACGGCGTGGCGGTGGTGGAGCTCGGCGTCCATAGCGGCTCGGTGGGGAGCAAGGAGAGAGAGAGGAGCAAGTGGTGGGTGAGGGGATAGGGTAGCCAGGGGCCTCGAGGTGCTCCTCTTCTCCTCACGTGCGGCAGGGGCGCGGGGGCCCCATGGCAAGCTCGACATCGAGCTGGTCCGGCGGGAACGACGCGCGTGGTCGCTACAGGAAGAAGATGACCTCGACCGGATAATCCGGTGGTCGATCGGGCCAGATAATCCGGTTCTCCCTTTTTCTGTTTTTAACTTTAAAACCTGTTTCTTCAATAATTTTAATTAGGGCACTTGCACTACTCCAAAACTTATGGAAAAATTTGGGATGCTCCCCTTAACCTGGAGGAACTCCACAATTTTTGGTGTCTCAAAATAAATTAGTTTGGACCACTTCTGTTCATAGGGTTCGCTTAAAGCATTTTGCTAGAATTCAAAATGTTGCTCCTTTAACAATTTGGAGCAAGTGCAAGAGATTGTTTTTGGAGCTCTCGGAACTTCCTTGACAAATATGAGAAGTCACAGTAATTTTATTTGCAAGATTGAGTGCCTTCGTTGTTTTGAAATTTGTGGAAGCGCCTTTGGCAATTTTGTTTTAGCAACTTCATAACATTTCGATATCAATGTTGTGTTAACTCAAAAGAGACATGTTTTATGCATGGATGCCATGATGCAATTAACACAAAAGTGGAAAAATTACACATGTTTTTAGGTTTTCCACTTCGGGCTGTTACAGTTCGATACTTATTATAAGAACCCTTTTTTTTACGGGATATGCTCTAAGCACAACTATAACGAACCTCGATACATCAATCAAAGGAATGGGGATTGGAGAGGGAAATTGGGGTTCGGGAGAGAGACGGAAGAACACGGGATCGAGAAGAGACAGCAGAGGATAGGGAAGCAACAGAGTTCATTCATTCTCCATAACGTTTCCTAGTCTCACAGCTGGTTATAAACACCCCATCACACATACGACGCACACGACAACGCACACGACCAACAAGCACAGACGATCCAGGAAGTGGATCGATCAGCTCATGTAGCTTGATGGGTCGCAGCCCAATAGTAGCCCACCTAGGACCATGACAATCCCCTCACCTTAACAGCAGGCATGACCTCATGCCGGTAGAACACCACCAGGAACCACCTCAGGAAGCAGGGACTCAGCAGCTTCTGCGAGGAGACGATCTTCATTCACCACAACGGAAGGAGGAATATGTTTCTTCAGTAGCGAGATGTGAATGTGGCGCCCTGACCCGACTGCTATACAGTGATGCTGTGTGTCACCGGTCAAGCGATACAACCGGAGGTTACGGGTTTACCAATCCCCGGCCAAAACCTTTGGCAGGCGTTGCTGGGTACACCTCACACCAGACAACGCAACACCCCGATTGATGCCTCAACACAGGCACAACTATCAAAGCATAATAGTAAGATCAAGACTTGTGGAACAACTGGCACATTACAGACTCTACGACACAAAGTATTATAGTTCAACTCTTATAATAGAGAAAGATAGCAAATATTACAACCAGAGGTCACAGACCCAACAGTACATCATGCGGAAGCGAAATAAGTTGTTCTAAACAACAAGATCCAAATATGGCCTGAGAGGCCTATAGATAAACATTCCAGCGCCAACTATTCCGGGATGTCCCAAGCTGCTACCTGGGAACCCCAGACTACTCGTCGACGTCCACAAAGAACCCACCTTCGAGGTCGGTGAAGTCCTCCTCTGAAACAAAGCAAACGACGTTGAGTTCGACGAACTCGCAAGATTATATATAGAGCATTAGCTCGATGAGGCTTTCAAAGTTATATGGCTGTTTTGCATAAAGCTGATTTTATTTATGAAAAACATATCTCAAAGGCATCGACTAATCAGAATATTTTCAAAAGAGGTAAGAAGTAAACTCTTTTCTTCTGATCATCTTCATCAACAACCACCATCATTCACTGCACATGTATACCAAGGCACCTCCCCGAATCACCCTCGAGGAAGTCAACCTTGCATTCTTGGTAGTACCTCTAGTACTCAGTTTTTAATCATTCCGTTCAAGTTATTCTATGATCCTACCTTCACTTCCCAAGTCGTCCATAACCGCGGACACGGCTTTTCGAAAAGATTTACCCTGCAGGGGTGTACAAATGTTTGCCACGCGTACCGTCCGGCCCATTACCTGCGCATTAACTCTCTTCCTTGGAAAGCCGGCTGGGTGGGAGCGGTGTCGACTTCTCCCTCGTTAAGGACTTTCCAGGATCATCAGTGGCGGTAGGACTGCCAGGCTCACATCACCCCGCCCCACGGCCACTCATTTTCCTAATACTACCATCCTCATCTCTGTTCATACCACCATCATCACGCACGCGCAAATGAAAGCCCGAACTAGAGGACCCTGGCTAGCCCCGCTCGAGTTATTTAGTCTATGAGGGTTCCTGCACTACGAATGCATAGGCCCCACGCATGGTTGCACGCTCAGTCTTGGTTCAAGAGGTAAAGAACTCACACTTAGGCGACGAGAACGAGACAACCCACCACATTCCCCGTGGCCTCTCATCCCCGCCTTTAAACATGTTATTATATGTCACCACCCTTTTCCACCATCATCCGAACATTCCACCACAGTTCCAACAATAGCATATCCACCGGACGACTAAGCATTTCACTAAGCATGGCTAAGCATAAACATAGCGGATATAATTAACTCAGGCCAACACAACAATCCTATGGATATTAGGAGGGAAACAGGTAATGGCATCGGAAACATAATGCATCTAATAGGATACTCTAATCCAACCAAATTGATATTTGGAATCGCATGCAATATTATAGTGGAGAAAATATCTGCGGAAAACATAGGGGGAGACATGCTCAGAGGGGGGATTACGCTTGCCTTGTTCAACGGGCTGGTAATACGGGTCGTCAGGGTATTGTGGAGAAACCCCGATTGCTTGATCTATCGATGCATAAAACACCGGAAAGACAACAATCAATAAACACACAAGCGAAACAGGTGCAATGCACAAACACATGATGACATGATGGTTTAATGCAACTGATGGATCATAAACATGCTCACCAGGTTAAATGAGTTGTCCCAAATCATTTGACAATATTTGGCACAATCCCATATTTATCTTAATAGTTTCCGTAGCTTAATCCAATTAGATCAGTAGCTAATCGTCCGTCAAACACGCATGGACATGATGTTTAGGGTAGGTATTGATTTGCTGAGCATTTTGATATAAGGAGCACACTTTTCTGATTAATCAAAATTAAGTTATTGAATTTATAAAATCCATTTTAAATCTGCCCTTTTTCTAAAGTGCAAGAAATTTAGTCCAACATGAAAATGATGTTAAAATGTGTGGTTTAATCCACTGATCATTTTGATACCTTATTTGCAATTTTTGGATCAAGATTTAATAAGTTATGAATTTCCTAAAATCCTTTTATTTTCTGCCATTTTAGTTATTCTAATAGAACAGCAACTAAATTAATTTAGTTGGATGTGTGAGTTATACCAATAGACTCAATTTATTTTTCTGAACAAATTGGTATATTATTTGTAATATTTGGATAAGTATTTTAAAAGTTATGGATTTTAGAAGTTTAAACAATTTTCTGTCTTTTTATTCTTTTTCCAGAAATGCTACCGAACCGTTTTTCACTCGGCTGAGCTACACACAGACGCTGACATGTGGGCCCAGTGCCACGGTGGCGTCCACGTCGACACGCGGCCCCAGCTGACATGTGCTGACGCTGCTCGCCGGAGCAGCGGCTCGGGACGGCACGCCGACGAGCTTTCCGGCACCGTGCGGGCTAACTAACATGCCCAAACTACTCTACTCAACGCGGGCTATCGAATGGTGGTCACGGCGCCGCCTAAGGGTCACCGGAGCTTCGTCGACGACGAGCACCCGCGGCGAACTCCGGCGGACCTCACGGATCCCGCGTTCTAGTGCATTACAGAGAGCGAGGAGAGGGTCAACAGGAAGCTGAGCTCACCCTTGACGCGTGGGGGCTCGCAGCGGTGACGGAGGAGGCCGGAGGAGGTCAGGAGCTTGCTCGGAGTTCGTCGGCCGGAGTTGGAGACGACGGCGCGATTCACTGCATCCTGGACTTCCCAGCTTCCGCGCGAGGTCGAGGAGGCAGAGGAGAGGTTGGCGGAGTTCGTGGTGGCCTCAGCTTGGCTCGGGGAACTCTCCCTCTACGGCGATTTAACGGCGAGCAGACTACGGTTCGGGAGCTCGCGAAGAACAGCAGAGGGAGAAGAACGAGAGGGGAGGGAGCAGAGCGGCGTGCTTCCTTCATATCCTCGTCCAGGGCAGCTCGGGAAGGCAGGGCCCGGCCGGCGATCGCGGGGAGGCGAGCAGGGGGGCCCCGGGGGGCCTGGGCACGGCGAGCTCGGCGAGCTCGACAGCGCGCCATGACACTGCAGCTACAGGGGAACGATGACCGTTTTGCAAAAACCCCCTCGCCTGCTCAGTTCTGCTTACAAAGAAGCCCTTCTCTGTTTGGATTAAATAAACAGTACTGTTTTGGAATTAATTGGGGCACTTAAGCACCTCCAAAAATTATGAGAATTTTTGGGTAGCCTCCTTATATAAATGTGAAGCTCCCCTAATTTTTCCAGATTATTTGGAATTCATTTGGTAGGGAAATAAAATAGGGAGTTGCTTATGGCAATTTCCTCAATTTCCAAAGTATTTTCATTTAGAAAAAAATAAGCAAGCCCCAAATATTTATTTTTGAACTCTTGGAACTTCCTTGACAAATATGGATTTGCATTTGTATTTGTGTTTAACAACAACATCCCATTTGAGTTTAAGGTGTTTGAAATCAACCCTGCTTTTGTTTCCATTTGTTTTACTTTTGTTTTCCAGATCTTTGTTTCAATTTGAGTACCTAACCAAATTTAAGCCATGATGCATGAATGAGAATGCAAAAGCGGAAATTTTATTCACAAAATTCAGTTCCTAAGCTTGGGGCTGTTACAATTCTACCCCCCTTACAGGAATCTCGTCCCGAGATTCTAAGGTTGCGAGAAGAAGTCAGGATACTCCTCACGAAGACTAGACTCCCTTTCCCAGGTTGCTTCTTCTTCGGAATGGTGAGACCACTGAATTTTTAGGAACTTTGTACTCTTGTTACGGGTCTTTCTCTCGGCTTCATCCAGGACACGGATAGGATGCTCGCGATAAGTGAGATCTTCCTGGAGATCCAGTTCCTCATGATTGACCTCATGGATAGGATCTTTGAAACAACGGCGAAGTTGGGATACATGAAACACATCATGCACATCTGGGAAGTTGGCTGGTAACTCCAGTTTATAAGAAAGATCTCCTCGCTTGGCCAGAACGGTGAAAGGGCCAATGTAGCGAGGGGCCAATTTTCCCTTGATCCCGAAGCGGCGAACGCCTCGAAGGGGAGAGACACGGAGGTAAGCTTTATCACCAATTTCATAGTGAACCTCCTGATGATGCTTGTCATAGTAACTCTTCTGCCTAGACTGGGCAATCTTTAGATTCTCGCGGATGATCCTAACCTTCTCCTCAGCTTCATTGATGATATCCGGACCGAAGAGTGCCCTCTCTCCAGTCTCGGACCAATTCAGAGGAGTGCGGCATTTTCTTCCATACAGAACCTCGAAAGGAGCCATGCCCAGACTAGCTTGATAGCTATTGTTGTAGGAGAACTCCGCGAAAGGAAGGTATTTCTCCCAACCCTTGCCAAAAGAGATTACACATGCCCTAAGCATGTCTCCAAAACTTGGTTCACTCTCTCGGTCTGACCATCGGTTTGAGGATGGAACGCTGTGCTGAAGTTGAGACGAGTTCCCATGGCAGTTGGAAACTAGTCCAAAACTTGGAGGTGAATAGGCTTCCACGATCAGAAATTATCTTCTTGGGAACGCCGTGGAGGACGACGATACGAGAAGCATACAGGTCTGCCAACTTGGCAGCTGTAATGTCAACGCGAACGGGGAGGAAGTGAGCCACTTTTGATAGTCGATCAATGATGACCCAGATGGCATCGTTTCCTTTTGGAGACTTTGGCAGACCAGTAATGAAGTCCATACCAATTTCATCCCATTTCCACTCGGGACTGCAATAGGGCGAAGAGTGCCGGCAGGCCTTTGATGTTCAGCCTTTACCCGTCGACAGGTGTCGCATTCAGCAACATACTTGGCGATTTCTCGTTTCATCCGAGTCCACCAAAACTGTGGTCGGAGGTCTTGGTACATTTGGTACTACCGGGATGAATAGAGAGAGGAGATTCATGAGCTTCTTGGAGGATCAGCCCTCTCAATTTTGTTTCTTTGGCACTACCAAGCGGTCACCAAAATAAACAACTCCGGACTCATTGACAGAAAAACATTTGGCCTTCCCGCTAGCAATGTTCTCCTTGATTTTTGAATACCCTTGTCACGGTTTGAGCTTCCTTTATCTGGTCTACAAGAGTAGATTTGATCTCCAGATTTGCTAGATAGCCAGAGGGAACATTTCTAAGTTCAAACGGGAGAACTCTTCATGAAGGGCAGGTTGGGCCTTTTCAATCATCAGATTGTTGCAATAGGACTTCCGACTTAGCGCGTCAGCCACGACGTTTGCTTTGCCGGGTTGATAGTTCAGACTCACATTATAGTCCGTGATTAACTCCAACCAACGCCTTTGCCTGAGATTTAAATCCGGCTGGGTGAAGAGGTACTTCAGACTCTTGTGATCCGAGAAGATCTCGCAACGGTTACCAAACAGGTATGGTCTCCATTGCTTCAAAGCATAGACCACCGCGGCAAGCTAGATCATGAGTAGGGTAATTGAGCTCATGTGGCTTAAGTTGGCGAGAAGCATACGCCACCACATGGCCATCTTGCATTAGCACACAACCCAAACCTTGCAGAGAGGCGTCACAGAAGACGACGAAATCCTTGCTTGTGTCCGGCAGGACAAGCACAGGAGCGGACGTGAGTTTGGCTTTCAGTTTTGAAGCTCTCTTCAGCTTCGGCCGACCATACAAACTTTTTATCCTTCTTGAGAAGGTCAGTCAGGGCCTTGGCTATCTTGGAGAAACCTTCGATGAATCGGCGGTAGTAACCCGCCAATCCGAGAAAGCTACGGATGTCCTTGACTGACATTGGAGTTTTCCAATCCAGAATGGACTGAATCTTGTCAGGAATGACAGCCACACCATTAGCGGATATCACATGACCAAGGAAGACAAGGTTATCCAACCAAACTCACACTTGGAGAACTTGGCATAGAGGCGGTGTTCTCGAAGTCGTGTCAGAACCAAACGAAGATGTTCGGCATGCTCTTCATCGGTTTTGGAATAAACGAGGATGTCATCAATGTAAATGACGACAAACTTGTCAAGATAATCCATGAAGATGGAGTTCATGAGCCTCATGAAAGTAGCTGGAGCATTGGTGAGGCCAAAAGACATGACGGTATACTCATATGAGCCGTACGAGTAACAAATGCCGTCTTTGGAATATCCTCCTTTCTGATCTTGATCTGATGGTATCCTGACCTCAGATCCATCTTGGAGAATACGGTTGCACCAGCTAACTGATCCAACAGATCATTGATGCGAGGAATAGGATACTTGTTCTTGATTGTCACCGCATTCAACGGTCTATAGTCAGAGACTAGACGAGGCACGGTAGAATCCCTCTTCTTGACAAAGAGTACCGGACAACCCCATGGTGAACTGCTAGGCTGGATGAAATCCTTCGCTAACAGCTGATCAATTTGCTCTTTCAACAGAGCCAACTCTTCCACCGGCATACGGTAGGGCTTCTTGGAAATTGGAGCAGTACCGGGAAGTAGCTCTATGACAAACTCCACACTTCGGTCAGGAGGCATGCCAGGCAACTCTTCCGGGAACACATCCGGGAAGTCACACACCACGTGTATGTCCTGGATTTCAGGAGGAGATTCGCCTTCCATAAAGCAAAGGAGGATCTCAGGTGAGTTGGGTACGACGGCGGACGGAGGTATTGATGTTGCAGGCCAATACTCACAATGTCACCGGAAGGAGCGGTCACAGTAATGGTCTTTGCGGCACAGTCGAGATTAGCCTGATATTTGGTTAGCCAGTTCATGCCCAGTATGACATCAATGCCTTTGGACTTCAGGGCTACCAAGGCATAAGGAAAAGACAAGGAACCTATATTAATCTGGACCTCAGGAGTAACCCCATCGGTTTGCCATTTGGAGCCAGGAGTGGCAATCACCAAGGGATGGCTCATTTTCTCGAACGGTATGCAGTGGTCTTTTGCAAAAGCTATGGATATGAATGAATGCGATGCTCCAGAGTCAAACAAAACTGTAGCTGAATTGCCGTTGATTCGTAACTCACCCATAAGAACGCCGGTGTCTTCCTCAGCTTGTTCAGCAGAGACGTGGTTCAGGCGACCACGCACAGTAGGTCCAGCCTTGCCAGCTGGAGTGGCAGGGGCTCGTGCAGGTGTCCCGTGATAGGTGCCTTCTGGGGGCACTCCCTGGAGTAGTGACCAGTCTGGCCACAGCTGAAGCAAGTGTTACCAGGTGGGATAGATAGCTGGGGGCGATACCCACTTCCGTTCGCCCCAGGTGTCGAAGTAGTGGGGCGCGGCGGTGGTGGCCTGTATCCTGCGGCCCTCGGCATGAATGGAGCACGCGGCACAGCGCTGTAGGGAACGAAAACCCTGCGCTTCTTGTTCTCAGAACCCGAGGAACTCTGGCGGTCCCCTTGGGCTGGCCTCTTGGAAGACTCAAATTCCTTCCTTCCTTGCTCAAGAGTAAGAGCCTGGTTGAACAGCTCCTGGTAGTTCTGAAACTTGAAGGGCAGCAACTCATAGCGGAGCCTCGCGCCCCCTTGCGGAACAACTCTTGCTTGTCAGCATCATTGGTCACGTCCCGAGGGGCGTAACGAGAGAGATGGTTGAATTTGCACCCATAAGCTCGAAGATCCATATTACCCTGGTGCAAATCCAGGAACTCCCTCCTCTTCAGGTCCATTATTGGCTGTGGTATGTAGCCGCACGGAAGGCAGTGCGGAAATCCGCCCAAGTGAAAGCATGGCCGCGCGAACAGCGCCACATGACTCTCCCACCAACAGCCAGCCGCACCAGTCAGGAGGTAGGTGGCGAAGTTGACTTGCTCGGCCACTGGGACATGCAGCGCGCCGAACTGGCGCTCCAGAGCGCGAAGCCAGTCATCAGCATCCAGGGCTCCTTAGCATCAGCAAAGGTGGGTGGCTGCGAGCGCAGGAACTCAGTGAGAGTGTTGCAGCCATTCCTCAGTGCATTCTGCTGCACCAACTGCTCAAGCAAGCGCTCATTGCGCCCACGGTTCTCCTCAATGGCCATCAAGACTGAGCCATCGAGGGTGGTGGCGGCAGATCATCCTCATCATCATCGTGGTTACCGCGACCACCACGGCCTCCACGGCCTCCTCGAGCCATTCTGGAGATTTGACAATGACACATTAGTATCTTTCTCCGAATGGTCAAACAATAGCATTAGCGTCTACACAAGTACACAGACTAGGGACGATAATACTTTGTGAGAAGGAAGTCAACAAGATAGAACTTGGGTCAAAGATCAGCATCATGTGCTACTAGCGTGGGTTTCAAATAGTTAAGAAACCATGTGATTCAACACCTCTAGTTGGCACAATCCGGGACCTTATGTTCAAGTCCTTGGGTTAAAACCCAAAGAAGGATCAAAGATTAGACTCGGTAGGAACATCTGAGTTGACTTGGGATTTCAACGCAGCGGGAGCAACTGGACACATAACACTCAAGGTCGAACCCACCCACGTTATCCTAAATTTTGAGTGATAGACGAGAAGTAAAACTTTTAACTCAAATCGAGGTAAGATTGCTCCGAGATTAGAGTGTAACCAGATAAGGAGTAAAAAGAATCCTAAGATGGTTTTCACAACTCATTTTTAGGTTAAAAATATTTTCACAAACACTAGACTCAACATCGACCAGTAGAAGGGTTTCCTACAGGCAGTACTGCTCTGATACCAACTTGTGGCGCCCTGACCCGACTGCTATACAGTGATGCTGTGTGTCACCGGTTAAGCGATACAACGGAGGTTACGGGTTTACCAATCCCCGGCCAAAACCTTTGGCAGGCGTTGCTGGGTACACCTCACACCAACAACGCAACACCCCGATTGATGCCTTAACACAGGCACAACTCAATGCATAATAGAAGATCAAGACTTGTGGAACAACTGGCACATCACAGACTCTACGACACAAAGTATTATAGTTCAACTCTTATAATAGAGAAAGATAGCAAATATTACAACCAGAGGTCACAGACCCAACAGTACATCATGCGGAAGCGAAATAAGTTGTTCTAAACAACAAGATCCAAATATGGCCTAAGAGGCCTATAGATAAACATTCCAGCGCCAGCTGTTCCGGGATGTCCCAAGCTGCTACCTGGGAACCCCAGACTACTCGTCGACGTCCACAAAGAACCCACCTTCGAGGTCGGTGAAGTCCTCCTCTGAAACAAAGCAAACGACGTTGAGTTCGACGAACTCGCAAGATTATATAGAGCATTAGCTCGATGAGGCTTTCAAAGTTATATGGCTGTTTTGCATAAAGCTGATTTTATTTATGAAAAACATACTCAAAGGCATCGACTAATCAGAATATTTTCAAAAGAGGTAAGAAGTAAACTCTTTTCTTCTGATCATCTTCATCAACAACCACCATCATTCACTGCACATGTATACAAGGCACCTCCCCGAATCACCCTCGAGGAAGTCAACCTTGCATTCTTGGTAGTACCTCTAGTACTCAGTTTTTAATCATTCCGTTCAAGTTATTCTATGATCCTACCTTCACTTCCCAAGTCGTCCATAACCGCGGACACGGCTTTTCGAAAAGATTTACCCTGCAGGGGTGTACAAATGTTTGCCACGCGTACCGTCCGGCCCATTACCTGCGCATTAGCTCTCTTCCTTGGAAAGCCGGCTGGGTGGGAGCGGTGTCGACTTCTCCCTCGTTAAGGACTTTCCAGGATCATCAGTGGCGGTAGGACTGCCAGGCTCACATCACCCCGCCCCACGGCCACTCATTTTCCTAATACTACCATCCTCATCTCAGTTCATACCACCATCATCACGCACGCGCAAATGAAAGCCCGAACTAGAGGACCCTGGCTAGCCCCGCTCGAGTTATTTAGTCTATGAGGGTTCCTGCACTACGAATGCATAGGCCCCACGCATGGTTGCACGCTCAGTCTTGGTTCAAGAGGTAAAGAACTCACACTTAGGCGCGAGAACGAGACAACCCACCACATTCCGTGGCCTCTCATCCCCGCCTTTAAACATGTTATTATATGTCACCACCTTTTCCACCATCATCCGAACATTCCACCACAGTTCCAACAATAGCATATCCACCGGACGACTAAGCATTTCACTAAGCATGGCTAAGCATAAACATAGCGGATATAATTAACTCAGGCCAACACAACAATCCTATGGATATTAGGAGGGAAACAGGTAATGGCATCGGAAACATAATGCATCTAATAGGATACTCTAATCCAACCAAATTGATATTTGGAATCGCATGCAATATTATAGTGGAGAAAATATCTGCGGAAAACATAGGGGGAGACATGCTCAGAGGGGGGATTACGCTTGCCTTGTTCAACGGGCTGGTAATACGGGTCGTCAGGGTATTGTGGAGAAACCCCGATTGCTTGATCTATCGATGCATAAAACACCGGAAAGACAACAATCAATAAACACACAAGCGAAACAGGTGCAATGCACAAACACATGATGACATGATGGTTTAATGCAACTGATGGATCATAAACATGCTCACCAGGTTAAATGAGTTGTCCCAAATCATTTGACAATATTTGGCACAATCCCATATTTATCTTAATAGTTTCCGTAGCTTAATCCAATTAGATCAGTAGCTAATCGTCCGTCAAACACGCATGGACATGATGTTTAGGGTAGGTATTGATTTGCTGAGCATTTTGATATAAGGAGCACACTTTTCTGATTAATCAAAATTAAGTTATTGAATTTATAAAATCCATTTTAAATCTGCCCTTTTTCTAAAGTGCAAGAAATTTAGTCCAACATGAAAATGATGTTAAAATGTGTGGTTTAATCCACTGATCATTTTGATACCTTATTTGCAATTTTTGGATCAAGATTTAATAAGTTATGAATTTCCTAAAATCCTTTTATTTTCTGCCATTTTAGTTATTCTAATAGAACAGCAACTAAATTAATTTAGTTGGATGTGTGAGTTATACCAATAGACTCAATTTATTTTTCTGAACAAATTGGTATATTATTTGTAATATTTGGATAAGTATTTTAAAAGTTATGGATTTTAGAAGTTTAAACAATTTTCTGTCTTTTTATTCTTTTTCCAGAAATGCTACCGAACCGTTTTTCACTCGGCTGAGCTACACACAGACGCTGACATGTGGGCCCAGTGCCACGGTGGCGTCCACGTCGACACGCGGCCCCAGCTGACATGTGCTGACGCTGCTCGCCGGAGCAGCGGCTCGGGACGGCACGCCGACGAGCTTTCCGGCACCGTGCGGGCTAACTAACATGCCCAAACTACTCTACTCAACGCGGGCTATCGAATGGTGGTCACGGCGCCGCCTAAGGGTCACCGGAGCTTCGTCGACGACGAGCACCCGCGGCGAACTCCGGCGGACCTCACGGATCCCGCGTTCTAGTGCATTACAGAGAGCGAGGAGAGGGTCAACAGGAAGCTGAGCTCACCCTTGACGCGTGGGGGCTCGCAGCGGTGACGGAGGAGGCCGGAGGAGGTCAGGAGCTTGCTCGGAGTTCGTCGGCCGGAGTTGGAGACGACGGCGCGATTCACTGCATCCTGGACTTCCCAGCTTCCGCGCGAGGTCGAGGAGGCAGAGGAGAGGTTGGCGGAGTTCGTGGTGGCCTCAGCTTGGCTCGGGGAACTCTCCCTCTACGGCGATTTAACGGCGAGCAGACTACGGTTCGGGAGCTCGCGAAGAACAGCAGAGGGAGAAGAACGAGAGGGGAGGGAGCAGAGCGGCGTGCTTCCTTCATATCCTCGTCCAGGGCAGCTCGGGAAGGCAGGGCCCGGCTGGCGATCGCGGGGAGGCGAGCAGGGGGGCCCCGGGGGGCCTGGGCACGGCGAGCTCGGCGAGCTCGACAGCGCGCCATGACACTGCAGCTACAGGGGAACGATGACCGTTTTGCAAAAACCCCTCGCCTGCTCAGTTCTGCTTACAAAGA
The DNA here is from genome assembly GCA_947311845.1 of Poa pratensis. Taxonomy (NCBI): domain Eukaryota; kingdom Viridiplantae; phylum Streptophyta; class Magnoliopsida; order Poales; family Poaceae; genus Poa; species Poa pratensis. The sequence goes on from CAMZMU010000074.1 coordinate 27,873,632, forward strand.
AGCCCTTCTCTGTTTGGATTAAATAAACAGTACTGTTTTGGAATTAATTGGGGCACTTAAGCACCTCCAAAAATTATGAGATTTTTGGGTAGCCTCCTTATATAAATGTGAAGCTCCCCTAATTTTTCCAGATTATTTGGAATTCATTTGGTAGGGAAATAAAATAGGGAGTTGCTTATGGCAATTTCCTCAATTTCCAAAGTATTTTCATTTAGAAAAAAAATAAGCAAGCCCCAAATATTTATTTTTGAACTCTTGGAACTTCCTTGACAAATATGGATTTGTATTTGTATTTGTGTTTAACAACAACATCCCATTTGAGTTTAAGGTGTTTGAAATCAACCCTGCTTTTGTTTCCATTTGTTTTACTTTTGTTTTCCAGATCTTTGTTTCAATTTGAGTACCTAACCAAATTTAAGCCATGATGCATGAATGAGAATGCAAAAGCGGAAATTTTATTCACAAAATTCAGTTCCTAAGCTTGGGGCTGTTACAGTGAACCACTGGATGGATCTTGCTTGAATCTGGTAGCTTCAGCCGATATGCAGAAGCACCCACTCGCGCCAGGACTTGGTAAGGACGAAAATAGCGCAAAGACAGCTTCTGATTGCTCCTAGTAGCCACAGATTGTTGAATGAAGGGCTGCAGTTTGAGGTATACCTGATCACCCACCGCATACTGCCTCTCAGAACGGCGTTTGTCAGCCTGAATCTTCATGCGTTTCTGAGCACATGCCAATTGTTGTCGTAAGACTTCCACCATGATTGCACGTTCCTGCATCCAAGTCTCGAGGTCTGGAGATTGACATTCAGCAGCTGCAGCAATACCCAAATGTCTGGGTTTCTGGCCATACAGGACTTCAAAGGGAGTGCGCTCCAAGGCAGAGTGGTAATTAGTATTGTACCAATACTCAGCGAGAGGAAGCCAGTCATACCATTTCTTTGGACAGGCGTGTACAGCATAGCGGAAGTAGGACTCCAAGCACTGATTCAGACATTCAGTCTGCCCATCAGTCTGAGGATGATAGGAAGAGCTCAAATGCAGAGAGGTGTCAGTGGACGGAATAATTCCTTCCACAAGGTGCTCGTGAATATGCGATCTCTGTCAGACACAATCACTTGAGGAAGTCCATGCAGGCGATATATTTCATTGACAAACACTTGAGCAACTTGAAGAGCAGTGAAAGGATGCGATAGAGGTAAGAAATGCCCATATTTGGAGAACCTATCAATCACTACCAGAATCACATCGCACCCATGTGATTTGGGTAACCCCTCCACGAAATCCAAACTGATCATTTCCATGCATATGTGGGTACTGGCAAGGGTTCAAGCAGACCTGGCATTTTCACATGTTCCACCTTTGCTTGTTGACAGACAGCACATCCAGCCACAAATTGTTGAATGGATTGTTTAAGCTTGGGCCAAGCAAACAGTTGCTTCACTCGTTCATAAGTTCCACGAACCCCGGAATGACCACCCACCCCACTGCTATGCAGAGCTTGCAGTATGTGGTTCTGGGCCAGCAAATTAGTGCCCACCCATATACGTCCTTTGTACCGCAACAGACCATCTTGGAGGGTAAAGCCAGCATCATTCGAATGAGTTGCAACAGCACTTAACTCAGTAATTAGCTGTTGAGCATGACTGTCATCAGTATAGCCTTCCTGTAGGTTGGACATCCATAATGGTGTCACCTTGGAAATAGCAGCAACATCCACTGCTTCCTGCTGGCAAGAGAGAGCATCAGCAGCAGCATTAGTGATACCCTTCTTGTATTTGATAGAGAACTGGAGACCCATAAGTTTCACAAAAGCTTTCTACTGGATTCCTGTTACTAAGCGTTGATCAACCAGATGCAAGAGACTCTGGTGATCAGTGAGAATAGTGAATTCCCTATGATGTAAATAGGGCCTCCATTTGTCCACTGCAAGGATAATGGCCAAGCATTCCTTCTCATAGGTGGACAGGGCTTGATTGCGTGGGCACAAGGCTTGACTAAGAAATGCCACTGGATGTCCATCCTGCATTAGAACAGCCCCAATGCCCACATTACTAGCATCTGTTTCAAGCACAAAGCTCTTGGAGAAATCTGGCATGGCCAATACTGGTGCATTTGTCATAGCCTCTTTGAGCAACTGGAATGCTTGTTGTTGTTCTCGACCCCACATGAACAAAACTCCTTTCTTAAGTAGCTGAGTCAGTGGCCGAACAATGATCCCATAATGAGCAATAAACTTGCGGTAATATCCAGTCAGTCCCAATATTTGTTTGAGGTCCTTGGCATTTTGTGGCTGTGGCCAGTTTGTGACTGCCTTCACTTTACTTGGATCAGTCGCCACTCCCTTGCTGCCAATAACATGGCCAAGGTATTCAAGTTGTTGTGTAGCAAAGGAACACTTGCTGCGTTTCACGAGCAATTGGTGTTGTTGCAGCAATTCAAAGACAGCTCTCAAGTGCATTACGTGGTCTTGCAAGGTGGGACTGTAGATCAAAATATCATCCACAAAAACAAGGACACATTTGCGCAAGAGACCAGCAAAGACATGATTCATGAGACTTTGAAAAGAAGTCGTTGCATTTGTTAGTCCAAACGGCATGACCAGGAATTCAAACAATCCATGATGGGTTTGAAAGGCAGTCTTGTGTTGTTCACCAGGCGCAATGAAAATTTGATGATAGCTAGATCTCAAATCCAATTTAGTGAACCACTGAGCTCCAGCCAGTTCATCAAGCAATTCATCCACCATCGGCACCGGATGCTTGTACTTGACAGTTAAAGCATTGAGCTGACGGTAGTCGACACAAAAACGCCATGTGCCATCTTTCTTTTTGACCAGCAATACAGGGGAGGCAAAAGAACTGACACTATGTTGAATAATACCATTAGCAAGCATTTCCTTAACCTGATTTTCAATTTCGGTTTTCTGTTGTGGAGTGTATCTGTATGGACGTGCCTGCACCGGTTGTGCACCAGGTATGAGAGGTATCTTATGATCAGCAGCACGAGATGGTGGAAGGTCAATTGGCTTGTCAAAAAGTGGTGCAAATTCTGTCAGCAAGGTTTGAACTTCTGGTAAGACTGCACTGTCCTCCTGACCACTATCTCCATCAATGGCGTCCACCTGGAATGTGTGTCCATCAGGTTTCAACTGAACTTGTACCATGTGAGTGATAGCTCCTCTCCTATGCAAACCTTTCAACTGCGTTGCCTTCACGGGTTTACAAGAAGTAATGTTGTCTTCCACTCCATGTAACGTGACTCTTCTGTTATTATGTGTGAACCGCATTACCTTGCGCTTCCAATGCACCCACATTGGGCTCTGGTCATCCAACCAATCATGTCCCAGTATCATATCATAGCACCCCAGAGGTAAAACCTTCATATCATGCATAAATGTCTGTCCTTGTACAGTCCATTCAAACCGAGGAACCATTTGATCACACTGCATCTTGGCCCCATTAGCTACAACATATGTTGCCGGAGGTAATTTCTTGCGAGTACAATGCAACCTCTCCACTGTATCTTGGTTAAGGAACAAAGAGACACTGCCAGAGTCAACCAGAATAAGCAGCTCATGTTTTCCCACTGTACCTCGGAGTCGGAATGCTTTCTTCTTCTTGGCAGATGTGTTCTTGTCCACTCCCATCAATAGATTTAATTCTCCATCAGACTCAGACTCACTGGACTCCTGCAGATCAGAGTGAGATTGAATTTGCAGCACCTCGAGCAATTCTTCAATGACATGTAAGGGAACCTTCTCAGGACATTTGTGTGTGCGGCTATACTTTTCACCACATGTAAAGCATAGGCCCTTGCTGCGCCTGTAAGCCTTGAGTGCTTCCAATTTGTCTTCTGCCTTCCCATAATCTTTGCCTTTAGCATCTGACTTGGAACTGTCATCTGCTCGATTGTGCCATTTAGAGCGAGAGGTATCCTTGAAATCATGCTTGGAATAGGGCCTCTTCTTGCTGGGAATGGCCTCCTCTTCCTGTAACAATGAGAGCAAATGCGCAGTATCCAAATCCTGAGGTCGATGAAGCCAAATGGCTGATCGAATATCATCTCGAAGGCCAGCAATAAACTCATCAACAAAGTACCCCTCATCTAAGTGTGGATTATATAGTAAAAGCTGGTGTCTAAGCCTAGCAAATTTATCCCAATACTCTGCAATTGAACCAGACTGCCGTAACACACGCATCTGATGTCTATAGCTAGCTTGCATATTTTTCCCAAAGTAATCATGCACTAACTTACACATGACACCCCAATCCTCAACCCTACCAGAAGCCTCTATACTCTGGAACCACAAGGCAGCATTGCCCTGAAATCCTAAAGCAGCATATCTAGTACGCAGACAGGGTTGCACGCGAAACACCTCGAAATAAGTCTCACATTGTTGCTGCCATAGCTTAGGATTTTCGCCACTAAATTTGGGAAACTCAATTTTAGGTGCAGGCGCTCGAAATGTATCCTCACGATGCTCATCAGTAGTGCGATTAACATCAATATGGAAAGGCCTGTGTGGAATCACACCTGTGCCCGGGGCTGGCAAGGGGTTCGTGAGAATTCCCCGAGCATCACCCCGGAAGAGATTTGTCGCGCGGTGGTCGTAAGACCCGATTCCATGAGCGCTGACGAGTGGTGGTGCAGTCGCCAGGCGCGCCGCACCCGCTGACGAGCCTGGATCGGTTGGCGTAGTTGGTGCAGTCGCCGGTCGCGCCGCGCCTGGTGATGAACCTGGATCGATTGGGCTCGTCGGTGTCGTGGCCACACGCTTGTCCAGCTCCGCGGTATGCGTCTCCACTGCCTCCGTCCGTGCTTGGATGTCGCGGAGCACCTCCCGAGTCTCGATCTGGGACACCTTGAGGTCGTTGAAGTCATCGAGAAGCTGCTTCATCATGTCCGTGAGCGCCTGATTCTGCTCCGTTGCGCTCGCCATGGATTTGGTAATTTGTTCCCGAAATTGCTCCTGCGCGTGATCCACTCGCGGCGCCAGCTTGTCTGCCTAGAGTGCCGAAGCAAAATCAAACCAATCGCGGGTGTCCGTGAGGAACTTTGCGTGATTCAGATGAATCACACCCAACGACCAGGAGAAATCAAAATTTCTCGCGAATTTCACTTCGATCTGCGGCGAGGAACAGGGCTAACCTAGCTCTTGATACCAATTTGTAACGAACCTCGATACATCAATCACAGGAATGGGGATTGGAGAGGGAAATCGGGGTTCGGGAGAGAGACGGAAGAACACGGGATCGAGAAAAGACAGCAGAGGATAGGGAAGCAACAGAGTTCATTCATTCTCCATAACGTTTCCTAGTCTCACAGCTGGTTATAAACACCCCAGCACACATACGACGCACACGACAACGCACACCACCAACAAGCACAGACGATCCAGGAAGTGGATCGATCAGCTCCTGTAGCTTGATGGGTCGCAGCCCAATAGTAGCCCACCTAGGACCATGACAACAACTCCCAATCTGCTCTCTGCAAAAAAAAAAAAGGAGTTCACATCTGTTGGGCCGAGACACAATGGGCTTCTAGTATGCCTGATATACAGGGCATTCGTTTTTCGGAGGCAGGAAGAGAAAGGATTTCACTCGGAAAAGCGGCGCCAAAGTGGTTCCCCATTTCCCTCCATCCTCCTCCCCCATTCCCCTCCTCGGCTCCTCCTCCCCTCTCTCTCTGCCGCGGAGAAGGCTTCCACTTCCTCATCTCATCTTCGGAGAAATCGGGCGAAGAAAAATCCCCGGCCCAGATTGCGCATCACGGATCCGCTGCGATTGATCGGCACGAGTCTCCCATGAACCTGTGAAGATCGGTATCTGCTTTCCTGAATTCTGGATCTCCCCCTCTCTCTTGTAGACGAGACGCGCTTCTGGATGATTCGTTTCATCATGTGCTTGTCTGCTTGCGATGAACAATTTACTTATTTCCTAGTGCGTGTAGGTATGGACCAAGAATTTGATGGGCCCAATCCGGGCGGCAAGAAAGAAGTGAAAATACTGACCGGTATGAATATGATCCCCTCTATTTCTTGCAGCATGTTTCTGCAGTGGCATCTATTTCAACATGTCTGAATAGTGTTATTGGTCGTGACATGTACTTGCATATATCTATTCTTAGAAGTGGTACTTGGCTGGTTCGCTCACTAATCCAATACTGTACTGTATAAACTGTACAATGTTGAGTTCCAGGTTTAGTCTTCTTGTCCGTTTGGCATGTTTGATATTCAGCCATCTGCTAAAGTAATTACGGTTAATTACCTGTAAAGAATTTGCTCAATATCATCAGGGATGTTCAGATATCAGGAAGTGTTCTCATATCAATCTACGATATTCACGAAATGACTGCTTACTCAGATGAATACATGTTTTGTTAACCAGGCATGGAAGATGAGGAAGACAGTGCCAACTACATGGCGGAACAAGAGGAGAGCACCGGCAGCATCCCCGGCCCATCGTTTTCAGGCAGAAACCAGAAAAGGCTCCGGTCAAAGGCGTGGGATGACTTCACACCCATTTTCGTAGGGGCGAAGATTGCGAGGGCTGAATGTTTGCACTGTCACCACGTTTACAACGTCGGCTCCAGTGGCACTAGCAACCTCTTAAAGCACCAGGCCAAGTGCAGCACCAGGACCAGAAAAGGCCAACGCAAGAGAAGCTTAAGATCTTGCCATCTACCCAGAAGAGCACCATTGTGGTCAATTCTGGTTCAACGGAGAAGAAGATTCTGTTCTCTGCCACTAGCCAGAAGAAATGCTTGGGCACAGCAGAGGAAGTGCTTGATAAAAGGGGTCTTGCTTTGCTTGACATTCCCAATGACTTGAATCAGAATAATCAGGAGGTTGATCATAATTTGTCTCGAGGGGAACTTGCAACAAATGAGAAGAAGAAACTTGGCTCGTGTGACACTCCCATTGACAAAGATCAGAATACCAAGTCGCATGAGGAACTTGTGGTGCCTGAGCAGGGCATTCCCACTGACATGAATCAGAAGATTTCGAAGGTTGATCAGGGTAATCCCCTTGAAGAACTTTGCAGGATATTTTCTGTGCACGGGCACCCACCATTGATAAGGGTCGATGATAGGTTCACTAAGTTTGTTGCTTGCTTGAATCCCATGGTCAAGATGCCGGACGAATTAAACTTGTGTCGGTACTGTTGGAGACTGTTTGACAAAGAAAAGACCAAACTGAAGGAGAAGTTTGCAGCTTTGCGCAGTCGGGTTTGCTTGAGTGCTTATGTGTGTCACTATGGTCTGTGCTCAGCGTTCCTATGCTTGAGTGTTCACTTATTGATGATGAATGGCAGATGCAGAGAAATATCATAAAATTTGAGGCTGCGGATACTTCCCGCAGTGCGAAGGAACTGAGCCAGTCTATATTGTATGCCATTGAAAAGTGGGGTATCTGTGACAAGATTTTCGGCATTACACTAGGTGACACATTTATGGATGATTCAGTAGCTTCAGATGTCGTAGCCCGTCTCCCAAAATGGAACCTCTGCTCAGAAAATCAGAGTGTGTCTACATCTGCAAATCGGAGCTTGTTTGCGATATGTTATGCTACTCATCTTCTTAATCAGGTCATACAGGTTGTGAAGGATGAACTTGACAAAGTTATGGACAAGTCAACAAAGTTTTCTAAGTACACAAAGGGCCACATTCCTTCAGTAGTACATTATCCAAACCACAGATATGCGCTATCACCAGAAGGCTGGACCAACGCAAAGAACATTTGTAAGATCTTAGAAGATTTGCAAAGACACAAAGATGAAATACAAAATTGTTGCAATCCAGTCAACAAAGTTTTCTAAGTACACAAAGGGCCACATTCCTTCAGTAGTACATTATCCAAACCACAGATATGCGCTATCACCAGAAGGCTGGACCAACGCAAAGAACATTTGTAAGATCTTAGAAGATTTGCAAAGACACAAAGATGAAATACAAAATTGTTGCAATCCAGCTGATCTCTTTGACAAGGTGTGGGATGTTAAGAGAATTTTGCATCAGGATGCTGATTTTTATTTCTGGGGGGATAAAACAATTTTCGATGTGCTGGAGAAGATGCAAAAGAAGTTTAAGGAGCACTGGAAACTCTGTTGCTTACTTATCTGTATGCCTATGATCATGGATCCTTCGTACCGTCTGAAACGCATCAAGTCCCGTCTTTGGTCTGATGCGGGCAATTATCATCCGGGGAAGCAGAGGTTTGATGACGATATAGAAGATTATATTGAACAAGTGCATGACATATTGCTCGACCTCTTCCGTGAATATTCTGATCATGGGGAGGACACAAGCTGCAGTTCTGGACCTGAAACTGTAAAAGGAACTACTGTGAAGGGACGTGACACACTGATGGACTATTATCAGTGCGATAAATATCCATACTTTGAGCACGCTGTGACAGAACTTGATCAGTACATGCAAGAGCCTAGTAGTCTCTCTACAGGCGAATCCGGTGTTCTCCAATGGTGGAAGGAACATGCGCAGACCTTTCCTACAATTGCTCGGATAGCACGTGATATATTGGCGATACCACACAGTATTGACTACAGTGTAGCTACAAGGACTGCAAGGCGCGCGTTTTGCGAGTCTAGTGAACGCTGGATTGAACATGTTGTGTGTCTTCAGGACTGGCTCAGATCATCAGATGGTATAGCCTACACCATTGGCTTTTCATCATTATTATGCAGTTACGGTCCACCACTAACTGTAGTTTTCATGTTATCGTAGGTTCCACGAGCGAGTGAGCGTTTTGGTCTTGCTGATGTTCCATGCATGTAAGCTGCTCTCCTGATCTGTCCACTTTAACAACTGTACCAGGGATAGGGATAGCTCATTAGTTACCTTTTTCATACAGGATTCTTAGATGAGATGCTGTGCAGACAAGATATCCTGCTTAGACAGTTTTGGAGGAAGTATGCTAAGTTGATTAGTAAATGCGGTTGACAGTAAATTCTGATAAATTGGAGGAGTAATGAAGCTTTCATACGAATGTAGTTGTACTTTGCAGTAATTCATATTTCTAGCTTCAGAAACTTTAACCTGATCAAACGTTTGATCTGATGAGATGTTCACTTATGTCCTTTGTCGGTTCCTTGAGTTAAGCAATTATGCTTTCCTTAGACTGGAATGCATACTCGCCTTATTAATTCCTGGACTAGCTTGATAGTTTGTTCCAAGAAGTTCAGACTTCTCACAATGGTGCACTGCCATGCCATTTCAGCACGTCGCTTGTCTTTCTTTTCGACAAACAAGTCGCTAGTCTGATCTGTGCCATTTCACAATCAGAAGTTTTTTTTTTTAAACGTTTATAGAATTTCTCACACTTTTTTGGAAACATTAGTGCCAGAATTATTGTCAACACTGTCAAGGTTTCCAGAAATTCTGAAACAAATCATAGGTGCGGATAATGCTACAAAACGAGAACTGGGACATTCATCATTTATGTTATGTTTAGTACTAGTACAAAAGACTAGAGAAGACAAATAGATTTATGTTGCTATTTATTTACTGACCGATAATTTTTTGATAGTAAAATGGCTGCTTTATTAATTAATAGTAAGAGGTACAACAACAGTATCTTCGGCTGAATTTGCCAGACATAGCGGCCATGAGTAAGGGAACGAATACTCTTGACAAAATTATGTGCCTCATAGTTAGAGGTCCTTCCCTCGTGGATGACTCGAGCTTCATCGAAGCTTTTCATTCTCCCTGATCTCCTTCAAAATTGCACTGTACTGGCACAAGCTTCCGTCCCTGATCTCCTTTAAAAAATGTTTATTGTTGAAAATGGTTCAAATTTAAATATATATTTGTGAAATCGGTTCAGATTTTAAAATTTATTTTTGAAAATGTTCAGATTTTAAAGGTTCATTTTTTAAAATAGTACGAAATTTTAAAATATTCATTTTAATGTTTCCGGTTTTAGAAAAATTCATTTAAAAATGGTTCGTATTTTAAAAAGTTCGGATTTAAAAAGGAAAACGGGAATTATCCAAGGAAAACCGAAAAATAAATAAATTGTAAAATCACACCTATTCATGGGCCGGACCAAATGGCCAAAAGAGGTGCGAGGCATAGAGGCTCCCGTATCTGAGGCAGGATTTTGTTCGAAAAAAAAAGGATTTCACGCGGAAAAGCGGCGCCAAAGAGGTTCCCAGTTTCCCTCCATTCCCCTCCTCCTCCGCCGCGGAGAATGTTATTCCTCATCTCGTCTTCGGGGAAACCGGGCGAAGAAAACTCCGGGCCTCACTGATCCGCTGCGATTGATTTGCACGAGTCACCCCATGAACCTGTGAAGATCGGTACGTGCTTTCCTGAATTCTGGATCTCCCCCTCTCTCTTGCACACGAGACGCGCTTCTGAAATCTGGATGGTTCGTTTCCTCATGTGCTTGGCTGCATGCGATGGATAATCTGCTTCGTAATATCCTAGTGTGTAGGTACGGACCAAGAATTTGACGGCCCCAATCCGGCCGGGCGGCAAGTACTTGATGAAAATACTGACCGGTGTGATTTCCCTCTATTTTCTGCAAGGCATCTATTTCAACATGTCTGAATAGTATTGTTTCGTGACATGTATCTGCATATTTGGTCTTCGAAGTGGTACTAGGCTAGTAGGCTGGTTCGCTCACTGATCCTATGCTGTACAGTTTAAATGTGGAGTTTCAGTTTGAGTCATCCGGTCCATTTTGCCTGTTTGATATTCTGTCATCTGCTAAAATACTTTGGCTTAGTTACCTGTAAAGAATTTGCTCAATATCAGCAGGGAATGTTCTCATATCGATCTACAAGATTTACTCAATGACTGCATACGCAGATGACTAACAAGTTTTGTTGACTAGGCATGCAAGATAATATTATTGGCCGTGACATGTACTTGCATATACACTACACCGCGTCTATTCTTTGAAGTGGTACTTGTCTGGTTCGCCCATGATCTGATGCTCTACGTGTATAACCTGTACAATGTTGAGTTCCCGTTTTAGTCTTCCGCTCCATTTGTATTTGATATCCAGTTATCTGCCAAAATAATTTCACTTAATTACCTGTCAAGAATTTTCTCAATAACATCAAGGAATGTTCAATTATCAGGAAATGCTCTCATATCAATCTACACCATTTACTCAACAACTGCATACTCAGATGACTACATGTGTTGTTAACTAGGAATGGAAGATGAGGTAGACAGTGCCAACAACATGGCGGAACAAGAGGAGAGTACCGGCAGCGTCCCCGGCCCATCTTTTTCAGGCAGAAAGCAGAAAAGGCTCCGGTCAAAGGCGTGGGATGACTTCACACCCATTTTCGTAGGGGCGAAGATTGTGAGGGCTGAATGCATGCACTGTCACCAGGTTTACAATGTCGTCTCCAGTGGCACTAGCAACCTGCTGAAGCACCAGGCCAAGTGCAGCACTAGGACCCTGAAAAGGCCAATGCAAGAGAAGATTCAAGTCTTGCCATCTACCCAGAAGAGCACCATTGCAGTTGGTTCTGGTTCGACACAGAAGAAGCTCCAGTTCCCGGTCACCAGCCAGAAGAAATGCTTGGGCACATCCGGTGAAGTGCTTGAGAAGAAGGGTCTTGCTTTGCTTGGCATTCCCAATGACATGAAACAGAAGAATCAGGAGGTTGATCGTAATCTGTCTCAAGAGGAACTTGCCACAAATGAGCAGAAGAAACCTGCTTCGCGTGACACTCCCACTAGCAAAGATGAGAAGACTAAGTCGCATGAGGAACTTGCAGTGCCTGATCAGGACATTCCGACTAACATGAATCAGAGTAAGCCCGATGAAGAACTTTTCAGGATATTTTCTGTGCATGGGCACCCACCATTGATAAAGGTCCATGATAGGTTCACTAAGTTTGTCGCTTGCTTGAATCCTATGGTCAAGATGCCTGGCGAATTCGATGTCTATGGGTACTATTGGAGACTGTTTGACAAAGAAAAGACCAAACTGAAGGAGAAGTTTGCAGCTTTGGGCAGTCGGGTTTGCTTGAGTGCTTATATGTGGCACTATGATCGTTGCTCAGCGTTCTTGTGCTTGAGTGTTCACTATATTGATGACAAATGGGAAAAACAGAGAAATATCATCAAATTTGATGCTGTGGATCCTTCCTGCGGTGCAAATGAATTGACCGAGTCTATATTGTATGCTATTAAAGACTGGGGTCTCTGTGACAAGATTTTCGGCTTTACGTTAGATGATACATTTATGGATGATTCAGTTGCTTCAGATGCCGTAGCCCGTCTCTCAAAATGGAACCTCCGCTCAGAAAATCAGAGTGTGTCTACATCTGCAAATCGGAGCTTGTTTGCGATACGTTATGCTACTCATCTTCTTAATCAAGTCATACAGGTTGGGAAGGATGAACTTGACAAAGTCATGGACAAGTCAACAAAGTGTTCTAAGTATACAAAGGGCCACATTCCTTCAGTAGTACATTATCCAAACCACAGATATGCGCTATCACCAGAAGGCTGGACCAATGCAAAGAACATTTGTAAGATCTTAGAAAATTTGCAAAGACACAAAGATGAAATACAAAATTGTTGCAATCCAGCTGATCTCTTTGACAATGTGTGGGATGTTAAGAGAATTTTGCATCAGGATGCTGATTTCTATTTCTGGGGGGATAAAACAATTTTCGATGTACTGGAGAAGATGCAAAAGAAGTTTAAGGAGCACTGGAAACTCTGTTGCTTACTTATCTGTATGCCTATGATCATGGATCCTTCGTACCGTCTGAAACGCATCAAGTCCCGTCTTTGGTCTGATGCGGGCATTTATCATCCGGGGAAGCGGAGGTTTGATGACGATATAGAAGATTATATTGAACAAGTGCATGACATATTGCTCGACCTCTTCCGTGAATATTTTGGTCATGGGGAGGACACAAGCTGCAGTTCTGGACCTGAAACTGTAAAAGGAACTACTGTGAAGGGACGTGAGCGTGACACACTGATGGACTACTATCAGTTCGATAAATATCCATACTTTGAGCAAGCTGTGACAGAACTTGATCAGTACATGCAAGAGCCTAGTAGTCTCTCTACAGGCGAATCCGGTGTTCTCCAATGGTGGAAGGAACATGAACCGACCTTTCCTACAATTGCTCGGATGGCACGTGATATATTAGCGATACCACCCAGTATTGACTACAGTGTAGCAACAAGGACTGCAAGGCGCGCGTTCTGCGAGTCTGGTGAACGCTGGATTGACCGTGTTGTGTGTCTTCAGGACTGGCTTAAATCAGACGGTATAGCCTACACCGTTAGCTTTTCATCGTTACGCAGTTATAGTCCAGTACTAACCGTGGTTTTCTTGTTATTGTAGGTTTCACGAGCGAGTGAATCTTTTGGGTTTTGCTGATGTTCCATGCATGTAAGCTGCTCCCCTAGTCTGCCCAGTTTAACCGTACTACCAGCAATGGCTCATTAGATACCTTTTTCATGCAGGATTCTAAGCTGAGATGTTGTGCAGACAAGATATCCTGTTTAGACAGTTTTGGAGGCAGTATGCTAAGTTGATTAGTCAAATGCGATTGACAGTAGATTCTGATTGGACGAATAATGAGGCTTTTACGTATGTATTTGTAGCTGGAGTTTTTCAGTAATTCATACTTCTAGCTTCAGAAATTTTAGCCTGAGCAAACGTTTGGTCTGATAATCCTTGACCAGTGTTTTGAGTCGCTTACTCATATCATCTGTTGTCCTTGAGTTTAAGAATTATGGTTTCCTTAGACTAGAATGCATACTTGCTTTGCTAATTCATGCACTAGAATGCATACTCGCTATGCTAATTCCTGCACCAACTTGATTCGTTGGTCCAAAAAGTTCAGACTTCTGAACAATGGTGCAGTACCATTGCCATTTCAGCTCGATGATGAATTTTCTTTTCAGAAACAAGTCGGTAATCTGATCTGTGCCACTTCCTGACTACCACAACCAGATTTTTTTTTTTAAAAATGTTTGGGGTTTATAGAAGTTTTTAGACTTTTTGGAAACTTTGATGCGGAACTTTTTTTTCTCCAACACTGCAAATGTTCCCCAAAAGTCTGTAACAAATCATAGGTGCAGAGTATGCAACAAAATAAGAAATGTGAAAATCATAATTTTTGTCCAGTACCAAAGAGTCGAGAGACAAATTTGTCTTGCTATTTATTTACTGACTGATGAAACCCAAAATCGATTAGAGGACGGCTTGTGCAGTTAAGAACAAGTCCAGCCACCGGGAAAATACGATTGCATGTTTTTCAGTGGAAAAAATGATTTTACGTAAGCCTTGTAGACATTGGGCCGCAGCATAAGCTTTCAGGTACAAAGAGTAGTAGAAGTTGGGCCGCAGCTTAGGCATACAGGTACTTGCCCAGCAGCCTACAAGGCGCTGCGCGGGGGAAATCGGCGGGAAATCTTCTCACCTTTTCACCTCTCCCTCCATAATTCCGCCACCGAGAAGAAAAATAAATCCCAATCCCCTCTTCCTCTCAATCCTCCCAGTCCCAGAAGGAGGAGAAGAAACGCAGCGGCGAGCAGGATCCAGCTCCGTTCTGACCCGCCGCGTCTGACCCATCGGTGATCGGTATGCGCCTTCTGGAACTCACTCTGTAGAGATACTGCAATCTCTCATGTTTGGTTTCCTCGGTAGATTTTGCCTTTCTTTTCCTATTCGTGTGAGCATGTGCGTCCAATCTGATTCGATAGCTTGCGACGAATAAACTACATCTGCCTCGGTTTGTCGGTATGGATCGATAATGTCATTCTTGTATATGCGATCTGTAAGGAAGGGGAGAAAAATAGTGAAGGGCACGGCATCGTCTCCCCTAACCCCATAAGAATTAGAAAAGGTAGCTATGTGGTTCATGTAGAGTGCTTCTGCTACGAAATTCATTCGAGCAGTTTGAATGGTGCTGGCAGTTTCTGCCAGCGCTGCGTTTATTCTTCTAGATGTTACCTATCTAGGTCCAGCTCGGTCTTTCGATCCATGTGAATTAGCCATTTGCAAATTGGCAATCCAATGCTCCACAAACAATATACCTGTTGACGGCTCGTACTATTTTCCAATGTGGCTACATTTTTTGATTCTGCATTTTTCTATGCATAGGCATGGAAGAGGAAGTTGACAGTGGCAGCAACATGGTGGAACAACACGACAACACTGGCAGCCTCTCCCGCGGATTGGTCTCACGCACAAGGCCGAAGAGGCTCCGATCAAAGGTGTGGGATGACTTCACTCCAACATACATCGGCGGGAAGCTCACGAAGGCTGAGTGCATACACTGCCACCAGGTGTTCAGTAGCAAGAGCTCAAGTGGCACTAGCCATCTGCTTAAGCACCAGGCAACGTGCAGCCCCCGAGCCCAGAAGAAGCCAATGCAACGTACCGGCTCTGATCCGACACAAAAGAAGCTATCGTTCTTTCCCATCAGCCAGAAGAAATCCTTGGACACATCAGATGCTAGGACTGAGAAGAAGGATCTTGGTTTGCTTGACATTCCCAATGATACTAATCAGAAGAGTGAGGAGGTTAAGCAGAGTGTGACTCATGAGGAACTTGGCACACCTGAGCAGAATGATCTTGTCTTGCCTGACATTCCCACTGACACGAAAGCAAGCAGTCAACAAGTTGATCAGAATGGGTGTCATGACGAACTAGCTACAGCTGAGCAGGAGAATCATGCCTTGCCTGACAATCCGATCAATGAGAGTACAAAGAATCAACCCCGTGAGGAATTTACATTGTCTGAACAGAAGGTCATTCCTGCTGTCACTAGTCGGAAGAATCTGGACGTCGGTCAGGATGGATCCAATGGTGAACTTGTTAGGAAATTGGCTATACACGGTTACCTGCCCTCGATGATGGACCATGGAGGACTCAGGGAGTCTGTTGGGTTCTTGAATCCCATGGTTAACATGCCATCCTACGCTGACTTGATGTCTACATTTTTGGATGTGTTCGACAACGAAAAGGCCAAGCTGAAGGAGAAGTTTGCAGCTTTGTGCAGTCGGGTTTGCTTGAATGTTTACGTTTGGCACTATGATCCAGTCTCTGCGTTTTTGTGCTTGAGTGTTCATTACATTGATGATGAGTGGGAGAGGCAACAAAAGATCATCACATTTTGTCCCATGGATAACATTTGCAATGCAGAAGAAATGAGTGATGTCATATTGATTGCTATCCGAGATTGGGGGCTCTGTGAAAAAGTTTTTAGCATTATACTGGATGATGCATTTATTGATGAATCAGTGTCTTCAGATGTCAAAGCGCGTCTACAGAAAGAGAACTCAAGCTGTGCAAATCAGAGCTTATTTGTTGTACGTTACGGAACTCATTTACTTGATCAGGTTATTCAGGTGGGGCTGGATGAACTTGACAAAATTATGGAGAAGTCAGCAAACTGTTCTAAACACATGGTGGGTCCTAACTCTTCAGCAGTGCACTATCCGAACTACAAATATGCACCATCTCAAGAGGACTGGGGCCAGGCGCATAAGATGTGTGAGACCTTGGAAGAGTTTCATCAGCACATGGACTTCATTCAGTCTCTTCCTGGTCCAGTCCATTTATTTGACAAGATACAGGATGCGAAGTGTGATATGGCTCGTGGACTTAAGTACTATGCGGATGGATCATATTCCAACATGCTAAAGAAGATGCAGCAGAAGTTTAAGAAATATTGGAAACTCTGTTGCTTACATTTATGCATGCCTATAGTCATGGATCCTTCACACAGTCTGAAACATGTCACCAATTCTAGGCGTTACTATAAAGCTGGCACAGATGGTTATAGTGATGATGTGCGTGATATATTGCTCAGCCTCTTCTATGAATATTCTGGTCAGACGGACAATCCTAGCTGCACTTCTGGGTCTAAAACTAGCAAGGAAACTGTTGTGAGTGAAGATGGTATAAATGAAGATGATTTGTCACCGGCATATTGCGATCATTATGGAAACCAATGTAGTAAAGTACGGCCAATGACAGAACTTGGTCAATACTTGCATGAGAAGGTTTACCTTAGAGGTCAGACGAGTGTTCTTCAATGGTGGAAGGAACATAACCTGACCTATCCTACAATTGCTCGAATGGCACGTGATATATTGGCTATACCGCACAGGACTGACTATGAGGCAGCAACAACAACTGCCGGACTTGCAATCTGTGAGTCGGGTCATAAACAGTGGGTTGAGCAGCTTGTCTGTGCTCAAAGTTGGCTCGTAGCTAATAGTACGTCCTACTCTCTTGCTTTTCTCATTGATATGCTGCCCCATTCTCGTATTAACCATGGTTTGTGTTACCATAGGTTCTGCAAGCAAGATGTCAGCCAGTGATCTTATTGACTGAGTGGCTTCCTAATCCTCCATGTAAGACACTTATCCAATTTACCCATTCCAATTCAATTCTGTCCTCCTAGCTATGGCTCAACAGTTACCTTTCTGATGCAGGATTCTTTTGTTTTTCCAGAAAGTGGTGCAGAATTCAATGACGAGAAATGTGCCATTATTCAGATGATTTTAGGTGATGCATTCTGTGTTCAGTTGCCAGCTATGATTATCAGCAGTTTTAGACGTTTAGTTCCTGATGGTAGAGGTGTAATGGTGCTTTTGTATGTATGTGTTGTGTGGACTACTGACTAGGGAGCTCCAGTTTCAGATACTTTGTCAACATCCCTCATCTAATGATACCTGATCATGATGTTTATATACTCAACTATATTATCTTGAGTCCTCTTCTGGTTTTCCTTATTCTTTTCGCAATCTACAGCACCAGTTTGAGTGATATATTGGTCAATAAAGTTTTAGACTTTCATATGAACAATGATACACCACCAGCCTGCCTTTTATTGCATGCATGCCGCTTATCAGGCTTTCGCCACTTCACTTGATCATGAGCCAAGAATAGATCGATGCATGGATCACAAGACCAGATTATATCACTTAATCCCCCAACCATGCACGCAACTGTAAGATCTGGATCTGGAACATCGGAGGGACCAGGCAGGGAAGTTACCAGCTGGAGAACAACAGATAGTTTCTGTCAAAAACGATCAGATAATCATAGAGAACATCTCCGGAATACTATTTTCAGAACTCCGGATTGGCATTGTGTGCTAAATTAAGCATGATCACTGATCTGCTGCACTGGCCATGGCCTGTGGATCCGGATCTCAGTACAATCAGCAATTTCTTTATTAGCTCAGCTTCAGTTTCAGTTGTTCCAAATGCAGACTGACCCTGACCCTCGTGCAGCGGTCAGGACACAGTAGGCGAGACCGGATCCCGAGGGCACGGTGGCGGTGGACGGCCGGAGCAGCAGCGTCGAAGCGCGGAGCCACACGTGCGCGTCGCCGGGGATGATCGCTACGTCGGAGGCCGGCGGCTGGCCTCGCTGGAGCTTCACTGGCATCGGCGTTGGACGGCGACTGTCCGGGCTGGCAATGGCATCGCCCAAGTGGACTGGGTGACTGTCACTGGTCCAGCTTAGTTAGCAACACTCTCCTAAGCCAAACATCAGAATCACCAGCAGTGTTAGTTGCTGTTGCCCTCGGCTGCCTCCCGAGTATTTTACGCCCTGAAACACTGAAGCGCATGTGCCCGGCACCTGACACCGGTAGTGGGCAACCTTCTGAAAGTTCAAAATGGTTGAGTTCATCTGGAACCTCGTGCAGTTCTAGATGAAGGAAGGATTGAGGATACTATATCAGTGGTGAAACTAGTAGTAGTGGAGTTTGATTCGAGTCGATAGCCGAATTGTATTCAATGTGATGGTTTTGCAAGTGGCGTGCATTGTAGGATTGGGGATTCCAGTGAGAAAAGAATCACAATCTGATTCCGGTGCACTGCCAAAACATATGGAAATCTGATGATTTTGCAAGTGTTAAAAAGACCAGCATGATACTTGACACTTTCCTTATATACTAGTGTACAATTTCCAATGATGCAGAGCACTGCCTCCATGTAGGTTTCACCGTGTGCCAATTGGCGAAATTTCTAAATTCAGACTGCGACCAATTCCTGCGGTCCAAACGGGGGTTTGAGAGTGCGATTGGGGAAAATTCTACGTTCCAATCAGAGCATGATTGGGACGTTGCAATAATCGGGGGAATTCCTGCGTTGCTGAAGTTGCAAGCCACTCCGCGGAGAACACTCATCATGGTTTCACCGCCGCAATTATTACTGCACGAGAGATGAAACAAGCTTCCTATTGCTGCTCTGATTTTTACAAGTTCTTGTTTTTTCTGCTAGGTCCCAACTCCAGGCGCTTTATATAAGAAAAACAAAAGAAGAAAAGCTAATCCGGCAGCAAATTAGCTCGCGGTGGATTCAGAGATGCTGCTGCTCTGGCCAGCGGCCTGAGCTTCGGAGATGCTCTGCAGCGACGGCCGCCAGTTCCGGCCCCTGCCGCTCCCCGCCGGCTGCGCGGCGCCGGGGCTCCGGTGCCGGTCCTTGTTGTTGTCCCGCTTCGCGTCCTGAAGAACGAGCAAAGGCATCAGCAGACTGTTTCTTGCAGTTGCAGATACTGTACTGGGAGATATTATCATCAGGATAATGGAGATGCACTGACCTTCTCGCAGGGGGGCTGCTCCGCGCCGTCGCCACGCCGAAGCTGTTCGTGCTGCTGCTTGATGGCCTCGCACCGCCGCATCTTGTCGTTCTTCCTCGCCTTCAGCGCCTTCGTCACCTCTGCGGAGCGCAACACGAGCAAGCGGTTAGAACAAGAAGCAGATTGCTGCAGCAGACGTCGAATCCAGGCGCGCCGGAACGAGCTTCGCGGCGGCATGGAGAGACAACAAGGAGGATTATTTGACGAACCTTGCGCGGTGATGAGGCGGTAGACCTGGCCGAGGTGGAGCGTGTCCTTGGGCTTGAGGAGCTTGACCCTGGTGACCTTGGCCACAGTGCCGCCGGCACCGCCTCCTCCGGTGGCGGCGGCGGCGGCCTCGTCCCCCGTGAGGGCCTTGTCGTCGGCGGAGAGGCGGAGGATGACGAGCGCGACGTAGTGGCCGGGTTGGACTTCATGACGTCGGCGGCCGGGGTGGGCCAGTACAGCCGCTCCATCTTGCCGCCGGGGTGCTGGACGATGACCTCGGCCGCCTCCGCCGCCTGGCAGTTGCCCATCGCGCCCACCCGGCCGCCGCGCTCCCACCAGCGCACAGTGGAGGTGGTGATGAGCTCTGCTCTCCTCTTGGGAGAGAGAGAGAGAGGTGTTGTGGGAGACTGGCGGTAGTGGGTGTGGGAGGAGCAGGAGGTCACGCAGTTGCCGTTCTGAGGAGGGAGGGAGGCGTGGTGGCGTTAAATGTGGTGTAGAGAAAAAGGTCTCACGCAGGCGCAGGGATGAGAGTTTTCAGGGTCAGGGTGAGCTGCAGACTGGAAAAATGGTGGAATCTTTTCACTCGCATGTTTCTTTTAGCATGATGAGCTTCTCCTATACATATTTTGGGTCGAGTGGACGTAACAAGTGACTGATAGACTGTTAGTACGGACATTAGCACTTAACCAGTAAGCTTTTCTTATCTTAGGTTTTATAATAGGGTCCGACTTACGTGAAGGCGACCGAGAAAGTCGACTCCGACGAGTGTGCCTCCCCTGTTGCCACCACTGACCTAACCGTCATCCACCTGCTCGTGGCCGGCGCGCCACCACGATATCTCGCCTCCCCGTCCTGTGCCGAGCTACTCCTCTGCCAGTCCACCGCCACCTTGACCATCCCTCTAATTCAATTCTTCTTCTTCGACGTCGACGACTTCGCACCCCGACACTACACCAATACTATAAGTTTCTTACTCGCCTCCGACGCGGCTCTGGCTCGCTCCGTCGCCGCGAGGAAGAGGAAGTGTAGGTTTTACACGGACCGTGACTCGTTGTTTTAACGGTGGATGAATCGACGGAACTCTAAACTAATTCTCAGCCGGCGAAACCGTTTGTATGATATTAGTGGTCCAAATAACCTTTTTAAAACATTAATTACGGAAATAATGGTAGTCTGACTAACTCCTTGTGTCGGGCACGCAGTACAGTTGTAGCCCCGAAAGCAGGGTTGCAACGGCCAGAGAAAACGGGCATGGCATAAGAATACGGCGCTGCATTTGTGTGTGTGCGATGACGTGCAAAGACACTTGGTGCTTATCTCATTATCTGCTTCTTCTTAATTGTTTTTCCTTTCAAAGTACACACCGCTTTCCGGCTTCCCTCCTCCTTTTCATCATTCCCCTTCCGTTTCTTCCCCATTTTCGTTAAGATGATCTCTGTCCAGATATACTGTATATAAAAACAAGTCCAGAATTACATCACTCTTTAGCTAGAAATATTACAGCCTCTGATTTTCATGACAGGCGCTTTCATGCATCTCGCTGAGGTGGCCATCAATCGCTGGCTCTAGGACAAGAACAGTGAGAGGGAGTTGACGTCGTGACGTGGCACGAGTGAACTTTATCTTCGGGCTACCGGGTCAGTCTAAAAGGCTTACATGTGGGCCACCACGGCATGGGCACACAAGCCCCGGGGCAGTGCTGAGGGGGAGCGATTTTCCGGGTGTCTCACTTAGGCGGTACTGTTCACGAACACTGTACCGCGCTACACTGTTCATAGAGTGCTGTAGCAACCCTGTTCATTAGGAGCAATGCAATAAAGTAGTCCGTTTTGCCTCACGTCTATGTGCCACAGGCGAGATCGATGTGCCCGTCGGTCACTGAAGCACTGGTTTTCGGCTAAATCTCTCAGGACGTAGTGCTGGGTTATAGGGTGTAGGTCTACTTTAGACACATAGGTGTGGTGTGGTGTGGTGTGCATCCTGTGTGTCCGAACAGATACTACAACTTGTAATCTCAGATAGGCTCTCAAAAAAAAATGCCTAGACGTGTGGACGCGGTGAATCCGGCCGGAGGATCATCTCATGTCTCACGAGACTCTTCTTCCAGCCTTCATTTCAGCAGTGCTATTGCAGCCAGCTATCGTAGTAGGTCACCTACCCGCAAATCTGTTCTGCATTGCAGCACAAATTATACAAAATGAGGGTGCCACTTGTCAGTGTCACTGCAGTAATACGAAAGTTTTCGTATTGGTATTTGGTAGCCACATCAGGAAGACGCCACTTCCGACTAGTCTAGTCAGGTAGTTTCAGGCATGCGTACGTGCGCTTTTTTGTTGTTCAAGCGTACACTGAAACGCCCTCCCGTTTTAGTACGAACCTGCCGCCCGTGCGCTCATGTCCGTCTCCAAACGTTTTGCTCAAACAAGCTGGATACTACTCCTATTGCTAGTGACAAGTGAGTCAAGACAAAATGATCTCTGAAAACAGATTCCAGGTATCTTCTCCATGCAACAATTGCGGTGGATAAAATTTGAATTCCTCTTTGGATCATGATTCATGATACGTGTAACTCAAACGAAATTTCATTTTGGCTTCCAAGACCTGGCGATGCCTTTAATTATTTTTCAAAAAATATGGAAAATCGAATTTATAGGTTTCAGAACATCCTGGAAAAAATTACGGATGTAGTCAATGTTTTTACCATAAAATCATGCAAAATTGCAACACTAAATTCTACTCCGTATAGCTTTTGGTCTAGAAAAAAAAATGACAAAATGGCATCAATTTTGGGTTTAAAAATTCACTATACTCGAATCGTATTGTTTTTTACTTTTGTGTAGCTTATGATACGAAGTATTTCAAATTTACATTTTACACCTTTGTAATATACATCATTGTGTACAACTGTATATCTAGAATTTTTGTAAACTTGCAAACATGATTTTTTATAAAAAAAAATTAACGGATCACCGGGGTCCAAAAGTCAGAAATCCTTACTCTAATTCAAAGGTGTTTTCTATTTATTAATGCAAAATTATTTTGTAAAAACGCATTTAAATGATCAAGTCATGACACTTTTTATGTACATTTTGTTGTTATTAATGTGTTTTGCACTTTCCTTTTTGGTACTTGCATTTCTTTTAGATTCTTGGATTTTCTATCTAATATCTAAAGAGGTGTTTGATGACTAAAGTATTTGTCTTATTTTGTACCCTAGTTCACAAACTTTGGGTGGAAGTTGAACAATCTGTGGTCTCCACGAGTTAGTGTGTAATCTGACCATGCTAGTTGTTTCCGGTATTTGCAATAGACTTTATTAGAGCAGTTGGTTTACTCAAATTATCTCCAAATTTGCATTTTTTTTGGGAATCTCAAAAATTACATGTTTTAGTTTACCTAAAGAGTTAACAAATGTTGGACTCTTTATCGCCTATGATTAGCACTCAGTGCCTCACGCGCTTCATGGTCATTATGCCACTAACATGAGCACCAAAAAGTTATATAAAGCCCTGAGGCATGTACACACGACCCAATTAAAGGTGCATTTGTTGCTTAGTGCACCACTTGATGATCCAGGCGCGCCTTTTTTTTTTAGAAAAGGGTCACCTAGCCTCTGCATCAAAATGATGCATACGGCCGCTTTATTAATTTTATTCAACATAGCTGGCAAAAGCCTTACAACGAACGAATACAAGCTGAACCCACCAACGTGAAACACCACAACTAGCACAAAACGACAGGTGAACGGGGCCTTGTTCCCCGGCCACAACCGTCGCCGGCTCCTTGGCTAACTCAGAGATAGCGCCTTGTGCACACGCTCCGGCAATCGCCTCCATCCTCTTCCTTGAACCCAACTTCGGCATGCCGATCGGAGCAAAGACTCTCGCCAGTCCTGCCGCCGATGCCACCATGACACCAGGCAACGCCCCCACCCTGTGCAAGTCCACCAATCAGGACCATCGTCGAGTCTCCGCTGCACCACGCCGCCAAGACCAGCCGTCTTCGTCATGGTCGGTGAAGCTCCACTCCACCGGTAGACCACTCCAGGCAACACGTGTTCCAAAACGATGCCCTCAAGAGGGAAAAGCGACACCGAAAGTGCCGCCATCGTCCGATCCGGTAGCACCAGATCTTGGTTTCCCCATGGAACAACCGAGCGGGAGGTAGGAGAATCACATCAACGACGCCTTCAACAAGGAAACGACGCCCGCGGGCGGCACCATCGTCGGCTCCGATCGCGGAGCCCGGATCTCACCGGCCATCATCCACACCTTCAGATCCTTCGAGCAATGACCAGATCCGGCATGACGAGCACACCCAAGATCCGTCACCGTGCCCGGATCCACCCCGCAGCCCGCCCGCAAGGGCCAGACCACCGGATCTGCCGCTCTGCGCCTCGAGGGCCGGAGATCCGCGGCTTCCGCCACGCCGCCGAAGCAGATCGACGTCGCCGTGGCGCCCGACGGCCGCGCCACGCCCGAGATCGGCGGCACCAACCCGCGCCGGCCCATCAAACTCGAGGACGAAGAAGTCCCCCCCCGCCGCCGGCCGCGTCCAGGCTTTTCCTGGCCGCGCCCGTGGTGGCAGCGGGGGAGGGTGGAGGAAGGGGAGGTGGAGGGCGCGGGGGCGGCGGCTAGGGTTTCCCTCCGGCCGCCGCGCGGGGGCGGCGCGAGAGGGAGAGAGGAGAGGGAATTATGATTTGAAATCTGAAAGTACAATTAAGATCAGCGCAAAGCCCTGATTAACTATAATCAAATCTGACAAGAGGGATTGCTGCAGCAAGTAATCAATCTACTCCTAGTGCTTCTCTTGCTTTCCAACCTTTACACTGTATTATAGGCTGCCACCAAGATCCACCAGATCATGCCATGGTCCAAATGTTTAGAGTTCTAAGCAAAGGTTGGGAGGTCAACAACTTTGTTCTTTTAGCCTTTTCCCCCTAAGACCTGCAAACTTTTCTAATACGCCATAGCTTTGCCGTTTTCCTTGTTTAATTGCAGGTGGGCTGGAGTGGTTCATCTCAATTGTACGTTAAGGCCAAATCATGCTAGAATGTCTTTAGAACTTGCAAGTGTTGAGTTGTTTTCTCTGAAATTTAGGCGGGTTACTCTTAGAACTTCTGCAGAGTTGGGTTGAGTTATAAATCGTACTAGCAATACACCATCTGAGTAGCTTTATTTTTAAACGATCATGAGAATGAGTAGCCACCATTTGAAAAATATATATGTATTTATATATGTCCAGAAAATTGTTTATATGATTAACAACTGTAGTGCTTTGTCCTGCCTTTTCTTGAACATGGTGCTTTGTCCTGCCCGAGACAGGCTTCTTGCATTGACGTGAAACAGTCCATTTATAATACTATCATGTATTTAGTTGCTAATTTGCAAATCAAAGAGGACGGCACGTACGTTCGCTACATGGACTTGCTACCAAACGGCATACATGACGTAGATGTGATAAGTATGTCCTATTCCTATGTACTCTTTGTATTTCCATGTTCATTTGGATCACATTTGATGCAAAACAGAAAAATACATTTGCAAATCAAAGAGGTCGGAACGTACGTCACTATATGGACTTGCTACCTGCCGGCATACATGATGTAGATGGATAAGTATTCCTATGTACTTTTAGTATTTCCTTGTCCATTTGGCTCATATCCGGTGAAATATTTATGCAAAACATTAAATGGAGACAGAAGTTTCGAGTCATTTCATTGATGAAGAAGAGGACACTAACAATTGACGCCCGTAGGATTGAAAAATAAGTAGCCGCTTAATTTAGCAGGAGAAATTTCTGATTAGAAAATGATCACGGGAAGGAATAGTAGCTATAGGAAACAAATTGGGAGGAAAATGACTCGTGTCACATGATTTTGGTATTTTGCAAGTCTGCACGTCGTACACACTGTGGGTCAAGATTCGCAAGCGCAAGTTGTGAGTACACGCAAAACAAAGGCCAATCATATATACATTGGGTTCGATAAAAGTAGTGCATCAAATCAGGTTTTGCAAGCTTCAAAATGATGGCTTGTACTCTCATAAAAAAACCATCCCTTGTCCCGAAGAAGTTTAGTTAAGTCAAAATTCCTGTTCGTGCGGCATTGTGGGATGTGTGTGTGGACGAGCACCTTTTCCGCCCAAACCTTGAAGTTTTTTTACACTGACCGCGTGCGATTAGCACGACTCTTGAGATGTTTCACTGGAGTGCATGCAAACCCGTGAGTTGGCAAAGGTCAACGCCCGGCTTTACACGAAATATATAAGCACAAGCACGTACGGCCTGAGGTAGAAAATAATGATGAGGTTCGTAATCCCGAACCTTTCCATGGGAATGGTGTTCTTGCCACTTTTCACTTTTGTGTGCGTGGATCTTGCATGCCACATGTTTAGATGCCGTTCTGGTTTTCTGGACCCCCGTAAAACGATTATTTGCTGTTTCCACTTCGGTTTCTAACTCACACATTTGTAATCTTGACTTTAATTGTTCCTTTCTCAGTGGTAGAAAGGAAGAAAATCTTGTCAAGCCTTTCACTTCTTTGAAATGAGGCAAAAATAATTGAGCCTCTATATGGATATAGGAGAATCAAACAAACATAGATCGAGGCCATACACAAAAAAACATGTCGAGGTAACAAGGCAATAATTTCCGTGAACTTTATAGCTCCCATGAGCACTACTAGAAATCCCCATATTTCCGACGGTGAGACCTTATAACCGACGGACCGTCGGCTAATACGCCCATATCCGACGGTTGCTAGAACGGCCAACGGTCTGCGACGAACTCTCGGGTATTGCTACCAATAGCCGACGGTGTAGTCCATTTTTCGACGGGGAAATCCAACTCTTGACTATTTTGTCACATAGCCGACAGTGAAATGTAATATCCGATGGTCTAAACATAACTCTCGGCTATGTGTAATAAATAACCGACGGTACATTTAAAACTCTCGGTTATTAGTGCAGATACCCGACGGCAAGTATCAACAACCGACGGTTGAAGTTGACACTCGGCGATATGTTTCCGTCGACAATTCTTTTACATTAATATTTAAATATTTAAATGTTGTACGTTCCATGTGAAAAAAGTTTGGAGTATTTTTTTTAAGGTGGGATTCGGTGAAGTATTGAAGTTCATGAATTTTTCGATCAGGCGCGTCATTTTGGCAATGGCGTGCGTAAGATATTTGCTTTTCGGTAAAGCGGAAATGTTTGTCTCAAACTGCACGCGCAAGACAATTTTCGCTAACGTGTGGTAGAAAAATCGCCTTGCCACCCACCACCACCACATCCTGCGGTAAAAATCCCACTTTCCTCCTCAACCTATCCCGCGTGCTTCCAGCGGCAAGCGCCGCCGCCATCGCCCTGCTCGACCGCATCCTCCTTCCCACAACACCCTCGGCCCTCTGTACCGCGGCCGTCCAGGACCAAAAGGAGGAGAGGATCTCGAGCCCTCGTCCTAGGGCTGGGATGAGGCGCGTGGGGAGATGGTTCTCTCTGCCGCCGCCGCCTGGTGTCGGTCCTCTACGACGCCGCCACTCTCTTCCCCGGTCAACCACCTCTTATTCTCTGTTTCCCAAACCACCTCTCGATTCATTCTTCTTCTCTCCCCTAACCTCGCCCACTGTCGTGGGTTTGTCACGTCAGGTGTCATAGATGACTTCGTAGGTGTGGGATTACGCGAGTCAAGCATCTCCAAGCTTGGGATCACAGGAACAAAGATCAACACAGATTTACCCATGTTCGGCCCCCTCAATGTGAGGTAAAAGACCTACTTCCTGCCTACTCTAGATTGGTATTGATATGATAATCGAGGTGTTACAATGGAGGCGATCCGATCTGGTACTCGCCATATGAGCTAGGGTTTTAGGGCTTGACCCTCTCTAAGTCCTGCGAGTCCTCTTTATATACACAGAGGCTCGTCAGGTTACAAAGGAAACTTTCTCCACAAGGAATATACTATCCAGGACCTACTCGGAGTCTAACTCGCCTCCGTGCCTTCTAGACTCTTCTCCTTGTGGCGGTACGATGTTGGGCTTGATCCCCTGTGGGCTTTTGTCCGTACGAGTAAAGTAAGTCGCACTGGGCCGCGGGTTAATCCAGAAAGTATTCCCCCGACATTAGCCCCCAAGTTTAGCTTGGATTTCGAGTGAAGGCTTCTTTGTCTTAACAAACCCTGAGCCGCGCACATGAATTATCCCAGCTGAACTCCAATTTTCATATTTCCAATCTGCGACTTATAACTCTTCTTGGCGGCTCAATAGCGCGACTTAACTTGCCTTGACGGTTGATTTTCAGATCTAAACGTCTTCCCGCTGGGCTATTTATCTTGGCTCATCGTTTTTCCTAGCGTTCTGCATCAAGACTTGTATTACGCATCTGCCGCTCCTTTCCGCCGCCTCCAATCCCGCTTCTCGTACTCACAATCCTTGGTGTAGATCTCCATCAATCTGAGAAAATGTCTCGCCGCAAGTGCAACTGGGAAGGCTCGTGGGTCGACGAAGATTTCCTGGAATCCCTAACTGCAGGGGCCTTCTTCCCAAAAGATCAATGCGAATGGCGGGCGGCCGGTGAGGAGGTAATTCCCAACCCTCAACCAGGAGAAGTAGTGATATTCGCGGAGCATGTTGAGCGCGGGTTCAAGCCCCCAGGCTCTCTCTTCTTCCGCTCCTTGATGCAGCGGTTGGGTCTCCGCTTCCATGATATTGGCCCTAATTCGATGTTGCAAGTGAGCAACTTCCACGTCCTCTGCGAAGATTATCTGGGTATCCCGCCTTCAATAGATTTCTGGCTTGCTCTTTTCAATTGCAATAGCAAAGGGAAACCACAGATGGTCCTTTCTCCAATGCGGCGCCATTTCCTTCCAACGCCGTAGGGGTAGTATTTTCCCAAAACTAACCCTTGCCAAGAAAATCAAGGATTGGCAAAGAACATTCTTCTATTGCAAAAACACTTCTCCTGAGGGTGAAATTCCTCTTCCTCTTTGGTCTCCTCTTCCCTTCGAGGCTACCGATGCTCTGTCTTCTAAATCTGATCCTTCTTCGTTGCCCTTTATCGAATCCCTTTTGGACAAGGTGAGGGCGCTGACACTCCATGGTCTCACTGGATTAGATCTCATATCTTGCTGGACTAAGTGGCGAATTCAGCCTGTGAGTCGCCGCTCGCGACTTATGGATTTCACTTGTCATGCAAACGATGTCGACCGTACTTGCCCTGAAGATTGGGACAAGGGGAATGGATAAATTTCATTCGCCGAGTGACGGACGAGGATATCGACTCATGATAACGTCGGGCTTGCTCCCTTCTGGGCTGAGCACAAGCCTTTTGTGGTAATGTTTACTTGTCACTGTTTCCTCCAAAATTCCTTCTCCAAAATTAATTATTTCTGACCCGAGCTCCTTTTCAGATCGACCCCTATTTCTGGGTTCTTCCCTCAGAGGACGCGACTTGAACCAAGAAACCGCGGCTGAGTCGTCAAAGCAAGCCGCAGCCTTTGGCGAAGATACAGTTATGCACGATATTGTCTCCGAGCCTGAGGGTAGCGCTTCTGAAGAGGAGCAACAAATGGCCGACGCTCTTCTGTCCTCGACTCCAAATACACCTTTCTTGGAACTTCCTGAGGTGCCTCGCAGGTCCTCGAAGCGTATTTTATGCAAGAGCTCAGAAGACCCCGCGCAGCCTGAGAAACGCCGCAAAGCCTTGGCGCTACTGGTAGAAACAAGAACTGCCAAATCTTTAAAACTTGCTGATCCCAACAAGGCTGCTTTCTCTTCCGAGGCTGTTGCAAAGGACTGCTTCTCAATAAGCTCGGGTAATTGTTTGCGACTTTCTCCTTTTCCTTTTGTGCTTGCGTATTTTTGGCAAGGAATTGCTGATCACCACTTCTTTTCATACTCTGTAGGTTCAGATTTGCAAGGTTTATCTTCTCCTTCCTCTGGTTGCCTGATGAAGAGTATCCGTGTCGCCTCTGGGTATGGTTCGCCTTCTTTTCAATGTTGCGGCTCTGCTAGGTCAGCTTATTAACCCATCAATATTTTGCAGGGCCATGTTGAAGAGGATACCAAGTCTAATTCTCATCCCTTCTTCTCAGCCAGCTATGAGCGAGGATGATGCTGATGAAAACGTGGGAAACAGTAATGGTGCGACTCATCCAAGGCCATCCCTGGAGGAAGGTATTGCTGATGCGGCTCCTGCCACGACTCCAGTCGCAGCTCCATCCGCAACTCCTGCTGTTGGTAGGGTATCCACTGAAGATAGAATTCCAGCTCCAGGAAATAGTTCCAAGTCAATTGCGGATGCCATAATTGCTGCTGGAGATAAGCATGCTGCTCTGCTGCGCGGCCTAGTTGAGCAATTTTCTTCAAGTCGCCAGGTACATATACCGTAGCCCCCAAGGATCAAAACCTTGTGTCATCGCACGGGGTGTTGATTCTTTTCCTGGCTCCAAATCTCGAGCCCCCAAGTTCCTGGATAGTTTACCCATGCATTTTGCTCTGTTTATTTTCAGCTTGAACTGTCCTTGCTTGATGCTTCTGGCTCAATAAAGGGTAAAGGCATTTCCATAGATCATCCTGAAGTGATGCAGTCTCCCCTGGAGCAGCATAATGAGGTCATTAGGGACCAGATCAGGAAATAAAATCTCTCAAAGGTCAACTCGACTCCTGTGAAGAGCAATTTAAAGAACTTGAAGCCGATATGCGCAGCGACTCATGGAGAAAGACGAAGTCATTAGATCTTTGCGAGAAGGGCTGACTCTTAAATCTGAATTGATTGATCGTCTGAAGGGAGACCACGCAAAGGAACTCGCCGCGCGAGATGAAAAATATAACTCGCTGTTCAAAGCCTTTGAGGGTTTTGGCTCCATGTCAAATCAGCCATCCTGCAGCTTGCTGGTTCGTCTTTTATTCCTTTAATCATATATATTTTGGGTAACCAACGTGAGTCGCTGACTTGTTTCTTGTTTTTCTTTCTTGACATAGGGCCTGAGGCCCCAGTGTCCCGCTCCAACTTGAAGGATCAACTGGTATATCTGTCAGACTTCAGCAGCGCTTCTTAAAGGTTACCAAGGAAGTTATGACGGTAATCTCTCCTGCGACTGATGGCCCAACATCTTGCGAGTATTGGATAAATAAACTGCTCAAGGCTCCGCATTATGTCTCTGATTGGAAACGATCCTCTGCTCGCACCGGAGCCGCGCATGTCTTGACATTGCTCCGAGCATATTATCCAGAAATAGATGTTGGCAATTGCTCGCCACGGCCTGGCGATGAGCGCGGATGATACTGAACTGCCAATAAGCGAATACTTCGATATCTGGAAAGGGATGCGCGGTATGCCACAAAATTTGTTGATAACTTAGACTTGGGCACTTATCTCGAAAAATTCAATCTTGATGGGAGCAAGGTGCCAAAGGAAAAGTCCACAGGAGCTGAGTCATCTCGGGCTGCTACTCCACAACAGTATCTGGTGGCCCTTCTGCCTCGTCTGGCGGCGCCCTGATTATTAGGGCACCTGCGACTGCAACCGCGAGACAAGCCGCGCCAATTCCCACTCCTGTAGCTCGGAAGAAGAAAAATAAATAATGTGGGACATGCCCGTTAGTCTGTAAGACATTCATGTATTATAAACAGTATTTTGGTGACCTATAAGCAGGTTCTTTTCATGATAATTCCATTAAGTAGACGCTCGCGCGGCTCAGTATTTCCTAGGAACATGTGTGTTCAGGGTCGAGAGCGGCCATGATAGGCAATCAAGCTCGATTGACGCCACACCCCAGTACTTTGGCCGCATAATGCAAGACGCTTCTAGCTTAAGGATTGCCACTCGTTTGGCAAAATTTGAGGTGCGATTGGTACTCGCGATGCTCGTAAGGAGCCCTCAAGGGTCAGTGATATATGAAATTCAAAAGACTCAGCGACTCAATGATAGTTGAGGCGAAACGACAAGCCCTTGAATGTCAAGGGTGCCGGCTTTATTTCATAATCACTCGATTTTTACAGGGTGTTACAGGATGATGCAGGCCCTTTAATGCGGGTTTTCTATTCCCCGCAGGCCATGCATACTTGATACTCATCGCACTTAGTTGCGAATTAATACTCCTAACGGAGTGGGTTGAACACCTGATTGGTTCAATTTTGAGTCGCTAAAAGCGACTCGGGTCGAGCATGATAGCTCCGATGTGTTCATGTTGAAGCAGAGAGCAAGTTTGTTAGGCGATTAGCCGCACTGAGCTGCGACTTATGTTGAGTTGAGTCTGCTTTGTAAGGACTCACGATAACTGAACCTCTTTGGCTGGGGTTGTTGATCGAGGCTGGGTCTATGCACATGCGCCATTTCTTGTCTTCTTTTTGTATCAAAGCGACCTCTGGGGCATTATCTTGCTGATGCGCGACTTCTCGGTGGGTATTTACCATCCGGTGGCTGCATCCTGTTGGCCGCTTCCGCGGTACCTCCAACGCGACTCGTTTTGAGCTGCGATTACCGATCTGCGACTGATATCCGTGTGAGGAGTTGGCGATGCAAGCTTCTTCTGCGAGTACTGAGCCTGCGTTCTCGCATTCTAACGCTCTCTGCCTGTCTCCATATATTGTAATAACACCGTTTGGTCCTGGTATCTTTAACTGTAGGTAGACGTAGCAGGGGCGGGCGGTAAATTTGACATAGGCTTCTCTTCCAAAGATCGCATGATATGAGCTTTTGACTGCTACAACCTCAAAGTCTAGGAGCTCTGTGCGGAAGTTCCGCTCTGTTCCAAAGCTAACTTCAAGTGTTATCTTTCCGATTGGTCGCGTAACAGCTCCTGGGATTATGCCTTGAATTTCTTTCCTGGATGGTCGCAGCCTCGGGTATATTCATTCTTCGGAGCGTGTCTTGATATAGGATGTTTACTCTTCCTCCTCCGTCCATTAGGACCTTACTTAACTTGTATCCCGCGACTTCAGGCGTGACCACAAGAGCTGGCTGTCCTGGATCTCTTACTTCTGGGGGTGATCGCCGCGACTCCAAATAACCGATTGCTCTGTCCAGCGACGGTACCTTTCTGGCGTTGAAATCTGACCGCCTCCGGCTTCCATCCGTTGTTTGTACTTCCACTGTATGAAACTGTCCTATGTTCCTTCTAGGTAAAACGTCAGGCCCTTGATGAGAGCTAGATTTATTCTTGTGCTGCATTGATCCACTGCGAGCCGCATCTGGCGTGTCGCCTTCTTTCCACCTCCGGTAATAATGACATTGCGCCTTTGTGTGACTCGCTGGCCTGCCATCTCTCCTGCGATGTAAGTCGCAGGGAACGTCAAAGATCCCCTTGCAGTTATTAGGGAATGAGGCCTTATCACTTCCTTGCTCCTTCATCTGGTGTGCGCGATGTTCAGTTTGCGCGACTTGCAATTTCTGTTGGGTTCTGTGATAAGCCGCCTGTCCCCTTATCTGTCTTTGCGTACTTGTCAGCTGTTGCCAAAAGCTGGTCGAAACTATCAATCTTGTGCTCAGCGCGACTTAATTTGTGCACCAGCGGCTCAAATCTACAGTTCTTCCTCATAGCTTGTATTGCAGCTGTACTGTTAAGTTCTTGGCGGAGCCAAGGATCTCCGCGATTCTCTTGATCCAGTCACCGCTTGATTCGTCCTCCTTTTGAACGCATTGTCTAAGGTTTTTCATGTCTTCTGTTTGGAATCTGTTGATGAACTTGTCCTTCAAGTCTTCCCATGTGCTTATTGATTTTGATGGCAGCCTTAACAGCCAATCCCTGGCTTCTCCCTGTATTGCCAAGTGGAAATATTTCGCACTTCCTGAGTTACATCAGTCCCTGTCATGCTTGCCTCATAATCTTCTATCCATAAGGCAGGGTCTTGGTCACTGCGATAGGTGGTGACTCGCTGCGACTCACCGAAGTTCGGGGGGAAACGAGTGAGCCGTATTTCCTCTCCAAAACATGCTGGTCCTTTAATAATGAATAGGAGTTTACTGGCGCTGAATCTTCATCTGAGTCAGTTTCAATCTGGGCTGAGTCGCCCGGACGTCTGTGACTCGCCTTCTATCTTCTTTTCTTTTTCCAATGATACCTGCAAACCTGCTAGCTGGTTGACCACTTCTTCGACGCTGCACTTTTCTCCTCCCCATGATACCTCGTGTTGCGGCTCATTGGGCGTGACTCCATACATATTTGCTTGTTGTAAGGCAGCGGTTTGCAGTAGGTCGATCGCATAGCGAGCTTCCTTATCAGCTCGTGTGTCTCCAACCGGTGCTATCTTCGACAATATTCCTATCGCGGCATGCACGTTGCTCTCGGGTCGCCGTGGAACTGTGATTTCATCTCTCCTCTGTCCATCTTGATCTGATGCTTTTGCTGCCAACGACGGAGTCGCCAATCTTCTTCTTGGAGTTTCTTGCGCTCAGATGTCGTCTTGGTTCGGACCGCCTGATGCTTTGGCTGCCAGCGACGGAGTCGTCGACCTTCTTCTTGGAGTTTTTCGCGCTCAGCCGCGAGTCTTTGCGCCTCTTCACAGAGTTCCGTCCTGATAGCTTCAATTTCTTCAATCTTGAGGTCTCCTTCCTGATTTGGTAGAGATCCCCAAACAGGTCTTGTCGGAACGGGGATGGGTAGTTTTGCTGTAGCTTGTGCAGTTCCTCCAACACGCGGACCCTGACCGGCCGCAGTTCTCCCCGACTCGCTTCCTTGAGTCGCATCTATAGATGCGACTGACGGATCCGACGAAAACTTTCACTGATCCGATGGGAACAATGTATCCAAACTCGATGTGATCTGCCTCGGGTCCCCACTCTGAGTCGTCGATGAAGGGGACTCCATTGATGTCTTCAACTTGGCCGATGGCGATGTCCTTGAAGCCTGATTTCGATCCTGCGCGGAACGTGACGCTCTTGACCGCAGGCCCCACGGTGGGCGCCAACTGTCGTGGGTTTGTCACGTCAGGTGTCATAGATGACTTCGTAGGTGTGGGATTACGCGAGTCAAGCATCTCCGAGCTTGGGATCGCAGGAACAAAGATCAACACAGATTTACCCAGGTTCGGCCCCCTCAATGTGAGGTAAAAGACCTACTTCCTGCCTACCCTAGATTGGTATTGATATGATAATCGAGGTGTTACAATGGAGGCGATCCGATCTGGTACTCGCCGTATGAGCTTGGGTTTTAGGGCTTGACCCTCTCTAAGTCCTGCGAGTCCTTTTATATACAAAGAGGCTCGTCAGGTTACAAAGGAAACTTTCTCCACAAGGAATATACTATCCAGGACCTACTCGGAGTCTAACTCGCCTCCGTGCCTTCTAGACTCTTCTCCTTGTGGCGGTACGATGTTGGGCTTGATCCCCTATGGGCTTTTGTCCGTACGAGTAAAGTAAGTCGCACTGGGCCGCGGGTTAATCCAGAAAGTATTCCCCCGATACCCACCTCACCAGGATCTGTGCTGCGCCCAGGCAACTTCAACTCGTCTGGCTCGGGCAGTGACAACGGTTTCTCTGGCGAAAGGAACAAAATTATGAGCTCCTACACCAACTACACTCGGGCTGCTCCTGCATGATCTACCGCTCCCGCACCACCGCCTCTACCTTATCAGCTCCTCAGACCTATCAGGTCATGGCCTTCCTGCTTATTTCTTTTGTTTCTCAATTCAGATCAGATGATTTTGTTGTGTATGAAACACACTCACTTTTATTTTGTTGATCCTTTCCGAGTCAGATCTGACAAAGGTGTGCTTTTTGTTTGCAATTTTTGTTTTCGCTTTGTCGCGCTAGTTGAATTGCATTGACAAAATGTTATCAAATACTTGTGCATTCTTTTCTTTTGCAGATCTCTTATAAGAATGATCGCCATTTTGAACCCCTTAGGCTAGGATGACAGGGTGGCAGATAACACCGGTGAATACTCAGTAACTTTTGGCCTCTCCGATCCTAGATTCATCAGCAGGCTCAGGCATGACAAGTAATATGCCTCGTCCGTCGAAACCGCCCAAGAATACCGGCATTCGAAATATAATATGTCTAGTCGTCTCTAGTTGGGCACCTACAAAGTTGACGAGAATACTGGTGAGGCCATCCACCCTGATGGCTAGATGACCAGAGGATCAAAGTCTGTTCTGAATGGCAAGCAAAGCAAGAAGCTACAATTCGGAAGGAGTAAGTCTTCTAGAAGACATTCATGAGGAAGCAAGGGTCTGGATCCGATGAAATGAGTTTTGTATGTCAACTTTGCCGAATAAGTCTCATTGGAAGTGAGCGTCCAAATGATAGTGCCATCGATCCCGCGCGTAAGAATGAACTCTTGAAGCAGGCCCATAGGTGGAAAACTTCGAGATGTGCTCGGCCATAAAGTTTTCCACGATCCGTTTTAGGTTTATGAGGGCATGATGGACAAACTACTTGCGCTTGGAGGCCTCAACAAGGCTTTGGAGTAATCGCCTTGTGGGGAGGCCATCAAGCTCTGAGACCATCAAAAACTTAAACACTTGTTGTAGTGTTGTGAAGTTGTATGTCTGAGACATCATTTGGAGTTTCTGAATCCACCCAAGGCTTGTAAGACGAGGCCCATTCATGCCAGATCCACCTCATACGGCGAGTCCGAGAAAATTTCCAAAGTTGAGGATCCTAGAGCTGTCCAACTCCTTGGGGCGGTAGACTTTCTCCCAGCTGATCTTGCATTTGCCACCACTCACGTTGTCACTGCAATTACACAACATGCCCCTGCTTTGGTTTCTCAAGGGTGGCACAACCAGCAAGGTTCAAATTTGTATCGTCATTTTTCACAATACGAAGAGACAGTCTTTTCAGAACCGCTATTATTTAGTTTTATTGTGGACAAACACGTTTGGATTGGACGGCGCACGCGGCGGAAGGGAGGGACAAAGAGAGGAAAAGTAGTTGAGATTTGGGAGTCGGTTGAGGTCGAGGGATTAGCTTATATAGATAGACACGGCGGGGGCGCGCATACAAAGCTAATAGCCCCCGACTGAAAACTTCCTTTTTTTTTTGCGAAGACAAACACAGAATTACAGCGACAAGTTACAAGAAGGCCCTCGAAAGAAAAGAAGTTACAGACCAGTCCTTTTGCAACTCGACGACGCCGGAGACGACGAGCGCTGTCGGTGGCGCGCCGCTGCTCAAGCTCCGCTTGACGCCTTGGATCCGGAGCCCCCCTAAGCAAACGGGAAGTCGCCGAGCACCGATCTCGAAGGATCTACGCCAGAAGACGCCATCGTCATCATGCCGCTGCACCTCTGCATCCGCCAAGTGTTCCTGCACCAGATCCGCCGTCTCGCGGCCTCCGGCAAAGGGGGACGAGCCAAACGGCTCCGCAGAGCCGCGGACTCGCTGTAGGCGACGGGTCGACGCCGGAGCTCCGCGGAGCGCCACCGTCGAGGAAGAGGACTGTCACCTGCAAAACCACCACCGAGCACGCCTCCTCCGCCATGGCGCCACCGGCTGCAACCCAACTCACACCTAACTTACATATGCACAGATCCGTCGATTCCCCGTCCTCCCGCCGCCGGAGCGGCCGCCGGAGGGCGGGGAATCGAGCGGATCGACGGCGATGTGTCGACGCGAGCTGGAGGTCCAAAAGTTCGCCTCTATGCACTGTAGACGGGGAGAGGGACGCTCCAAGGTGGTGCGAGCAACTTCTTGACTGAAAACTTCCTCAGCTATGATTCAACTATACTTTAATGATCACTAAGCACAAAAATTAGCAATGTGGCCATTTCACCCACTCAACATTTGGTTCTCATCATAGAAGGATACAAAAGTGGGTTAATACAAAAAAAAAACTTAAAAATCTTTAGCTTACATGATTGAAAGCGACAAGATTTGATCATTTTTGTTAAAAAATTATCAGTCTCCCCCTTTCCAACTATTTTCACCATCCATGGCTAGCCGAATTTTTGGGTGCTTCCAAAATTCACTCTCCATGGAAGGTATGTGCCCCTTTGTGATTTATTTAATATTTTAGCCAGCTCATTGGAATAACATTTTTTCAAATAGGTGGATATATATATGGCACAATGTTTGGCTCAAGGATTTGGAAATACCGGCATTGAATCATGTCGAGTATTAGTCTGTGTTGTCACTAAAGAGGAAGATAATCACAATCATATAAGATTCTAGAATAGATTCCCGATTTGAATGACTGGAATGTATTTCAAAGGTACAAAAGGAATATAGATTTATTATTGAATATGTGCCACATTTTCATCCAAAGTATATTGGGATGTGAAGATCATTGTTTGGAGCCACTATACATTCTATAACAAGGTTGAAAGTACTAATTAGGGTGATTTCCAATTTAATCTATCATATGACAATTTATTGAAAAAACAAGCTCTGTTATTAATGTTCTGGCCATACGAGCTGCAATTCCATAAGCATACAAATACTATCATTTCTCCATACATGAGTAGAGCAAATGATTCATACCAACATGAGCAGACCATAGGGACCCCACATGTCGGAGAGCCTCTACAGACCACTAATGGACGAAGGTCTTGCTACTGCCATAACCGAATAGGCTTTCCCAGCGGCGAGAGGAAAAGGCAGAATAGGACCGAGTGGCGGTTGCAGAGAATGCCACATGTTTCTCCCTGGCCTAGGGTGATCCAAACTTTTGGCCTACCTTACGGTAGATCGATTTAAGAGAAGCAAACCAACCTGTGGTTGGATGGTTAGCAGGGTGGTTGTACCCTCAGCCCACCAGAGTTCAAACCTGAGGTTTGATATCTGTGTGTTGTATTTAGGCGGAATATTCTTTCCCGTCGACAGCGAGGCGTCCGTGGTGACTTCGTCAATTTCAAGACTCAATCCACCGGCTCAGTATTTCGGAGGTGCTCATAGGGGTAGGGTTGCGTGTGTACGTTCATACGAGTGAGTATATACTCGTGTATGTGAGCGTCTGCGTTTGTACTGTGTTTCTCAAAAGAAAAAGATCGATTTAAGAGAAGGCACGTCGCTACAAAAAGATGTGTGTGAGAGAATTTTTTTTACTCGATTAACAAAACTATTGAGCTTATTGGCAAGCTAGTAAATAAATGCACTTTCAAATAGCCTCCTCCATCAAGATCACCGCCGCTGATCGTTCAATATTCCTGCGTCCACGAAAGGTGTTTCCACCTTCTTCTAGACAAGCAAGCTAGATATTGATAAAACATATACATAAACCTGCCATTTGGCCCTTGCACAAGTCACAAACGACATGAGAACAACTAGGTACCATTGGTGTTAGTTAGGGTGACAGAAGCACCTTCTAACTTGTGTTTGTGTGACACGAGCTAATCTTTTGGTTCAAGCCAAGTGGCTGGTGCCATCACCTTCATTTTTCTTTCTTCTCTTCTGTCCCGTATTTCTTATCCAAACCTGACACTGACACTGATAAAATCAATTTTGTATGGACTAATGAATTGCATGTATGGTTGTATGTATTTCATGTAATCTGTGGCCTTAGTTGATTCGATGACTCTCCACTGATTAGAGGAGAATGCTCTAAACAACTTGTATGTTAGACGTGTGCGTGCATGCGTGCGTGTGTTTGTCGTGACCAAAGTGTTCAATGATGTCTGAGATTTCCCTGATACCTTGTTATCTTGATTGTCAAGAAATCTCTACCATGTAGTCTCTGTTGATATTTAACAGTAACCGAGATCAAGGGCCCATTATATATGTATGATATCAAGGACCTCTAAGACGACACTCCTACTA
This sequence comes from Poa pratensis, assembly GCA_947311845.1. Classification (NCBI taxonomy): domain Eukaryota; kingdom Viridiplantae; phylum Streptophyta; class Magnoliopsida; order Poales; family Poaceae; genus Poa; species Poa pratensis. The sequence goes on from CAMZMU010000074.1 coordinate 27,913,154, forward strand.
AACATTAAGGACCTTCCGAATTGTAGCATGCGTGCCACACACTTGAAGGCAAAATCACCTTTCATACACGGAAGAAGAAGAAGTCTTTGATTCTCTAGACGTATTGCAGGCTAGGATAGGCTCACGGGTTAATTGGATTGTTGACTAAGTAAATGTTGTTACACTTGGTCAATTGGCCTACATTATCAAACTAAACCTCCTCAGTTTTTCTCTGTCTAGCTATCTTTTGGCTCGACGCCCTTGTTCGTGAGCCGTGACAACAAAACATAGCTTGCATGCACCTTACAAAGGGTGCAAGAAAGCAGCTAGTTAGCCAGCCCGGCTGAGTGCAATTGTACCATGGAATCCCCAATCGCGGTTTGTGGTCGGCCTCCAGCCTAATTGTCTCAGGAATGAAATGATGCCCTTGGAGGAATCGTCTCAGGCAATAGCATGGAAAAAGGTGGATCCTGTCATCCAACACTAGTTCTTGTTTGCCCTGTCTTTTTGCTCCTGCAGGTGTTCATTAGCGGTGACAGGTAGGCACGAGCAGATATCACGTCTGGTCTTGCCATCTTTGGAGAGCTCAGGAGGGTTTGACCGGTCCGTTAACTTTGGAGAGCTCATGAGGGTTTGACTGGTCCGTTAACTTTGGGGAGCTTTTGTAGGAGCGTACAAGTCAAGCATTCGTGTCCTCCCGGAGCTTCCGTGACATGATTCAGTTCAGTACGAACATGTTAGAATCTGTAAAATGCTTCTCGATGGGACAGCATATCCAAACAGATAATAGTCTGGACCGTATCCGACCATGTAATTACCCAAAGCATAGAGCATCTCCCAGCACTGGCGTAGCTTAGTGGAGGCCAACATGGGTCATGCCCCCCAACTTAATTAAAATTTGCATAGTAGTACTATGTGTTTACCACTTTTGACCATGTAAAACACAAAATACTTCAAAGTGGCCCCCTCTGCTATCATCTAATTTCTTTTGGCCCCTCCTAATATGTTGGTCAAGCTCCGCCAGTGTCTCCCAAACCCACCTCATACAACAAAATTTGAGCCCATATCTGTCATCGGACACATCTAGACGTATCTAGCCCGAAAAAATCTAAATGTTTGTTAATTTCAGTACTAAATTCATACAACTATATGCATATTGGAATCAAGTGCATACATTCTATCTAGTGCACATAGATAATTCATAGTCAGAACCAAGATAACTATGGCTTCCCGTGTATAGTGTATAGTGGAGATGTATCTCCTTCTTGACGATGGCATATATTTTTATCTTCTCTATCTTCACATCCGACTTGCCTCCGTCTTGCGATCTGCCTCCGTCTTGCGATCTCCTCTTCTTTTCTTCTAGCCTCACAGATCGGACAGCAGGGCGCTCGGGGAAGCCGTTGGACAGCGTCGGAGGCCGTGGAAGGGGCGAAGGCGGTAGAACTGGTAGGCGAAAATGTGGTGGAAATCGAGTGAAATCAGCTGTCACGGATCTCCCCTCCGGCCAAAATCTGGTTGGGAAAGGTGAGGCGGGGTGCGCTCGAGCGGTGGGATGCCGAAACGGCGGTGGAGGTAGTAGAATGAGAGACTAGCAGTGTGAGAAATATTCATGTCGGACAAGGTTTAGTTCGATTTGGGATTGGTTCGGCATGTCTGACCGGACGTGGGGGCACCTCCTGACGGGCACAAAAATTGCTGAAGTGAGTGTAGAAGTACGTGCATTTTGCTTTACTTTTGTGCTGACAAGACTAATTGCATGAGCGCCATCATGTACAACCATGGCAGTTGGCAGAGAAGGAATTAGGTGACCAGTAAGCATGAGCTCATTTGTAGATTTCTGGTCTCAGTAGTCACTCCTCTTGTACGTATCCATCTCTACTCTCTAGACCAGGAGACCTAGCACCCGTTTTCCATGGAAGAAACGGTTCATGGCATGACGGTGGTTGAGCATTTCCGCAGGTACATAAAAAACGCTGCGATGCATGCCATCAGCATTCAGTTCGGCGTCGACCCCATGCAGGTTTTCCGGGGTCCGATTCCACCTTCTCACGTACGTCTTGGCCGGGGTCAAACGAATGCCTTGCAGCCACATGCAAAGACCTAGCTAGCCTTTGAACGCTGGAACGTCAAGAAAGCTAGCTGGAAGATGTGAAGATACACTAGTACTCCCTCCGTTTCAAAATATAAGTCGCACCACCTACTTTCCACAAACTTGTATCTAGACATGTTTTAGTATAAGGTTCACATGAATCTTGCACTAAAACATGTCTAGATACATGTGTGTGGAAAGTAGGTGGAAAGACTTATATTTTGAAACGGAGGGAGTAGAAAATAGGCCTTTAGTCGCGGGTTCAGAGGGTCTTTTTCCCGGTTTTAGACCCGCAACTAAAGGGTCGGGACTAAAGGGGGTGGCCTTTCGTCCCGGGTGTCCACGACCCGCGACTAAAGGGGCTCCACGTGGGCTGCGTAGGCCGCGCATGGCCAGCACCCTTTGGTCCCGGTTGGTATTACCAACCGAGACCAAAGAGTTTCTGTTTTTTGTTTTCTGCTAATTTATTTTTTAGGGGTTTTGATTTTTTTGTTTTCCAATTAATTATTTTTTACGAAGATCACGTTGCGCGCAGACAACAAGTAGTCATACACATAAAGTCATACACATAATAAAGCATACAATACACCGAGGTCACGTTTGATTCATAACATACATAGCCCACAAGTCTATACTACACAGACATCACGTTTGATTCACGCGTCGAACCCACGTCCGATAAAATAAGTATCACCGTGATAAAATTCTTCGTTTTTGTTCAGGACCACCTTGTTCAAAAATCCTGCCAATTCCTCTTGAATTGCTTTTAGGCGCTTCGATGGTATGAGATGGTCCCGCTCTCGTTCCATCTAGATCAATATAAGAATATATATATGTGTGAGCTGTTTGAAATCATCATAAAATAAATTATGAATGAAACTCAACACAATATGCGAATAGTGTATACATACGTTTTTCTGTTCTGACTTTTCTATTCCCTCAATGACAAAATATCGAATGTACTCGAAAACGTAATATGCAAATTAGTCCCTTCTGGCTGCCTCAGACACCACTTTACAGAAAAAGAGAATTTAATCAAAATAACAATCAAGCATGATAATGTTATTGAAACTAAAATTAAAGAGTTGCGTAGACATATATATATATATATATATATATGTACTACTTACCTTGATTTCATAAAAATACAGTTCCTCTTTCCACTTCCCTGGAACGTTCACCTTAAACCGTTCTCAAACCCTGCCGGGCAGAAGAAAATAATGAAAGGAGTTATTATTTACTTGATATCACAAAATGAATGAAAGAGGTCGATATAGAGCGATGATGACTGAAATTACCTACCAAGCATTTGTTTCATGTCGTCCCACTCGTCCATATCTTTCCTTAACGAGTCCATGACTTGAACGACTCCTTGGTCAACTCTAATGATTAGCAAAATCCAGTGGAATCTGCACACGTTTATATGTCTATGACTCATCAATTACACTAAGCAAGGAGTAAGCAAAATATAATGTGTAGAAGAGGTACATTAACACTCACTTGAAGTTGTAAGGAAAAAATATTTCTGCGCAGGTACTTTGTTTCAGTAAAAACCGGAGCAAGTTTTTCTCTGTGACTTCGGGATTGTACTTGACGACAACTGAATGAATGAAATACGGGTCAATGAACCCAACACCATAGATCGTCTTATCTCTGCATTCGATGATCTTCATTCTGCATAATAGCGTACAAAATAAGTTAGTTAGATAATTGGAAACGAAAGAGCTGAGTTAGAGACTTAATTAAATCGCAAAAATAAATCACTTACAAACACTAGCAACTGACGAGGGCTTTGTCGAGGGCGTCTTGGTTGAATAATTGAAAATTTTCCGAAAACGACACATACATCACGTCATCAAAGAAGTAATGCTCTCTCTTGACTTGAATCCAGAAAGCATCATGCTTGGCATGTACGGCGTTCTCGTACCGTAGATGCAAACGACGCATTTGTGTTGTCAGAGAGTTGACGTGCTCAGGTCTGACCAGGGTGCTCCCGTAGACATATGTCCATGCATACCGATACTTTGTGGGGTCCGGGTCGTCTATGCGAAAAGTGTCTTGGTCTACTACCTTATCGGGCATCACCTTGAGCGCGGGGACCGACTGATTTACCTGTTCTCCGAGCTGGGCCACTTGTTTCCCGAATTTCAGCTGCTGTCTCTTTAGGCGAAATGCCGCCTCCTTCTCCTGCTTCTCCATACTAGTTGCCATCTTCATCTGCTCTCTCTTTCGGCGATATGCCTCCGACTTTGTCTCCCTCTCTTCACGAATTACCTTGCTCATAACACGGTCATAGTCATCTGGCAATCTAGGCGGCTGTGGCGGCGGTCCACTCAACAAGTTCTTCAAAAGTTTTTCAACTTTTTCTGGTGGTATTACCTCCTTTGGCCGCTGCCCTTTCGGTCCCAATTGTCTTTTCACATCAGCTTGCACCTCCCTCTCGAGTTCCTCTGGACTCAAGTCGTAAGATCTTTTTGGAAGATGCTTTAGCAACTCGCGTTCCTCTCGAGTTTCTGGCGGGTAGTTTAAAGCGCACCTTTGTGTATATGTCGACGGGACCTTCACTTTCCGCGAAACAGTGCGCACAGTCTCTTGCTGCGACCGCGCGGGCGATGGACTCGCTCTGGCCTCCCTACCGTCGTCACGAGGTGGGGAGGGTGGATCTTGAGGTGGGGAGGGTGGATCTTGAGGTGGGGGACTGCTACTCGGAGGAGTCGGTGGCCTTGGCAGCAAGTTTGGAAACACGATGTGTTCCTTCTTCCAGAGAATGGTGGCCTTCTTGGCTTCTCCCAGTGTCCTCTCGTCGTCACCTCCAGGAATGTCAAGATTCAGATTAGCATATAACAGCACAATGGCATCCACCCTGACACGAGCATAGCCAGCTGGAATCCCGCCGAGATGGTATCTTGCTCCAGGTTCATTTGGTAAAGCATAGCCGACCGCCACCTTGAAGGACATGTTCTTCATCGCCATATGTAGCTCACATTATGTCTTCTCCGTGATATCATCCACGGGGTAGTGACCCGCCGACGCTCCTAGTTCAGAATGTTCCAGATGCGTGGAACCCAGGCTGCTTCTCTGCTGATCAGATGGGGCGGCTTGGACTTCAGGATTTTCTAGCTGCAGCTGAGATGCCCTTTTCTGACTAATTTGGTCCTGCTGCAGCTGCTGCACCTTGCGTTCCAATGTCGATAACCGGTTTCTGTCCTCCTTCTTCTTTCTCTCACGGCTTCTATAATTATCTCTGTCTGCAGTAAAACCTTGCCACCACGAAACTCCGGCTCCATAGCCTCGTACTCGTCCAACTTTTTCAGGATTCCCGAGTGCGAGTGACAGCTTGTCTTTCTCTCTGTCGACCACGTACAGTCCTTTTCGAACTTGATCTATTGCTTTCACAAGTTCTTCGGTTATATACTTAATTTTCTCCTTACATTTTCCCTGAGGAACAATCTTCTCTGACACAGGGTCCAACCCAGCCCCATGCGCGAACAACCAAAACTTGGACCTATCGGGCCAGTCCGCTGTCTGTGGAATGACCCCATTATCAAGCAGTTGTGCTTCAAAGGCTTCCCACTTAGGCACGGCAGCCTTGTAGCCACCTACCCCCAAAGTGTGGTGATATATCTTATTCACAACATTTAACTTGTTGGTTTTCGATCGGGCAACAGCGGCCTCCGATTCTCTTTGCTTCACAAATGTGGGCCACTGGGCTTTTAACTTCACTTGTGCTCCACTGAATTCCGGAGTGAAGTCTGGATCTTTTTCCCTCGCCTTTACATAAGGTTTCCATAAATTTTTCTTAGCAGTCAGGAATTGTTCGGCCATCTTCATAAGAGTCCACTGCTTGAATTTCTCCTTCCACCGCTTGTCTTTTTCAACATCTGGCGGTAGGGTGACCTTTGTCAAGATCTTCTCCCAAATCAACTTTTATATTTTGTCGTCGAAATAAGTAGTTGTCTTGGTCTCGTCCTTCGGCTTATACCATTCTTCAAATGTGATCGGGACCATGTCCCTAACAATAACTCCGCATTGATTTATAAATTTATGGCGGCACTCTAAGGGTTCCATCGGTTCGCCACTAGCAGCAACTATGTCGAGTATTATCCTGTGAGCCTCCTTCATCGGCTTCGACGGGCCTCGTTTCGGCAGTTTTGACCCTTTTGACCCTTTAGATGCGGATGATTTGCTCGATCCGGAGGGGTAAAAGAAAAAATAGATTCGTTAATAACCACAATACAAATCAAATAATACATGTGGTGTGATCGATCAACAGAGGCTTAATATACCTCGCCGGAGTTTGTTAAGGCCACTTCATCCTCTCTACAAATTTCTTCTTCTTCAACTCCCTCACCGGAGTCATTCAGAAATTGGGAGCTGAAGTCATCTAAATTTACAGCATCTTCTTCACCAACAGGCGCGGCTGCACGTCCTGCTATAATCATACACATATTCTCTTCACGTTCCTCGTCCCTAGCGCCGACGTCCGGAAAAAGTGGATCCATTTGCTCTTCACGCTCCTCGTCTCTGCCGAAGACGTCCGGAAAATTTGGATCGATGTCCCTGCAATCAATTTTGTAACAAGAATGTGAATCTTAAAATGCAAATTTATAGCAGCTAGTTAGCAAATTTTAATTCAGGAAATACAATTTTAAATTCATAGCTAATTTCTAATAGCAACTACAATAGCAAAAATGGTACTGATTTTCATAGCAACTACACTAGCAAAATGGTACTGATTTTTATAGTTATAATTTTAAACAATTAACACTAACACTTACATGTGTTGTATATACACAACAATTACAAAATTACAAACTTAGTACTAATTTTAACTAACACAATCTTTTGCTAGCACACGTTTTTTGCTAACTATTACAAGATTTTGCTAACACAATTACAAAATTATAAACTAACCTAGTACTAATTTCTGCTAACAATTCCTAAATGGTACTGAAAATTGCACTAAAAAATAAAAAATAAAAAGCTCTCACCTTTAGCCGGCCGGAGAGGTCGACAACGACGTAGGAGGCCAAGGCCGAGGTTGAGGCCAGAATGGACCGAGCCGCGGCGGGATGGGCGGTGGGAGGCGACGGCAAGCTCGAGGCGGAGGCAGGCCAGAGGTAGGGCGGCGGGAGGCCAAGGCAGACCAGCACGGCGCCGGAGACGAGGCGGCGGCTCCGCGCGTAGCAGGGCATCGACGTCGTCTTCGATTGATAGGGGAAGGGCGGCGTCATCGTCGATGGATTGCCGAAAGGGGAGGGAACGTGGCGGGGCCACGGGCCGGCGACGGCACCACGGCGGAGCGGTGCGGGGCCACGGGCGGTGGCACGACGGCGTCGACCACGGTGACGCAGCACCACGGCGTCAACAACGGCGCGGCGGGGCGGTGCGATGGGCGGCGGCAGGGGAGGAGGCGAGGGAGCGCTGCGTCATCAATTTGGGGAACTTAGTGAAAAATTCGGGGTGGAACCACCCAAATCCCCGCAGAAAAGACCCTTTGGTCCCGGTTCCTGCCACGAACCGGGACGGAAGACCCTTTCATCCTGGTTGGTAGCACCAACCAGGACCAAAGGCCTTTTTTATTTTTTTTCTTGTTTCTTTTTGTAGTTTCTATTTCTGTTTTCTTTTTCTATTTCTTTTATATCTATTGATTTAATAGTTTTTTCTAGTTCTGTTTTTCTCTATTTATGTTTTCTTTTTAGGTTTCTTTTACATGCTTTTAGTATGAAAACTTGTTGGGTATTTGATATTTGAGGTTTATCCGTTCGTCCTTTTTAGAGAGGTTTTACCTTTTTACATTTGGTTTTATCCTTCCATGTTGGACTATGATGTTTCTCTACATGATCTTGTAATGCTCGTTGCGGTGATTTCAATGAGCCCAATAACATCGAAAACGGAGTTCGTATGTAAGAGATATCACGTTTTTCATATGTGTGTTTCAGGAATTCCGAGTGATTCCGAACTCATTCCGACCTAATTCCGAACGGTCGGAATTTTCCGAACTGATTCCGAACTGGATCTGAACTGGCTATTTCGGTTCTGTATACTTTTCGGAATCAAGTTGTTTTTAATCCGGATTTGTCCGAGCCACTCGGAATTCCGAGACAAATCCGGATTCATTTCGAATGGCACGAATTTGTACCAATCCGGATTCATGCCGCAAAGCCCGCCTTTGGTCGCGGTTCTAGCCACGAACCGGGACTTAAGAAGCACACGGATTGTGTGTTTTCTAAAGCGCTTGTGAGTCGTTGTATCAGGGTGTGTTTCTTTCAAGCGCTTGTGAGCCGTTGGATTAGGGGTATGTTTCTTTAGAGGGCACACATGACCCTATATATAGCCCCATCTAGAACATATTCGGCACTCAGTGTAGTTCATCTGATATACAAAGCATTCGGATTCCCTGCATTGGTCAAACGGTGCATTTGATGTGCCATTTGATATGCGGGCACTCACGAGCCATTGTTGGGTTGTATGCAGGGTAAACCGTCTGTTTTGTTCTATCTACCAAATACTTCAGTTCATCGACCAAATACAAATCATTCGGATTCCCGTCATACGTCCAACGGTGCATTTGATATGCAGGCACTCACGAGCCACTGTTGGGTTGTATGACGGGGAACCCGTATGTTTTGTTCTATCTACCAAATACTTCAGTTTATCGACCGAATACAAATCATTCGGATTCCCGTTATACGTCCAACAGTGCATTTGATATGCAGGCACTCACGAGCCACCGTTGGGCTGTATGACGGGGAAACCGTGTGTTTTGTTCCAACTTTTTCAGAACACAGTTACATAAAAAGGTTTAATACATTATTACACATCAGCACCAACATCCTTATCTTGCCCTCCATGGACAATCTTCTTCTACTTTTTGCGTGTCACTTTCTTTTGTTTCGGTCGTAGCCATGGACAAACTTCTTCATTTAACACGAGGCTTGGGTCAGGTTTCACTGCGAAGGGCCGGATTTCATCAAACTTATCGTAATATTCTGACATGTCTGTCTTGTCCTCCACTCCCACGATATTTCTTTTCCCTGAAAGAACTATGTGGCGCTTTGGCTCATCATATGATGTATTCGCTTGCTTATCTTTTCTTTTTTTCGGCCTGGAAGACATGTCCTTGACATAGAAAACCTGAGCCACGTCTTTGGCTAGGACGAATGGTTCCGTGTCGTACCCAAGATTCTTGAGATCCATTGTAGTCATTCCATACTGCGGGTCTACTTTTAACCCCTCCCCCCCTCCCCTTTCAGGTTGAACCATTTGCAGCAGAACAAAGGTACCTCGAAAGAAGGTCCATAGTCAAGTTCCCATATCTTCTCTATGTAACCATAATATGTGTCCTTTCCCCCATTGTTGTTTGCTGCATCAAAGCGGACACCACTGTTTTGGTTGGTGCTCTTTTTATCTTGGTCGGCAGTGTAAAATGTATTCTCATTTATCTCGTACCCTTGAAAAGTCAATATAGTCGAAGATGGTGCTCTGGCCAACAGGTATAGCTGTTCATCAACAGTGTTGTCATTAATGAGACGTGCATGCAACCACCCGCAGAAAGTCTTCACGTGTTCTTCTTGAATGCATTCTTCAGCCATTAATGAGCGTAAAGTATTCTTGTGTTCCTCGATATACGGAGCCACTAAGCTGGAATTATGTAGAACTGTGTAGTGTGCTTGATTGAAAGAATCCCAGTCCTTACACCAGAACGCTTTCTTTCCTAGCGTTCCTTTTCCACGCAGTCTCCCCTCATGGCGCGATTGAGGGACAACGATCGGGTTAAGGTCAGGAATAAAGTCAACGCAAAACTCAATGACCTCCTCTGTTTCATAACCCTTGGAGATGCTTCCTTCAGGCCTAGCACGGTTATGAACGTATTTCTTTAAGACTCCCATGAACCACTCAAAGGGGAACATGTTGTGTAGAAATACAGGACCGAGAACTTGAATCTCTTCGACTAGGTGAACTATGAGGTGTGCCATAATATTGAAGAAGGATGGTGGGAACACCAACTCGAAGCTGACAAGACATTGGACAACATCCTTCTGTAAGTTCCTAGAGTTAATGGATTGATCACCTTCTGAGAAATTGCATTGAGAAATGAACATAGCTTCACAATGGGTAGTCGAAAATTTTCCGGTAGAAGCCCCCTCAATGCAACTGGAAGTAATTGTGTCATAATCACGTGACAGTTATGAGACTTTAGGTTTTGGAACTTTTTCTCTACCATGTTTATTATTCCCTTTTACATTCGAAAAGAAGCCAGACGAGACATTGATACTGCTTAGGACTTCAAAAAAGATCTCCTTCTCTTCTCTGGTAAGAGCGTAGCTGGCAGGACCTTGATACTTCTCTGGATTAAGGTGGTCGTCTTTCTTCTCGTGCATATGTTGATGGTTCAGTCGTGCATTCGGTGTATCTTTCGTCTTCCCATACACACCCAAGAAGCTTAGCAGGTTCACACAAAGATTTTTTGTCACGTGCATCACGTCGATTGCAGAGCGAACCTCTAGGATTTTCCAATAGGGTAACTCTCAAAATATAGATTTCTTTTTCCACAAGGGTATGCGCTTGTTAGCGTCTTTCGGAACAGATAGACTGTCAGGACCTTTTGCAAAGATTACTTCTAAATCCTTCACCATGTCATATATACCATCACCATCAGAGCAGGTAGGCTTCGTCCGGTTATCTATCTCCCCTTTGAAATGTTTGCCTTTCTTTCTTACAGGATGCTGAGGTGGAAGAAATCGACGATGACCCATGTACACATTCTTGTTACCTACATATATACTTTCAGTCTTATCTAAACAGTGTGTGCATGCATTGTATCCATTGTTTGACTGTTCTGAAATGTTACTAAGAGCAGTCCAATCATTGATGGTTACAAACAACAATGCTCGTAGGTCAAATGGCTCATGTTTGTGCTCATCCCACACAGGTACCCCTTCGTCACGCCACAACTCTAAAAGTTCTTCAACCAATGGCCTCAGGTACACATCAATGTCGTTGCCGGGTTGTTTCGGACCTTGGATGAGCAGTGGCATCATAATGAACTTCCGCTTCATGCACAACCAAGGAGGAAGGTTATAAATACATAGAGTCACATGCTAGGTGCTATGACTGGAGCTCTGTTCCCCGAAAGGATTAAAGCCATCTGTACTTAGACCAAATCTTAAGTTCCTAGCGTCATCTGCAAACGTCGGGAACGCCATGTGGATATCTCGCCACTGCGACCCATCAGCGGGGTGTCTCAGCATCAGGTATTTCTTTCGGTCTTCTTTGTGCCATCATAACAACTTTGCGTGCTCTTTATTTTGGAACAGACGTTTCAACCGTGGTATTATAGGAGCATACCACATCACCTTGGCAGGAATCTTCTTCCTGGGGCACGGCTCGCCCTCAACATCACCAGGGTCATCTCGCCTTATCTTATACCGCAAGGCACCGCATATTGGGCATGCATTTAAATTCTCGTACTTCTCACCGCGGTAGAGGATGCAGTCATTTATGCATGCATGTATCTTCTGCACCTCTAATCCTAGAGGACAGACAACTTTCTTTACTTCATACGTACTGGAGGGCAATTCGTTATCCCTTGGAAGCAACTTCTTAAATATTTTAACAAATTTTCAAATGACTTGTCAGTAGTACCACTCTCTGCCTTTCAGTGTAGCAATTCCAGGGTAGTACCAAGCTTTTTATGGCCATCTTCGCAAGTTGGGTACAAAAAAATTTTGTGATCCTTTAACATGCTCTTCAACTTCAACCTCTCGTTTTCACTTCCGCTGTTTATTTGTGCATCAAGAATGGCCCGACCAAAATCATCATCAGGCTCATCAACAATGGGCTCTTCTTGAGCTTCGTCTTCCCCCATTGGAGTATCACCGTCTTCGGTGAACGTAGGATAGGTGTCATTATCCTCTTCTTCTTCATTTTCTTCCATCATAACACCTATTTCTCTGTGCTTGGTCCAACAATTATAACCAGACATGAAACCAAACTCCAACAGGTGGACGTGAATGGTCCTTGACGTAGAGTAATCCTGCGTATTCTTGCACGCACTACATGGACAAGAAATAAAACCACTCGACGGCTTGTTTTTTATTAGCCACCTTGAGAAAACTGTGCATGCCATTGATAAAGTCGAGACTGCGTCGGTCACTGTACATCCATTGCCGGCTCATCTGCATTATATAAATATATCAAAAACCATTACACTACATCATGAATATATAATACTGACCAAATTAATTAATACAAGTTCATCACACTAAACCAAAGTATAGTATTGCCCAAATGTAATACATAGTTCTAATGAAACATACATTAATTGAAACTAACATACAACTATCTAAAGAATTTAAATCCAACAACAAATGTGATCAAAATCGCAACTAAGGTAACTATTGAACCAACATCATAATGATACCAAGCCTCTTGACTAATGACATATTTTCTAATCTTTTTAAGCTTCAAGTGCATTGCATCCATCTTCATCTCGTGAGCATCGACGACGTCGGCAAGTTTGCACTCGTGAGCATCAACAATGTCGGCAAGCTTGAACTCGTGTTGATCGACGATGTCGACAAGCTTGAAGTCCAATGCCATATTCTCTTCTAGGCATTGGAGACGAAGATCTTCACTTCTTCTCAATTTTGCTTTCAAATTACTGTTTTCTTTTTCTAAAAAAATTATCATCTCGACAAAAGGGTCGGTTGGAACATCCGGTTCAACTACCTCCTAGATAAAAATATATCTATGTCAAGTTGGTCGGCATGATTGTCATTAACACGAAACGAAACAAATAGTTATAAAAATATATCACATCTGAATCATAGACCGGACGAGGGCCGACGGGGACGGATATCAAAACCATGACACTATACATATAAAAAAACATAAGAAAATTATACAAGAAATAACTATGCTTTTAAATCATACAAGTAATTTTTCTTCAAATAAAAGATAAAGAAAAGAGGCTCACCGAGGTGGTGCCGGTGACGGGACGACGCGGGCTATCGACGGCAGTGAGGACGGGACAACACTAAAATCCACAAATAATAAATTAATTTGAGGTCAAAATGCATATACAAAATAAACTCCCTAACTTGGGCATTTCATCAAACACCTAGCTAGCACTACAAAAACCAAATGAGCTAAACTAGCAATGAAATGAGCTGAAGTTGCAACGCCGGAGGAAAGGATGATGTTGCTAACCCTTGAATAGATGGGGTGCCTTCAATCCTCACAAGTGGTGCAAACAAATGGGGATTAACTTGAGTGAGTGAGAGGAAATGGAGGAGAAATGAGTGATGAACTCGAGCTCAAAATGGTGCTGGAGCTCGGAGTGGAAGATGATATATGCAAGGAAGACCCTTTGGTCGCGGCTCGTAACACGACCCGGGACCAAAGGGTCCCTGCCAGGGGGTCCCACGGTTGCGGCTGCATGTGCCGCATGTGGTGACCCTTTGGTCCCGGGTTGTAACACAAATCGGGACCAAAGGTCCAAAACGAACCGGGACCAATGCTCCCTGACGCCACGGCTAATTGAACCGGGACCAATGGACCCTTTAGTTGCGGTTCGTAATTTGTCCGGGACAAAAGGTGAAAATGAAAGGTTTGTTTTCTACTAGTGATGGTCACTGCACGATCAATCTAGCTTGTTCTTCAATTTCGCCATTATCAAACTGCAATTCGGTTGTGCGATCGATCGATCCAACTGTGGGTGTTAACAACATTCAAATCAAGCACAAGATCGCTGTGTCGATCTCATGCCTCATATGTTGTGTAGGTACGTGTAGGCCGCGTTTTGTAGCTTGTAGGTCTGCGGAGGCGAAGTCTCATGGGTACTAAAAATAAGTTAATCTTTCACCCTTTTGGAGCTAGCACATTGTTTATTTGTTTGGTTACCTACGGAGATCCTTCACAAAGCAACGCTGACCCAGGACGGGAAGGCACACTCCGATCAAGCGTTGTCGCCGGGGCAGGCTGGTCAGCAGGAAAATATTCCTTGGCCCCCACATGATGCTCTTAGGCTGTATACATCACGCAGCCAAACCAAACAACACGCAGTGTGTGCCTACAAATTCACCAACTACCATATAGCCTACCAAACGAAAAGTCATATGCGTATTTTTATCATCTCCCGGGAGCCAGGTTCTCGGAGGCATGCCTCGTTCTCCTCCTTGGACAAGGCTTCGTGGATGTTGTCTACCGACCCTAGTGTATGAGACAGAATGTCCCCGTGCATGCAGAGAAGCAGACGTACTGTACATAGGATGGGCTTGACCTGTTCTATTGGCCACCGGTGCTTTGAATTCACGACACGATTAAGTGCATTGTTGTTGCGAAAAGGAAAGACAAGTTGAACTTGTGTGAATTGAAATGGTGAAAAAAGAAGAGTTGAAACTCATTTGATGGTTTCTTTCTCGGCGGTTACTGTGGCAGGTGAGCAGTTTTCTGTGAAACTTACTTGAGTTCATGATTCTAACTGAACTTGGATACCTGCATCGGAGGGTGTTCCAAATGCGTTGGCATCTTCGGCTATGAACTTTGGTAAACTTTAGAGCATCTCCAGTCGGGGCGCCCGCCCAAAGGCCTTCCGGATAGGCCCTTTGGGCACTGTCCGGAAGGCCTGGCTCATTTGGGCGCCCTGCCTCCCCACTCGCACCGCCCAAAAAAAAATTCCCATTTTTGCCGCCGAAGTTTTACGAATTGAAATGAGAAATGGCTAGATATTCATAGTTTTAGCCACATTCGGCCACAAAGTTAAAGTTTTTTGCCGCCAAACTACAGATCCAAAAAATGCCGCCAAAAAATGCCGCCAAAATACGCCGGGAGATTTCGTTACCCGACGTCCGATTGCCGCCGCGCCGCCACCGGCAGGTCTAGACGTCCCCGGGCTGGCGCACGTAGCCGTCGTCGGGCTGGGTCATGTCGGGGTCCTCATCGTCGACGACGCCGGTCCCGGGCGTGACGTTCTCGTCGTTCTGGGGCGGCTGAACGAGCCCGAGCTCCTGCAGGATCGCGGCGCGATACATGTTGTGCGCCGCCCTGGCCAGCGGATCCATGTTGGAGACGTCGGCCGTAAAGATCATGAAGTCCTGGCTCCGCTTCTTGACGGCGGCTTTCTTCTGCTCGACGTCGATCCTGACGTCGGCCTTCTGCATCAAGGTCGTCCACCTTGCGTTGTGCTCATCGCGGCTCAAGGTCGAGTTGGAGCAGACGTCGGCGAGGACCTTGTCGATGGAGGACTGCACCCAGTCCGTCTTCGCCGCAGCCAAGGCTGCTTTCGCCTTCTTGTGCCCTGTTGGACGCCCCTTTGAGTTTTGCGGATCGGCGTTGTTGTCGCCGCGTCCCTTCTTGTTCAACGTCCGGCGGTGCGCCTTCCATTTCTCGCAATTTTAGAGAACCTTGTAGCGATGCATCAACTTGAAGTCTTTCTCCTTGTTGAGCGACTTGTACAAAAGAAGGGCGTCGACGAGCTGCAACAAAGCCAGCCGATCAGAAACAAAGCCACCCGAACACAACAAGGGGATCACGCCGCGCGTCTGTTACCCTATCCGCCGGGGCCTTCCCACTCTCCGGCCGATCGACGATGTTCTCATGGCAGCCGTGGAACTTGTTGACGATGCGCTGAACAATGCGCCACCTATGCTCGATGGCGCCTTGGCCCCGCACCATGTTCACCTTGTAAAAGTCCTTGGTGTACCGGCGCTCGTCGAACTCTTCCTTGACCCGCCTCCAGTAGGCGCTGCTGGCCTGGTTTGTGCCGGTCAGCACGCCGGTGGTGACGAACTTCCATGACTCGACCATGCACTCGTCCTCCTTGGTCGTCCAACGATGTCGCGGCTGCCCTTCTTCTTCGCCGCGGCGTGCTCGCCGACGACAGCCGCGGTCACCACCCCCTCCTCTTTGATCTCCTCGTCATCCTCGTAGTACACCTCGTCCTCGTCGAACTCGTCATCGTCATCGGCATCCGGCTCCAGGCCATCAAGATCGACATGGGCCGCCCGGCCGTCGCCGTTGATCAGGCCGGCCATGAGTTCGGAGGTCTCCTACACACACAAAACAACGCCGGCAGTCACGACTCGCCTATGCGTCTACGGTACGTACCATGCCATCCAAAACACGGCCTCATACCTGCAGGCGTTCCCTGTAATCGGCGGTGATTCCGTCGATCACATGGGAGGCGCCAGCGTCGAATAAAAGGCTGCGGCCGGCCTGCGAGCTCGTCTGTTCGGCGGGGTGCCTCTGCAACGCCGGCGATGACAGATCGACGGGGCGGTTCAGATCGAGCCCACAAGAAGGGAAGATGATGTTGGGGTCGAAGCCGCTCTCGTGTTGGCTATCGGCGTACTCGGGGGTGAATCTGGTGCGAGGAGTGCCGGTGGCGGCGCTTTCGGCGAAGAAAGATGAATTCGACAGAGAGACGCCGTTCTTGCATCGAAGAGTGGCGACGCTTTCTTGGCTGCCCCCCAAAGTTAAAGCTTGGTTCATCGCCGCCACCTTCTTATTCACGGCGGCGAGGCCCTTTGCCGTCAATGGCGCGGCCGGGTCGAGCAGCTTTCTAGCTCTCGCCGCCGCACGCCGCCCGCTATGGCTCTGCGTCTCCATTCGGCGCCGGAGACGTTCGAGCTCCCAATCGGTCTCCGACATCGACTCCGGCTTCTCCGCGCGCGGAGGGTGCTTGCGCTTGACGCCGAGCATCATCTTCACCGTCGCCTTCTTCTTGGCCTTCCCCTTCTCCTTGTCCACGGCCTTCGGCGCCATGGAATCCGATCCGGCGCGGCGGCAGGGCAGGGTTTTTCTTTTTGGCGGGAGGGATGGCGAGAGAACTGGCACGAGATTGGGGATTTTGGTGAAAAAATTGGGGGGGAGCTGGCATTTATTGCGAGCGCCGTCTCACTGCCAGGCGTGGCCCGCGCGTCGGAGGCAGACGTTTCGTAGTGTCCGGGGCCGCCCAAGCCGCCCCAAGTTGAGGGCGTGGGCTGGGCGTGCCGGACACAAAACTGAGCCGCGCCGGACCGAAATCAGATTTGGGCGGCGCGAGTGGGGAGAAAAAAGTGTCCGACACGCCCTAAAAGCCTTTGGGCGGCCATTTGGGCGCCCCGACTGGAGATGCTCTTATGTTTCCTGAGTTTTTTCCCTTGTTGGAGTGGTACGTATCGTTGAACCGGAGGTCCAGGCGCTCCAAAACCTGCCTGGTCAGCTGACGGAAAACTTTGAGGCCCATGAGCATCCACATCATTTCATTATCAATACACCCCAAGCAAGATTGCAAGACTGAGGTCGATGCTCAGCCTGCTAACGCGCGACAGCCCCAATAGCTTCTGAAGGCCGAAAAAGAATCGGACCTGCTCCTTTTCTATAACAGTGTCGTAATGTACACCTTTTTTTTTTAATCGGCGGTAAGCAATGTACACTCCAAGGCGTTGAAGATGAGCAGGAATTTCTGCAAGTAGCTTTCAAATCTTCGTTTTTTCGCTCCATGGCTTTCGCCCCTATATGTTCCAGATCTGAAGATAAACAGACCGTCGCTTTGTAGCAGTAAAAATAACAGTGTAACGTACAATTCAGGTTGGCACAGAATTCGAGAACTTGCCTGTGGCAAGATGGTTAGGAGAGTGGTTGTACCCCCAGCCCACCAGTGTTCAAACCCCAGTTTTGAAACAGGTGTTTCTCGGAATATTTCTTCAGTTGGAGGCGACGTTCACGTCGACAGCGAGGCGTCCGTGGTGACTTCGTCAATCTCAAGACCGACTCGCCGGCTCAGTATTTCAGAGGTGCTCATAGGGGTAAGGTGTGCGTGCGTACGTTCATAGGGTGAGTATATGTGCGTGTATGTGGGCGTCGATGTTGTACTGTGTTTCGCAAAAAAAAGGTTGGCAAAGAATTCAGCAGATAGCAGTATGGACAAACAGCATAAATGCTTCAGCGCTTAATGTCTACAAAAATATATTAGCACTAGGCAACCATACTGATGATGAGTCCTTTTCTGGGTGAGAAAACCACATGTGCATTGCCAGATTGACAAGTGGAGGTGAGAAACTAACATGCTATGATGAGGCATTGATCCACTGGTCCAATATATCAGTCCATTTCGCCCATAAATACACAAAATTGACGCACAGCGGCACCAGAGAAACTTGACAGGTCAAGCGAGCCAGCAGGACCATGTCCAGATCAACAACGCTGTTTTTCACGCAACGCGGTCGCTGGATCATCATACCGAAGGGAAGAACTTGTTGAGATTGAACGGCAGTGAGTAGAACTCCTCGCTCCTCGCGTCTTTCTTGAAGCTTCTGAACTTGTCCCACCAGTGGAACCCTCGGTCCTTCCTCACCGCGCTCTGGTGCAGGTGCATCGTGTTGTCCAGGAAGAAGGCCACCAGCGCCGCCACGAACGGCTTATTCGAGAACGGCACGTTGATCATGTCGTTGAACTGTCAAGGAAAAACAATAAAACTGTTAAATCATTTCAGAGGGAAGCAAGAGCTATGACTATGAAGGAGGAGTCTTTGTCATGTGTTTATCGTACCCATCTGGCGCCGGTGTGCACCGGACCATGGCCTGAAACCGAGGTGTACTCGTTGAAGTACTGAGGGACCGAAATGCCCATGAAGATAGCGAAACCCAAGATGAACTTGGTCCTGAAGCTGTTCAAGTTGCAGAACTGAAGGAAGCTAATACCACAGGCACCTGCACAAGGAAGAACCAATGAATCATGCTGCAAAATGCAACGCTCGCAATGATCGAAGATAGACTGCCGAACGATGAGCGGTTTCAGATAGTTGAACATACCGACATATGCGAAGAAAATGCAGTACATGCCAGCAAATATAGGCAATGGAATGGACGCGAATAGGGCTCCAAATTTTCCTGTTTTGCCAATACAATGAAAATAAATATCAGCTTGGGTAACAATATATGCTTGTGCACTACCCAAAACTCAAGTAAGAATAGCTAAATGAGTTTAGCATATTACCTAGGACAGCAAAGAAAATCATGAATCCGGCAGATATTTGCACCACCCTCCTACTGCCAACTTGTGTCAAAGCAAGTAAACCAATATTCTCCCTAGAAATACAAAGTTGACAACGCCAATTAAGTAAATTAGTGAAACAAATATTCTGCACAATCAAGTAATGCGACTTCTACTATCCCCAAATATATACTTACACTGCAACTGATGTTCCATTGGCTGTCCCAAAGAACGAACCAAGCAAGATACCGATGCCCTGGAAGTGAATTTCAGAGTGATCAGCATCCCGGAGTAAAAGAAGAGACAAACTGGACTGTACAATGAATGATCTATTTTACCTGCCAACCGATTCCCCGACTAATGATGGATGGAGGTATCATCGTCGCACTTGCATACCTTGAAGCAGCAATGAAGGCTCCAGTTGACTGCAAGCAGAAAAATCATCAATCTTACTATCACTGAGCATTTCGTTTCCTATTTTAGGCAAATATTGCAGATCAAACCTCTACAATAGCAATAAATGAAGTCATCATCATCGCGAAAGCTTCTCCAGCATCAAATGTTGGAGCACCCCACTGAAAGGGATATGGAACGCTTATCCTACAGAACAGAATTCAGCACCTTCATCAGGAAATGTCATCAGATTACAATATAACATAATGGTATGGTTTCCTGGAGGCCTACCATGGAGCTCCTGATATAAGCCCTGAACGATCGACGCGGCAATGTACCTGTGTCTTTGGCCTGACACCCTTGTAGGCACCACTGATGGTGAGAATGTATGCGTAGAGCCACACAATCGAAACGGTGAAAAGAACGGCAAACCGGCCAAAGACGCCCTTTCCAGAATGCAATACATGAGGCAAATACTGTCGAGGAAAGAAACATGATTAGTACATTACCTCATTCAAAACTATTTAACACTTCAGATCAGTCATGCAGGATTTCATAAAATGTTGCTAATATAATACCTGAGAAAAGACCACCATTAGAATGAGTTCTGGAAGACCAACTTCCACACACTTAGCTACCTGCAAATCATTATGACATTTTTATCACTCTTCCCTGAATACAGAAGCAGAAAAAAAAACAAGTGATTGAGCAGAACTAACCGCTGGAAAACCAAGTTCATAAAGTCCAAATCCAACTAGTGAAACAAGAGGAACTGCAGATAATGGGCTCAGCAGTCTGCACAAGAATTATGCAGAACAATTAATTGCACAGCCTAAAACGTTACAGAGCACCAACAGAACTTTATTTCAAGAAAAGTCTAAAATGAGACCTACTTAACGACATTGCGCCAGAGACCGCTGAAACCAAGGATGATCTGAATCGTCGACGCAATGATCAGAGCACCTTGTGTTCCCCTCATGGTCCTTAAGAATTTCTTGACAATATAACAGCGAGAGAAAATTGTTAGCATTTTGCTGCATGAACTTGTAAAGTTTAACGAGGAGCAATCTGTTGGGCAGTAGTACCTCGTGAGGGTCTGCCACATCGTTGTAACGTCCAGCCAAGATGATTGAGATGGTTGGCGCGACGAAAGTATACGAGCCACCCATCACAACAGGAAGACGAGTACCGAAGAACGTTTGGAGTAAGGTGTTTATGCCGGCGACGAACAACAACGTCTGAATTACACGAGCTTTCTCTTCCTGACAAGAAGGCGTAGTAACTGTCATTCAGAATTTCTTATGCTTGGAAAATTCGGATTTCAGGTTAGTATGTGTAATCAGTATTAGTAGTGCACAGGTCTCAAGACTCACATTTCCACCTCCCATCTGAGGAACAAGTGCGCTCGGTATGATGACAGTGGTGCCCAGCATGACGATGAAATGTTGGAATCCGAGTATGACGGCCTCGGCTGCATATAACATAACAAGGACGATGTGAAAAATTAACTTCCATCGCACTACGCAACTGCATAAAAAGATGTGCAACTGAATGAATTTTTCATTGTCAATTCAGTAGCAAAGAAGCTTCCTAGGCTGGTTTAGCTGAAGTATTTTTATTTTCAACTAAAAACTTAGAATCGAGCAACAACATGAAAAAACTTTTTCTACTAGTGAAAATACTATGAACATACTGATATGCACCGACAAAAAAGACCATCACTAAGGAACATATATGAGTGGGAAATAAAGCCACGAAATCAAACAAGTATGGACAAAATTAAGGAACAGGGAAGGACAAGCACAAGAAAGGGAAACTTTTAACTGCAGAATAAAAAGGCCCTGCGGCGGGGAAGAGGAGAAGACGTACGCCATGGCGGCGGGCTGGTGATGCAGAAGGACACGCTGGGCAGCTGCTCCTTGGGCGGGTGCGGCTGCAGCTCGTCGGCCTTGGGCGGCGGCGCGGCTGCCATCTTCCTCCGAGCTCCCCAAGAAACCTCACTTCACTCCACTCGCACAAGCTCGTTAACTGACTAATTTGTTGTTCTTTTCTGCGCCAAGAAGCAAGAATCCTCACAAGGAAAAGGAAGGAAGGAAGGAAGAGAGGAACAACCAATCACTCGCTCACTCGTACAGGAAGTGATCTCAAGAACAGGGGACAAGAGAAAGAAATATGGAATCTATCTAGCTCGCTTTCTTGTGATCTGGCCTAGCTAGCTAATTCCCCACTACTTCTCCTCCTCCTCCAAGGAATGGAATCTATCCCCCCAAAAGCCACCTTACACGAGGCGCTCTCCCTTCTTTCTCCCTCGCAGCAAGGAAAGAGGGCAAGCTCAAGCAGAGAAGAGCTCGGCTAGTATTTGCAAGAGCGAACAGAAAGGCAGCGTCTCCCGAGGTGAAAGTTTAGGCGGCAGAAAGACGGTGGCAGAGAGGCGAGGCGAGCATCGGAGGCAAGAGCGGCCGCAGAGAACGACTGCTCTCCTGCCTCCTCCCCTTTTCCCCTTTAAAAATGGCGCCTTTGCAAGCGAGCTGGCCAGCCCTTTTCCTCGCGCTCTCACTTTTGATCGGCTGCCTTTTCACTCCTATCGGATTCTCGCTGTTTCCTGTCGCTCGCTACCTCGGTGACGCTGCTGCAACGCTCCCCACGCAGGCGCCATTTCGGGCTACTCGCAACTGCTCGGCGGTTTCAGTTCAGGCTCCACAGCCGTTACTGTCCTGACAAGGTTTCCCTCCGGGAGGAAATTAAGATCAGAACTGCACCGCGTTTTCTGCAGATCGATCGTGACACTATAGTTTTGCCAAATATGCTTTTACTGGTGCTAGCAAGGAACATGGGAAGTGGGATGAATTATGGGGAAAACTCAAAAAAGCGGTTGTTGTTGTGGAGGAGGCGATTTGGGTAGTGGGTCTAGATGCACCCATTAGGTAATTTATTTTCGTTTTTCTTTTCAAAATGTCAAAAAAATCAAGAAAAAAATCCGGATGTACATTACAGCGTGATGTGTTAGCACAAAAATTGGCATGGTGAAAAAACTTTTTTAGCAACCTGTAAAAAAAAGACAAAATTCTGACACGTATATATACATTTTGGTATGTCCGAATTTGTCTTTTTTGCACAGGTTGTAATTGTTCGCGTAACTTTTTGTGCTGACTTAAAATATATTGGACTACATGCAAAAGTTTTGTTTTGAATTTTTTGACATTTGGAAATTGTTTTTTGGGTAGTGGGTGCATCTGCACCCACCACCCGTTTTGAATATCCGGTTGTTGAGGGAATTTATTCTCCTCTATCTTTGCTAGAGACTATAGAGAGAGAGAGGATCATGCAAGATAGGCTGTCTACTAAAAGCAGCTCTGCCCTTAGCGCTAGGGCTTGGCAAGATTCAAGGCATGATTGGGGAATTCCTCAGGACCATGCTGATTAATCGGATGAAAATGGCCTCAAATATAGGCTTGATCTGACCTGGCTAAACGGAATTTTTGTCAGTGGAAGCTAGTGGGGAAGTCCATTTGATGAATACGGAGTCGGTAGGAACAGGACATTCTCCGTCAAATAAAATACGTGTGCGGCACTGCGTCTGCATATTCAAAGCGCAAGGACAGTTCTACTTCTCCGAGTATTTCATGGAGCATGTATGGATACGTGTTTGGGTGCCCAAGAAAAAGTCCCAAATTTTGTGCCACCGAGGTCAAATGAACCCATACATCGGTCCACTTTCTATTCTAAGAACACGCTTTCTATTGCTGCACAACCGAATATTCCTAAAATAGATAAAGATTTATTGCATTTACATTCACAATTTTCATCTTAGATCCCACGTCAATTGCTCTTTCGGGCGTCGTTGCTTTGAGCTTTATATAGTTCACGTTTTTCATCTCAGTCTAACACACAGTGTTGTGTGTCAACCGCCATGATTAAGTTGGGACCGAAAAACTTATTCTTATTTTGTATGTACTAGTAATCGTGCACGTGTAACCTTGGGGATTTTTAGTCCGATCATTATTTAGTGCTACCAACAAACCAGAAGCAAATGAATCAAATCTAATTAGTAAATTCATTCAATTGGAAAATACAAACATATATCTTATTACAAAATTATTTAGGCGACATCCAAAGCCCATCATCTCCATTATACAAATTTATTTAGGCGCAATTCATAGTTATTAGCTTACACACAAAGATGAAAAACATTTAACAAAACTGAAGCCTAAAAATGTTCCAACGTTTGGTCGGGATCTGATCTAAATAACATCAACTAAACAACACCGACCCGCATCTGAAGCCTCTCGTATTAGCCTCTCGGCCTATCCATGCTTCCCTTATCTCCTATACTCTCGCACGATATCATGCTAAAAAGAGAGTTAAACGATTGAGGGGTCACGAAGTTGCCACAGATGAGCGCATTAGTCACAAACTCAAAAAATGCAAACTATTGATCACATAGTTGTGAGTTAGAGCCACGTTGGTCATTCCGTTACATCGGGGTTAAGTCGCTGACGTGGCAGTTTTTTTTTTTGCAAAATGCACCCTATAGTTTTGTTTCTTCGGATCTATAGTAAGTTTGCACGTGCAACGCACGTCTACCTACTCAATAATGCCTAATTTTATTCTCATGTGCCACCGCCATCCTTCCCCTCTCTTGGTTATTTAATAGAATTGTAATGCTTGTTTTCAGTGACAAGACAAATCGCTATGAAGAACCATTTTTCTGACAAGACAAAAAAGATCTTCTAGAAAATTAAAACATTAATGTGGCACAGAATTGTGCACAGTATACCACATAAACAAGCCGCAAAGGTTGCCAATCTTTGTCCTTGAATGAGCTGCGCTCCCATGCAGCCATGAAGGCGACAACTTACTGCAAACTACTGAAGAATCTCAACTCTAACAAAATCAAGTAATCATAGTGTATGATTCCTGCAACTGAATTAGCAAAGATAAGACACATCAGGGAGATCCATGACGCAAGTGATGATGTAAAAGTTGAAGGATCGTGTAATTTGCAATGAACAATCACAAGTCAGATTGCCGAAAAAGAATTATTCTCGGGAGAGGCTTTCAACACACTGTCAATGATGAACCCTGAAGGTCACCTACATAATTTTTTTGGAAAACAAAAACATTAAGCATAAATTAAAGGGGTCAATATTTAGATAATTAACTTCAGTCATATGATTAAGCGTACAATGATAAGAAGAAAAACAAAAATAATAACTCTGATAGCTGAATGTCTTTCGGGGTAATGGAAAATATCATTACAAAATTGGACAGAGACAGTTCCAAGCATACCTAGGTCTTTGCTGCAATAAGAAAAGCTTCAGCTGATCTCGTTTATCATATATCAGGTGCACTTTCTTTGCATTGCAAGAGTCAGCTAGCTCTTAAGGTAAAAAAAAAGAAAGGAAATTACTCTCCCCATACAGAGACAGCAACTCCCTTGTTTTAGCATATTCCATGCATTGATGCATGACAAATACATCATCATCTAGTAATGAAGATACGCAAAGAGATCGTACCCCTAGTCTTTTATCCAGATCATTACCAATACTATGATACACAAAATGCTTTCAATTGGGGTCATTATCCATCCAGGGTGCATCATTATAGACAAGGTTCATCAAAGGTTTCAGGACACGAAATGAATCCACCAACGAATTCAGTAAAGCATCAGCTGCTTGACTGTTAGGATAACAACCACAAATGCTAAAACACTATCAACAAAACTTAGTTGCTCTGCAGACTGTTTCTCTCCTTTGGCATCACCTTGTAAGCAACGAAGTACAAAATCATTTGATTGTTGATCAGTTGGATAATTCCTTAGCAAAATTCAACAATTAAATCCCCTTGGTAATTTCTGAAGCAGTTTGCATGTATAAACAATTAAACCTATGCGGCAGATAAGAAGTGGTTTTATCTTTCCTTACGGACGGGAGGAGCTCTGCTCTGGACGTGCTACGATGACCACGATGGCGTAGAAGACAAATGCCAAACGCATCTACGGCGTTGGCAATCCTTCTGCATGATCCATGTTACAACCTCGGTGGTCGGGTACAGCGGCCTATGGCGGCGACCGGCCGGGGCGTCTGCAGCAGGGCAAAGACGGCGTGCAGCAGCAGGCGGGAGAGGACGACGGGCTGGCTGCGGCGGCTCAGTCTCCCCGCAGCCTCGGTGGCGAAGACGTGGGCAGCGACGACGTGGAGCTCGGGTTCCGGAAGTGGCTAAGATGGTCGGCCTCCCTCTGCCAGCGGCCTTCACCATGTGGTGGCCACAGAGTAGACCGTCAGGAGAGGAAGCGCCAGCGCCCATGCCGGAGGGAGCAGATTTGTGGCGGCTATTCCTGCTTCGCGAGGTGGAGGGCTGCGTCCAGGCCCTAGGTCGAGTGGTGCGTGTTCCTTTTTTTCAACATAATTTTCGGGCGTCGTGCGGTAGGGCATCGGAATCTGTTGCTGGCGTGAATTCCGGGAGGGAGAACAAATCACTCTGGACCGTTTGATATATGTGTATGGACGGTCCAGATTTTATTTTCCTGCCAAGTTTGCTTGTTTATTAGAAGTGGATTATTTGAAGATGAATGAAGAGACAGCGGGAGACCCTATGATCGATAATCAACCCCGAGTCATCTTTGTGGATCATTTTATACAACACTATGTGTTTCATGTTCCAACAAGTTGGTGTATATGTAATTTGTTGGTATCACATTTATCGAGCATGATCCAACCCTTGCATAATCATGTCTTTTGGTATTGTGATGATCTTGTCTATGGGTGAACTTATGAACTTATGCATGTGCCTTCTAGTGAGTACAATGTGTGGCACTATTATCACTTGTATAATCCGTGTTTGTTAGTATGTTCTTAATCTGGTTGTGCTACTTGAATGTGATCTATAACTTCTTAGTTTAAGTGTTTCTACTATTTTTACTCGTAACATCGCCGCTCGAAGAAGAGGTTCCCACACCCTACGTTTTGACATGTTAAAATTAGCACACATAAAGTATTTATCCAATTTGTAAGAAATATCATAATGGTGTGGGTTGTTGCCCGTCACGCATGAGATGTTGTTGCAGTCCTGTATTTTGGTCATGTTCGCATTGATGTCTCCTGATACCATGTTATCGCAGCCAAGTAATATTTTGTAGTAGGTCATGTTCGCATTGATGTCTCCTGATACCATGTTATCGCAGCCAAGTAATATTTTGTAGTATCAGTTTGATACAATAGCATATATTATTCATTGTGGAAGGAAAAGACAATATTTCATAATTGCCACTCAAGTGTGACCTTTGCCACTAGGGCACATATCTCTATAGGTGGTCACTTGAAGGAGGACATCATTTGCTAGTATCAATCTCCACCCAAATCATTGCATGATCCCCCTAATTCCAAATCCCGAGTCTAACTTTTGCCCATCACCACAAAAAGTAAGAAGAAAGGAAAGAAAGTGTAGAAAAAGTTATGGGGCGCCCCTGTTTAACTTATCAGCATTTGGACTTCTGGAGTGATTGATGAAGATGGAAGATACCTGCACAAGTTACGAGTAAGATCCATGCCTCAATCAGCCGGCTGTTGGGAGCCGAGACTCGAGAGGTTTCGTGTCACACATCCCACCATGAATGCCTTGATCTAGTAGCAGCTGGTGGCGGTTCATTCGCTCGCGGGGCAAATCATTCATTCCGGTGACCATGACGGCTTTACGGAACGGCCTCTCTTTTTCTTACCTGCATACGGACTGTGAATACTGACCGGTGATCCCATCCGAGCCGCTGATTCTGAATAGTATGACGCTAGCTTATTGCATGGTTACACCACCTGATTCTCAGTTTCAGGGGTTGTTCCACGCGAAAGCTCTGCAAAATCATCGACGTGCTGCACTGCCACTGACACCGAAACAAAGCCAACGATGGATATATCTATCTCCAATCCACAGGGTCGAGATCAATTATGCGTAATAATGAATGATTTTATGGGTAATCCATCCGTCAACCTCAAAAACAGGAAACCTTGGCATGTCTATTATTATTGAAACCGAGATGACCGAGATGGGCATGAAACTGGATGTGTTGTGATCTAGAGGGAAAAGGACATTTTCTGCTGATCAGTAAGTAAGAAGTCATAGATCCGGAGCGTCATGCGCAAGATTAACGAGATAGGACGAACTCGGCGCACTGATTGAGATTATAAAACGAGCCGGTCGAAGTCGTTCTCGTGTCGGCAGAGAGCCTTTCGCCGCCGCCTCACCATTCACCAACAGGCAACAGTTGCCCCAATCTAAGCTAAGCTTATTCTACTCCACCATCCCTCTCGACTGATCGATCGACCGATGATAGCTAGCTGGAGTGATGAAACAACACAGCACAGTAGGTACGTGGCACCGGCACACAAAGTTTCGCGTGGGCGAGACACGTCGCCGTTGTGACTTTCTGTGCGACGGCGATCATCTGTCTGGTGAAAGCCCTCGTTTGAGCTCCACCCATCCTGGGTTTCTTTCACCTAATCTCCGTGGATGTATTCTGCACAGTCGCTCGCATCGCACACAAGGAAATCGTCCTCGATCGATCTAATGCCTATTGGAGTTGGTAACAGTTCGTTGCCGCGCTTCCGGGGCGGGAAACAGCGCGGCGCGGCGGTCGAGAGGAAAGAACAAGTGGAGGGCGTCCCTTTTGATGCGGAAACTCCGCTGACTCCGACGTGAAAAGGCGGGGAAACGATCGGGGATTGGATCGTTCTGTCTGTCTCGGCCAACGCAGCTACTAGCGCTCGAAATTCAAGCAAGATATCTCTGCGGTGGCGCTCGTGCGGCAGCGGCGCCCGCGCCGACGAGAGGAGTGAAATTTGACAAAATTAACCCTTTGCCCAAACTTCATCCAAAAATAACCCTTTTTTCAAAAAAAATCGAAATCTAACCCTTTTGTGTGGCTCCCGTATCGGGGGCGCCACACGTGATGGTGCAACTCCCCCACCTGGGGCGCCACACATGTAGGCACCGCGCCCCCGTCTGGGGCGCCACACATTTGCCAGCGTGGCAAGGCGGGCCCCAGCCCTGGTTAAGTAGCGCCGGCCACTGGGGCGCCACACCTTCATGTGTGGCGCCGGTGTCTGGGGCGCCACACTTTTTGTAAAAGTAACCAGCCCCAGCCCGTGCCCCACCACATTTTTCTTCTCCCTCACTCTCTTCTCTCACAAAAGCAAGGAAGAACACTCCCCCCAACACACCCCAACACACCCCCTCAAATCCATCCTTTTAGGTGTGATTTTTCCGTGGATTCCGGCTCTCCTACGTGCAAGAAGGTACTCTCCCTCATCCTCCTTCTTTTTGTCCAATAGAAATCTTTCAATTTGGAGACATTGTGTAGATCTTGAAAACCCTAGAATTTGAGTATGAGGACAAATTTGTGGTTATTTGTTGATAATATTGGTCAATGTGTGTGGGTATGATGGATATGAAGTGTTGGGCTCTTGATTGTAGGTTAGGGTTAGGGTTTTTGTTAGATGTAGTTAGTGAGCTAGATTTAGTTAGGGTTAGTGCATAATGAATTGATTTAAAATTAAGATAAGTAAATTGATTTTGTTTTAAATGCATAGCTTAGTGCAATGTATCAATCATTTGATGCATCCGGTTTGTTATAAATTTTTTTAGATGGACAAAATGGTTAGTGCTCATCATGTGGACAAGGAGGCCTTTTTGAAAGGCAATGTGGAGCATGACTTGGAGGAGAAAGTGGTGGTGTTTGGCCATAGTCCTAGCTATGCCGAGGTTGTGGAGAGAGTGCGGATTGCATTGAATTGGACGGATCCAAATGATGTTCTTTCTTTGGAGGGAAGGCATAATGTTGGGTTCGGAATGCATATTCGTTGGAAGATTATGCCTCTCAACTCCGAGTTGTGTTGGAGTGCATATAAGGAGACGGTGGCGGCATCTCAAGACAAGGCTCTTGAGTTGTTTGCCACGAAGACGTTTGACCTAAACCGGTGTGCCTCCGAACATGACGTTAGGAGGCCGGTTCAAAATGAGCCACCTCATGCGCATGAAGTGTACTATCCAACGTCGAGTCCACCTCCAATGACTCAACATGATTTTAGCCAACCAACAATGACCGAACACGAAAGGAGCCAACCTTCAAGCCCAATTCAAAGTGACCAATATGAAGAGTCGGAGGAGGAGAGCGACGCATCGGAGTTTGAGCTTCATAAAAATGATATTGGTGATGTGGAGACAAATTGTAGGCATGAGGACATGGACCATGACATCCCTTATAACCGATGCTATGCATCGGACTCGGATGACGACGGTCCCGAAGAAGATGTTGATGAAGATGGGTTCACTGCTAAAGAAGCAGAAATATTCAAGAAGGTAGTGGGCCGGGATCATCGAACACCATTGTTCCGTGATCTTAGTCTCGCCGATAAAGCCGTGGTTGATGGTGGCACGAGTAAAATTCTTGAGCCAAGGCCAACTTCGAAGAAGGATCGTAATCCCAAAAACTATGGAATTGCTGAGGGAGTGAAGTTTGAAAGCTTGTTGGAATTGAAGACATGGCTCAAGGAGTATGCGGTTAAGTACTTTAGACCATACAAAGTGGTTCACTCGGATGTCAAGAAGCGTTACACGGTTAAGTGTGATGACTGCAATAGTTCGTGGGTTGCCCGTGACTGCAATAGTTCAATACACATTCGACAAGTTGAATGAGTATTTTCAAAAATATAGTGAGCAAACGTTTGAGCAGATGGAAGGGAAGAACAAGCACAAGAAGAAGTACAAGTATCCACCTGAAGCTGACAAATGGATGACATACCAGTTAAGGAAGGCGGAGACCAATACAGCCCAATGTTTTGACAACAACGAGTGGATTTACCAAGTCAATGAGCCAGGAGGCACCACGGTAGGTGGTGTGCAACACGGAGGGCGTGCGTGCAAAGTCTTGCTAAAGCAATGTTTGTGCTCGTGCCAGAGGCCTCAGTTGCTTCATCTCCCTTGCTCGCACTTGCGGACGGCGGCACGCATTAGAAAAGTGGGATACGTTGATCCGGTTAGGTTGTCCGAGTACTCGATCGAGGCTACCAAGGAGACATGGGCGGGCAGATTTGAACCTTACTTTGACCAATCACAATGGCCAGAATATCATGGCATTCAACTATGGCCCGATCCAATACTGAAGGTGACGACACGGGGAAGACGGAAGACAAAACGTTTTAGAAATGACATGGACGCATGGGGTGCAGGAGGTCTCCGAGAGTGGGGCAACCAACATTTTCAGGAGCCTCGTGGTAGTGCCCGTTGTGGAGAATGCAATCGTGGTGGGCACAACGCTAGAGGCTGTGGTCGAAACAAGAGATCGAAAGGTGTCCAACATGGTGGCGGTGGTGGTGGCGGTGGTAGCACAAGCCATCATGATCATTCTCAACATGGCGGTGGCGGTGGCGGTGGTAGCAGAAGCCACCATGGTCATTCTCAACATGGCGGTGGCGGTGGTAGCACAAGCCACCATGGTCATTCTCAACATGGCGGTGGCGGTGGTAGCACAAGCCACCATGGTCATTCTCAACTTGGCGGTGGAGGTGGTAGCACTAGCCACCATGGTGGTAGCCAACATGGTCATTCTCAACATGGCGGTGGCGGTGGTAGCACAAGCCACCATGGTGGTTGGCAACATGGTCATTCTCAACATGGCGGTGGCGGTGGTACATCAATGTTTGACGAGCTAAGAGGGGTAGGCGTCGTCGCCGTAGAGGTGGTAGACTTAGATGATTGGTATGACTGAATTTTTTTTGGTTGTTATTTCTTATTTTCAATTGTTCCATTTTACTATGAACTAAGTTCAAACTTGCAATTTTGTAGGGATGGTTCTTATTTTCAATTGTTCCATTTTACTGTCAACTAAGTTCAAACTTGCAATTTTGTAGGGATGGACTGTTCCGATCTGAAGGAGAAGCCGGTGGCATGGCAACACAGCATTGACAGTCGAGTCGGGCACGATGCGCCGACTTGTTGGTGTGGTGACGTTTGCAAGATGAAGCAGTCCAGCGATTGGGACGATAGAAGAGGAAGAAGGTTCTGGATGTGCCCGAACTATGCTTGGGAGAAGCCGAAGCCAACAAAAAACAAGTCGAAGCAAACAAAACGCAAGACAAAGCAAACCAATATTATTGAGCGTCCGCTGGTAAATGTCTCCTCCGCCTCTCTTGTAAAGAATTTATCTTTATCTAGTTGCATGTTTTGACTCGATATTACGTTTGCAGTCACCTCCGCCTATTTGCCAATACTACCGGTGGATAGACTTTGAGCAAAATGACCTCTACCGGTGGGAGGTAAAAACTATGACTGACAAGGCGTGGGAGCGATTCTGGGAGAAAGATCGTGAAGAGGAGCGGGCCAAGAAGGAGAATGAGCAAGCGAAAATTGAGGCACTAGAGGCTAAGAATGAAATGATGCTCCGCGAGATGGAGAGGTGGGAGAAGACTGAGAAGGCACGTGTTGCAAGGGAGGCGTGGGAGGCGGAACATGCAAGGGAGGGGCCGTTAGAGGACGGAAGGTATCATGAGGCGTGGGCGGCGTTTGACGGCGAACTTGGAAGGGAGGGGTTGGGAGGCCAAGGTGAAGGTGCTCGCCGTGCACGAGAGGAGGCTCAACCTGAAGGTGCTCGCCGTGCGCAAGGGATGTTGGATGCGAGAAGCCGTGCACAAGGGATGTTGGATGCCAAAAGGCGTGAGAGGGAAGCACAAGAGGAGTTGGATGCGAGAAGGCGTGAGAGGGCTCGCCGTGCACGAGAGGAGGTGGGAGGACAAGGTGAAGGTGTTGGCCTTGCACGAGAGGAGGCGGATGCGAGAAGGCGTGAGAGGGATCGCCGTGCACGAGAGGAGGAACGAGCGGAACCAGACCCAGCGGGGCGCAAGGGCAAGTATCCACGTCTTACTCAGTAGGGGCAATGTAATGTCCTAGACTTTGTGTTTGTGCGAACCTTGTAATGTCGTGGGCATTTAATTTGCTGGAACCTTGTAATGTCATGCACATTTAGTGTGTTTTATGTTCTTGTGATCTTGATGAGTTAGTTGTGAACCTTGTAATTTGATGGATTTCGTTGAATCATGTAATATGGTGAACTCTTAGTGAATTTGATGAATTTGATGGATTTCTGGAACTGTAGTTTGAAGTGCAGGAAAAACTGACGAAACTGTGTCGCGCGTTGACGGAAACCTGACGAAATTGTGTCGCGCGTTGACGGAAACCTGACGAAACTCGACGGAAACTGAACCCGTAACCGCGGCAGAAAAACTGACGAAACTGTGTCGCGCGTTGACGGAAACCTGATGAAACTCGACGGAAACTGAACCCGTAACCGCGGCAGAAAAACTGTGCCACGGCAGAAAAAACTGTGCCGCGCCGGAGCCGGGGGCGCCACACCTTTAAGCTCCACTCCTCCCGGCGGGGCGCCACACAATTGCAAAAAATTACCACCTCTCTGTCTATTTGCCGCGCCGGAGAGGCCGGCGCCACACCTCTTTGTGTGGCGCCCCAGCTTAGGGCGCCGCACATGTGCAACGCCGGAGCCGGGGGCGCCACACCTTTAAGCTCCACTCCCCCCAGCGGGGCGCCACACAATTGCAAACATTACCACCTCTCTGTCTATTTGCCGCGCCCCAGCGTGCGGCGCCACACCTCAGGGTGCAACGCCCCCACCTCCGGCGCTGCACAACTGCGACGCCCCCAGCTGCGGCTCCACACCTCAAGGTGCAACGCCCCCGTCTCCGGCGCCGCACAATGAGATCAGTAAAAATGCTCCAGATTTCATTGCTTAGCACATCAGTAGACATAATAAAAGTTGAAAACAACAGGTATCAGTAAACATGACATAATATCTATACAGAGCATTGATTCAGAACAACAAAATATCAAAAACGACATCAGCAAACACGACAAGTTATAGTTCAACAAGTTCACGATAATGTCCACAACGAAACGACAAGTTCATGATAATGTCCACAACGAAACGACAAGTTCACGAAACGACAAGGTTACGACATGTTTCACGACATGGTTCACGACAAGTTTCACGACAAGTTTCACGACATGTCTAACTCCTTTTCCTTAGCCTCCTCAAAGGCTCAGTCGGCGCCGGATCCGCGTTCTTCCTCCTATTCCTAACAGGTATCAGCTTCTTCACCGGTTCTTCCACCGCCACGGGATCTTTCGAGTCCTCTTCCGAGTCCTCTTCCTCCGACACGTGATCTTCCGAGTCCTCATCCTCGGACTCGTCATCGTCGTCACCCTCATCCGCAGCAGGCCCCTTTTTCTTGTAGAGGTAGTCGTCCGGTGAGAACCGGACAAATCTGAAACATCTATTGGATGAAACTGAGGGGAACGGAGGAGATTACCTTGAGGAACGTCGGGGAGCCCAAATCCCTTCAGATCGGTGCGGATTTGGTGTGGATTTGAGAGGGGGAGAGGAGGAACCGCAGCCGCCGCCCTTGTTCTTCTTCCTTTCCTTTTTCTCTGTGAGTAAACGAGTGAGGAGACGCGGGTCGGGTCGAGCCGGGCTGGCGAGTCAAAGTCGATGTGTGGCGCCCCCGTTACATGGAGATGTGGCGCCCCCAGCTCCGGCGCGACACAACCAAGGAGGGGCCCGCTCTGCCACGCTGGCAGATGTGTGGCGCCCCAGCTGGGGGCGCGGTTCCTTTATGTGTGGCGCCCCCCGGTACGGGAGCCACATAAAAGGGTTAGATTTCGATTTTTTTTTAAAAAAAGGTTATTTTTGGATGAAGTTTGGGCAAAGGGTCAATTTTATCAAATTTCACACGAGAGGAGGCTCCGATGACAAATCGTTTCTGCCGCGTCTTGAATAGATCGGCAATGATGTCGTGCGAGACTGAGGAGGAGTCTGAAACTCTGAATGTCTGATGCTGGGACTGTGCCCGTGTGTAGTTGATTGACAGCACTGCTTGGCGTCTGAGCCTGCTGCCCTGTTCGTTGCTTGTTGCTTCTGTCTCTCTGCTCAGCGCAGTGCAGCGCGGTTGTTGAGACAAGTTAAGGCCCGTACAAGATCGTACTGTAGTTTTACGCTATTCCGACTCTACATTGCCTTCAAAAAAATATCGTCTAATTCCGACTCTGCAGTCTGCATGAATACTAGGAAACTCCTGGTTCGTGAGTGGGTGAGACAAAAAGGAGAAGTGAGAGCACAAGGCAGAAGCACAACAGCCCCGTCGAGCACCGATGTGATGTATAACTGAGCCCAGATTCAGGTTCATCATTCAGAGATCCAGTTTCGTTTGCCTACTGGTACATCCATCCAGCATGTCCCTTTCTACTGTAGAGTACACTGCCCGTTAACAGTGAAGCTCTGCAGCTACAGACCTATAATACTCTGACGAGACCAGTCGTTGAATGTATGTCTGCACGCCATCATCTCCTGCAGCGATGCCAATTTGCCATGCTCACCTGCTACACTGCAACAGACGCATCGCTTGTTCGTTTGTTTGGTTTTCCGAAAATCATCTAGGAGTAGCCGCTAGTGTGTTCCGTTGTGAATACTGTGTGCAAGTGCAGGTCCCTCGAAACGACTCAAATACATGTAGGGGTACCTTTTATTCTCTGAACAAGGGAGCAGTGGCGGAGCCACGTATAGACCTATGTGGTCAATTGACCACACAGGTTTTGACCAAATCCTTTGTATACAACTACAAATCATAAAGAAAATTTAAAAAACTAGTAAAAGCATATGTATTTGACACCACAGATTTGAAATGACATCACAAGTTTTAGGTGCTGGCTCCGCCACTGCAAGGGAGTATGCCATGTGAATGAAAGAGGCCACGCGTCCATGAACGAAATTTCTGCACTCTGATGAAGCTTTCGTACAGAAGCAAACAAGGAAATTTTAAATGTTTTTTTTTGCGAATTATTTAACGTCCGTCTTAACGGAATGAACAAAGATTCGCTAATCCACAACTCCGTAGAAAATTTTTTGGGGGAATATGTCCGTAGGATAGGGAGCTCCCGCGACCCCGCGGGCGGCCGCCCCCGCGTGTCGCCGCCGGCGCCATCCCTGCTACCCCGGCCTCTGCAGCCCTCCCTCCGCCGCCACCGCGCCTCCCGCTTGGCCTGGTGCCCGTATTCCTCGGCTTGGGGATGCTGGTGCGCTCCCCTGCCTCGTCCTCGCCCGATCTGGAAGCCCCAGATCGCATCGCGTCTCCTACGCCGCCGGTGAGGAGCCTATCCCGCTCCAGCCCCTCCGCCCCGTCTCCGGCGCCTCCCGCGCCTCGCTCGAGCCGGTCGGCGCGCCGCTCCAACTCATCCGCCCGTGGTCGATGCACCCTGTCTCCGGTGCTGCTGGCGGGTGGCTCGAGCCTGCCGGCGTGCTGCTCCAGCCCTTCCGTCCAGGGGCGCCGTGCGGACTCCACCTCATCCTCCTCGCCGCGGGGTCGCCTTCCGCTCCGCTCCATCGTCATTATGCCGCCCTCCAGCCAGGATGCGGAGGAGGGGTGGCTCACCGTTCCTCCGCGGCGCCGCCCGTCTTGTCGGCCCGACGGCGGTGGGGATAGGCCCCGGCCACGTGTCCCCCTTGTCAGCGCGGCTTGATGACCCACAAGTATAGGGGGTGTATCGTAGTACTTTCGATAAATAAGAGTGTCGAACCCAACGAGGAGCAGAAGGTGTTGACAAGCAGTTTTGATTAGAAATTCACTGCAAATACTAGCAGACAAGTTTTTAGCGGTTTTTGATATAGCAGATAAATAAAGTATAAGTAAATAAAATGCAGTAATAATAATTGCAGCAAGTGGCCCAATCCTTTCTACAGCAAAGGACAAGCCGGTATGTTTACTTATGATGACCAAACGTTCTTGAGGACACACGGGAATTTGTCAAGTGCTTTCGCTTCATATAGTTGATTAATCTTCATTGTTTTGATAAGTGTTGTGTGGGTGAACCTATGCTAATGCACCGCCCTTCCTAGGACTAATACATACTTGTGATTATACCCCTTGCAAGCATCCGCAAATACAAGAAAGTAATTAAGATAAATCTAACCACAGCCTTAAACTCTGAGATCCTGCTATCCCTCATGCATCGATATACCAACGGGGGTTTAGGTTTCTGTCACTCCGGCAACCCCACAATTGGCAACCGAATACACAATGCATTCCCCTAGGCCCATAAAGGTGAAGTGTCATGTAGTCGACGTTCACATGACACCACTAGAAGAATAACACCACAACTTAAATATCAAACCATTAAATATTACTCAACATAGTTCACTACTAACATCAAGACTTCTCCCATGTCCTCAAGAACTAAACGAACTACTCACAAGACATCATATGGAACATGATCAGAGGTGATATAATGATGAATAACAATCTGGACATAAACCTTAATTCAACGGTTTCACTCAATAGCATCAACCACAAGGAGTAATTAACACCGGGAAAGCTTCCCCTATGAACTAGACAAGATTCAACCCTAGATGTTACAGCGGAACGGAGTGGAGCGGTGGAGATGATGGTGTCGGCGGTGGAGATGATGATGATGATCCCAATGAAGTCCAGCTCGATGACGGTGACGATGGCGACGATTTCCCCCCTCCGGGAAGGAATTTCCCCGGCAGATTTCTCCCTGCCGGAGAGCTTTTCTCTCTCTGGTGTTTTCCCCTCGTGGAGGCGGCGGAATATTTCCTCGACGTCCCCCTAGGCTTAGGGTTTCCTGGGGATGATGTACGAAAGGGGCTGGCAGAGGTGGGCCAGGGCCTCCTCACCACGTGGCGGCGCGCAGCAAGGTGGGCCGCGCCACACATGGTGAGGGCCCATGGTGGCCCACCTTGGCCTCCCCTTTTGGCTGCCTCGCATCTGACAAAATAGGAACTTCTGGATATTTTCCTCGAATTATTGATCTTCAGAAATATGGTGTCTTGACGGTCCTTTTTCCAGCAGAAATCTGACTCCGGTGTTTAATTCTCCAATAATCATCAAACATGCAAAATAGGTAAATAACATAAGTATCATCTCTAAATATGAAATATATCAATGAATAACAGTAAATTATGATATAAAATAGTGATGCAAAATGGACGTATCAACTCCCCCAAGCTTAGACCTCGCTTGTCCCCAAGCGAAAGCTGAGCTCAGTAAACAAGACCACAGGTTTATGGAGTGAAGTGTCGATAAACAAAATACGGACAAGAAGCATCACATTTATTAATACACAAGTCATTCTAGACAGCAACTTCCCTTCATATAACTTAACTTGAAACAAGTAAAGGGAGTCACAATAAGGTGCATAGAGAAAATCATAATTGGTGATGGCAAACTTTGTTCTTGGTCAGAGAACAATTAACAGATTGTACTTATCTTTCGAGCAGAGTCTTTATATAGAGCTTATATTGCAGAACTTACATGCTCAATCATAACAGTCTCCTTACAGTCATTGATAACTTTCAAAGTTATATTCATTCAGATAAAAGCTTTGTGCTAAACAAGGAAACATAAAAGACATGATTGAAATATCAACATATAGATGGTTGAATCACAACAACTCAAATGCTTGCTTGAGATAGAAGGGAATAGGTTTACTGACTCAACATGAAAGTAAAAGATAGGCCCTTCGCAGAGGGAAGCAGGGATGAAATCATGTGCTAGAGCTTTTAAGTTTTGAAATCATATAGAGAGTATAAAATAAGTTTTAAGCTATGTATGTCGTTGTCAACGAATGGCAGTGGTACTCTATCCCCTTGTCACCAGACTTTCAAGAGCGGCTCCCATGAAGGACGTTATTTCTACCCAAGGGTAGATCATCCTCTTCTCTTTTGTTTACACATGCATATTTATAAATTGGTATGACACTCCTCCCAACCTTTGCTTACACAAGCCATGGCTAACCGAATCCTCGGGTGCCTTCCAACAATCACATACCATGGAGGAGTGCCTATTTGATATGTTTAACATTTTGAATTGCTTTGATAAATCATTGGCAAAACATGTGAAGAGAATCAAGCGTTAAGTTGTAATTAATTGGGACTGGGCACCCCATTTGCCAGCTCTTTTTGCAAAATTATTGGATAAGCGGATGTATATGCCACTAGTCCATTGGTGAAAGTCTGTCTGACAAGTTAAATAGAGAACAACCCACATACTTCCTCATGAGCTAGTAAACAGTGACACAAATGAGAGGTAATAGTTTTTGAATAATTAAAGGTAGCACATGAAGTATTTACTTGGAGTGGCAGGAAATACCACATAATAGGTAGTTATGGTGGACACAAATGGCAATGGTTTGGCTCAAGGTTTGGATGTATGAGAAGCATTCCCTCTCAATACAGGTTTTTGGCTAGCAAGGTTATGTAGCAAGCATAAGAGTTGAGGGATACAAACAATATACATGTAGTAAGAACAATCATGCAATCTTCCTTGGAAGCACAAATAATTTTAACTTGAGAATACTAAGCTTATGAGCCAACAAGAAAGAAAGATCATGGAATAATATATCTACATGCACTTCCCTCTCTCTACTTAAGCCTCAAAGTATTGTAACTACTGACCAATGCTAAGTTTGCCAAAACCAAAAAGATTACTTAATGCTCCCAAAGTGATACCAATACTAATGACAAGATCATCAACATGAAAGAAATTGCAAACTAAAATAAAGTATGCAGAAAGTAAATGATAAAACTTCTCATTAATATTCCATAACGGCAACTCACACCAAGGGATACATAGATAACCAACTAAAAGAGAGATACTTCCACACTGCAAACCATCCTATAAGATAACTTCCCTACTCACGATATGACTCTATTGAAAGGTAAAAGGTAAAGATAATGGTGTGATACCGCGGCACTCCCCCAAGCTTGGAACAAGCCAAGGGGATGCCAATACCAATGATGAATTACTCCTTCGGCGGTGGTGGTGGAACACTTGGAGCGGGGTCAGGAAACGCTCCAGCATTCGGCGAAGCCTGATGTTCTCATCTTGGAGTATTTCCACCTCCATCTCAGGACTCGATACTGATCACAGAACTCATCAGTAACTCGAAGGGCTTCAGTTACCGCCGGGAAAGAGCTAAAATCTGGAACAGGTGGTATGCTCCCTGCAGGTTATGAGAAAAAGCACGTTGAGTGTTAACCGATCCCACAAAAGTGGGCTTGCTAGACTTTGATCCTGCAGCTGGCTGTCCCCTTCTTGCAGATGACATCTTCTTCACTTCCTCCTTGACGCTCTCATCCATGTCCTTGCGCCTTGCCGTGACTCTTTCCTCTTCCACCCATCCAACGAAAGTTCCCCGATCAAGGTCTCGGAGGAGTTCACGTTGGCGACGCAGCACGTAGTCTTCCGAGGACGAACCTTGGGACGACATCTGGACAGAAACAGATCGAAACAAAACACGACGAAAAGGCGATATACGAACCTCGGGGATCCGGGAGATTATATAGCAAAAAGTTTCGCAACAAAAGGAAGGTACAGGAGGAAACCTGGTCGGAGACGGGCTCCGAGGCGCCCTCACCACGTGGCGGCGCGGCCAGGGTGGGCCCGCGCCACGGCATGGTGAGGTGCCCTCGGGCACCGTTTCCTACCCGGTTTGGTCTCTTATTTTTCCATATTTAAAATAAATGACAAAAATAACTCTTGGAAAGTTAAACGCGAACTTTTTCTTACCGAAACTGTTACCTATTCGAAAACAGACTCTGCAGTCCCTGAATTTGCTTTTCAATGAAAACTTCCGGAGTCACCACTTGAATAGTATCAACATCTTCATCATAAGATCTCCAGAAATATAATGTTTGAGTCTTTGCCATTCACCACTTGTGTAGAGTTATCTTTGAGTGAAGCAATCTTTATTGCACCTGAACGATACACCTCCACAATAACAAAAGGTCCTTCCCATTTTGAGAGTAATTTTCCTGCAAAAAATCTGAGACGAGACCTATACAATAGAACTTTCTCACCAACATTAAACTCTCTTTTAAGAATTCTCCTATCATGCCATTTCTTAACTTTCTCTTTAAAAAGTCTAGCATTTTCATAAGCCTCACTTCTCCATTCATCTAAAGAACTCAAATGAAGCAACCTTTTTCACCAGCAAGTTTAAAGTCTCTATTAAGTTCCCTCACTGCCCAATAAGCTTTGTGTTCTAATTCTAAGGCAAGTGACAAGCTTTACCATAAACCATTTTATAAGGAGACATACCCATAGGGTTTTTATAAGCAGTTCTATAAGCCCATAAAGCATCATTTAACTTACTAGCCCAATTTTTCTAGATTTATTAACAGTCTTTTGCAAGATAGATTTAATCTCTCTATTTGATAATTCTACTTGCCCACTAGTTTGGGGATGATAAGCTGAAGCAATTCTATGATTAACACCATATTTAGCAAGGGTCTTTCTAAAACCACCATGAATAAAATGAGAACCTCCATCAGTCATAAGATATCTAGGCACACCAAACCTAGGAAAAATAACATCTTGAAGCATTTTTAAAGAGGTCTCACCATCAGCACTTTTGTAGGTATAGCTTCTACCCATTTAGTAACATAATCAACAGCAACAAGTATATGAGTATTACCTTCTGAAGGAGGAAAAGGACCCATAAAGTCGAATCCCCAACAGTCAAATGGTTCAATAACAAGAGAATAACTCATAGGCATTTCATTACGTCTAGAGATATTACCAACTCTTTGACATTCATCACAAGATAAAATAAACTTTCTTGCATCTTTAAAGAGGGTAGGCCAATAAAAACCTGATTGTAGAACCTTTTGTGCAGTTCTATCTCCAGCATGATGTCCTCCATAAGCACTACCATGGCACTTTCTCAATATCTCTCGTTGTTCATGTTCTGGAACACATCTTCGCATAATGCCATCTACTCCTTCTTTATATAAGTGTGGGTCATCCCAAAAATAATGCCTCAAGTCATAAAAGAATTTCCTTCTTTGCTGAGCTGAAAAGGTTGGAGGCAAGTACTTGGAAACAATAAAGTTAGCATAATCAGCATACCAAGGACTATCTCGCGAACTTACCCTTATTGCAGCCAACTGTTCATTTGGAAAACTATCATTAACAGGAATAGGATCATAAGCAATTTTCCAATCTAGACAAATTATCAGCAACAGGATTTTCAGCACCTTTCCTATCTACAATATGTAAATCAAACTCTTGCAAAAGAAGCACCCATCTAATAAGCCTAGGCTTAGCATCTTTCTTTTCCATAAGGTACCTAATAGCAGCATGATCAGTATGAATAATGACTTTTGAATCAACAATATAAGGTCTAAATTTGTCACAAGCAAAACTACAGCTAGGAACTCTTTTTCAGTAGTTGCATAATTCTTTTGAGCAGAATCAAGAGTCTTACTAGCATAATGAATAACATTCAACTTCTTATCTATCGCTGTCCAAGAACAGCACCAACAGCAAAATCACTAGCATCACACATAATTTCAAAAGGTAACGTCCAATCAGGTGGTTGAACAATAGGAGCAGTAATTAAAGCCTTCTTAGAGTTTCAAAAGCTTCCTTACAATCATCATCAAAAACAAAAGGTACATCTTTTTGGAGAAGATTAGTAAGAGGCTTTGAAATTTTAGAGAAATCTTTAATAAACCTCCTATAGAAACCAGCATGACCAAGAATACTACGAATACCTTTGACATCTTGGGCAAGGCATTTTCTCATTGCCTCAACTTTAGCTCGATCAACTTCAATGCCTCTTTCAGAAATTTTATGTCCAAGAACAATTCCTTCATTGACCATAAAGTGGCATTTCTCCCAATTAAGAACAAGATTAGTTTCTCACATCTCTGCAAAACTTTATCAAGATTGTGCAAACAATTATCAAAAGAAGTTCCATAGACGGAGAAATCGTCCATGAAGACTTCCACAATTTCCTCACAAAAACCATGAAAAATAGCAGACATGCATCTTTGAAAAGTAGCAGGAGCATTACACAAACCAAAAGGCATACGTCTATAAGCATAAGTTCCATAAGGACAAGTAAAAGTGGTTTTCTCTTGATCTTGCTTTCTCACAGCAATTTGAGAAAACCCAGAATAACCATCAAGGAAACAAAAATGAGTCTTCTTAGACAACCTCTCTAACATTTGATCAATAAAAGGTAAAGGATAATGATCCTTCTTAGTAACTTTGTTAACCTTTCTAAAATCAATGCACATTCTATAACCAACTACTACTCTTTGAGGAATAAGTTCATCATTTTCATTAGGCACAACAGTAATTCCTCCTTTCTTAGGAACACAATGCACAGGACTTACCCATCTACTATCAGCAATAGGATAAATAATACCAGCTTCAAGAAGTTTCAATACCTCATTTCTTACCACTTCCTTCATCTTGGGTATTAAACGACGTTGATGTTCAACAACTGGCTTTGCATCAGGTTCCATATTAATAGCATGTTGACAAATAGCAGGAGAAATCCCTTTCAAATCATCAAGAGTATAGCCCATAGCTCCACGGTGTTTCTTCAACACTTCCAATAACCTTTCTCTTCTCTACCTGAAAGTTTAGAACTAATAATAACAGGATATTTTTCTTATCATCAATATAGCATATTTAAGATTATCAGGTAAAGGTTTTAAATCAAAACAGGATCCTCCTTTGGTGGTAGAGTGGTACCCAAATCTTCCACGGTAATTATGTTTAAGTATAGGTTGACGAAGGAATATTTCGTCAAGCTCATTCCTTTCTTCCATAAAGACCTCACTTTCGTGTCCTCCATATGTTGCTGCAAAGCATTGTTAGGAGCAAGAGCAATAGAGGCAAGCTGAGCAACTTTAAAATCTTCATTAGGCAATTCAGTTTCATAAGGAATTTAGCAAATTTAGAGAAATTGAACTCATAAGATTCACCAGCAAATTTAGTAAAGATTTTCTCTTTCTTACAATCTATAACAGCACCACAAGTATTCAGAAAAGGTCTACCAAAAATGATAGGACAAGTCTTACTAGCAGCTGAACCAAGTACTAGAAAATCAGCAGGATATTTAGTCTTACCACATAAAACTTCCACATCTCTAACAATACCAATTGGAGAGATAGTTTCTCTATTAGCAAGCTGAATAACCACATCAATTTCTTCAAGTTCACAAGAACCAATTTCATGCATAATTTCCCTGTAAAGCTCATAAGGAATGGCACTTGAACTTGCACCAATATCACATAAACCATAATAGCAATGATCACC
Source organism: Poa pratensis (assembly GCA_947311845.1). Taxonomy (NCBI): domain Eukaryota; kingdom Viridiplantae; phylum Streptophyta; class Magnoliopsida; order Poales; family Poaceae; genus Poa; species Poa pratensis. Next base: position 27,956,783 of record CAMZMU010000074.1, read on the forward strand.
TATCCTAACAGAAAGCACAGGAACACTAGTTTTCCTAGAGCTTTTAGGATGTGAAACAATATTAGAAGCATCTTCACAAAAGATAATATGACCATCTTCTATATTTTCAGTGACAAGGTCCTTAACCATTGCTACAGCAGGTTCAACAGTTATTTGTTCATCAGGTTCTATAGCTTTCTTTGTACTTTTGTTAACAACACTAGCTATAATAGATGTTCCTTTATTTTAGCAGGAAAAGGAACTTTTTCAATATAAGGTTCAGGAATAATGTGATCAACAGTATTAACTTCAATACTTCTAGTCATAGGAGAAACATTTTATCTTTATAAGGTTCATGATAATTCTTAAAACCCTCCTTAGGCATACCGAAATAGAGGCAAAGCTTTATAAAATTTGCAACAACTTGAGAGTCAAGGCCATAAGCAGTACTAACATTTCGAAAATCATCAGTATTCATGAAAGTTTTAATGCATTCGAAATCATATTTTATACCTGACTCTCTACCTTTGTCGTTCTCCCATCCTTCAGTGTTCTCCTGAATCCGATCAAGAAGGTCCCATTTAAACTCTTCTTTATTACGAGTGAATGATCCAGAACAAGCAGTATCCAATAGAGTTTTATCCTGAAAGGAAAGCCTTGCATAGAAGTTATCAATAACAACATTACCAGGAAGCTCATGAATGGGGCATTTGAGCATTAATGACTTCAATCTCCCCCACGCTTGGGCAATACTTTCTCCATCATGAGGCCAAAAATTATATATGAGGTTCCGGTCTTTGTGAATCTCACTTGGAGGATAGAATTTAGAATAAAAGAGAGGTACAATTTCCTCCCAACCAAGAGAACGCCCATTCTTCAGCAGTTTATACCAATGTGCAGCTCTACCAGACAGCGATATAGAGAATAGTTTCTTCTTAACTTCACCCATTGAAATACCTGCACACTTGAATAACTCGCATAATTCATGTAAAAATAATAAATGATCACCAGGATGGACAGTTCCATCCCCTTCATAGCGGTTATTCGTAACACGTTCAACAATTTTCATAGGTATTTTGAATGGGATTACCTGCTCAGGTGGCGCCTCCTCTACTACCTTAGCAGTGGTAGTGGTTTTCCCAAATAGGAATTCAAGAGAAGATCTCTCCATAATAAAATATAGCAGCAGGCAAAAATAAAAAACACGTACAGTAGAGTTTTCCTTACCAATTCCACTTACCAATAGCGCTTCACTCCCGGCAACGGCGCAGAAAATAGTCTTGATCCCACAAGTATAGGGGGTGTATCGTAGTACTTTCGATAAATAAGAGTGTCGAACCCAACGAGGAGCAGAAGGTGTTGACAAGCAGTTTTGATAGGAATTCACTGTAAATACTAGCAGACAAGTTTTTAGGGTTTTTGATATAGCAGATAAATAAAGTACAAGTAAATAAAATGCAGTAATAATAATTGCAGCGAGTGGCCCAATCCTTTCTACAGCAAAGGACAAGCCGGTAGGTTTACTTATGATGACCAAACGTTCTTGAGGACACACGGGAATTTGTCAAGTGCTTTCGCTTCATATAGTTGATTAATCTTCATTGTTTTGATAAGTGTTGTGTGGGTGAACCTATGCTAATGCACCGCCCTTCCTAGGACTAATACATACTTGTGATTATACCCCTTGCAAGCATCCGCAAATACAAGAAAGTAATTAAGATAAATCTAACCACAGCCTTAAACTCTGAGATCCTGCTATCCCTCATGCATCGATATACCAACGGGGGTTTAGGTTTCTGTCACTCCGGCAACCCCACAATTGGCAACGAATACACAATGCATTCCCCTAGGCCCATAAAGGTGAAGTGTCATGTAGTCGACGTTCACATGACACCACTAGAAGAATAACACCACAACTTAAATATCAAACCATTAAATATTACTCAACATAGTTCACTACTAACATCAAGACTTCTCCCATGTCCTCAAGAACTAAACGAACTACTCACAAGACATCATATGGAACATGATCAGAGGTGATATAATGATGAATAACAATCTGGACATAAACCTTAATTCAACGGTTTCACTCAATAGCATCAACCACAAGGAGTAATTAACACCGGGAAAGCTTCCCCTATGAACTAGACAAGATTCAACCCTAGATGTTACAGCGGAACGGAGTGGAGCGGTGGAGATGATGGTGTCGGCGGTGGAGATGATGATGATGATCCCAATGAAGTCCAGCTCGATGACGGTGACGATGGCGATGATTTCCCCCTCCGGGAAGGAATTTCCCGGCAGATTTCTCCCTGCCGGAGAGCTTTTCTCTCTCTGGTGTTTTCCGCCTCGTGGAGGCGGCGGAATATTTCTCGACGTCCCCCTAGGCTTAGGGTTTCCTGGGGATGATGTACGCGAAAGGCACTGGCAGAGGTGGGCCAGGGCCTCCTCACCACGTGGCGGCGGCAGCAAGGTGGGCCGCGCCACGACATGGTGAGGGCCCATGGTGGCCCACCTTGGCCTCCCCTTTTGGCTGCCTCCGCCATCTGACAAAATAGGAACTTTGGATATTTTCCTCAATTATTGATCTTCAGAAATATGGTGTCTTGATGGTCATTTTTCCAGCAGAAATCTGACTCCGGTGTTTAATTCTCGAATAATCATCAAACATGCAAAATTGGTAAAATAACATAAGTATCATCTCTAAATATGAAATATATCAAGGAATAACAGTAAATTATGATATAAAATATAGTGATGCAAAATGGACGTATCACGGCTGCGGTTCGCTTCCGGAGGCTTGCGGAGGCTTGTGTGCTCGCTGCCTCGACCCCATCGACCACGACCACCACCATCGCTCCTCCTCATGCAGAAAGCCGATTCGGTGCCATTCGTTCCAGCTCTCTGGTCACAAGGAGTGTGACTGCCCGCTCCGACGCGCCGTTAAGTCCGTTCGCCCCGGGCCTGCTCGCCATCCTCCTCGACAGCCTGCTTCCTCTCCCCACGCGTCGGGAGCCCTTTCCTGGGCTGCTGTCACAGTTGTCCCCCGCGTTGACCCCGAGCCTGCTCTGTCAAGGTCTGTCGCGCCTCCTCCGCTGCCGCCACCATTGGAGCACGCTCGCCCGTGCACTTGTCTCCACGCCGACGAGATGCGCAGCATCCTCTCCGACATGGCGGCATCTCTCCGGGCCGAGCTAAAGGAGCTCGTGGCCGACGCAATCGCTCCCTTCCTCGCCGCTTCTTCGGCCGCGTGCGACAGGATCGAGCGTGCTCGCGACATCACCTCTCGGGCAGAGGTGCTCAGTGACGTCGTGTTGCCTATCCATGGGGCAAACTCCCTGGCCCCCTCACCTTTTCTGTGCGGCGACAAGGCTGTACATGTTGACGAAGCGATGCGCTTGCTGTCGGAGATGAAGCTGAATGGTGGGCAGAGCCCACCATTCAGCTTAGCCCTGCCACGAGATCACGTCATCATGTCCATCGCAGGCGGGCAGCTCTGAGCTGGATAATATTGACGCCACTCCAAGTCATGTTGGGCTGCGGCAAGCTTTGAGTTTCGGGTGGCGCCGACGCAGTTTTTTGCTAAGGGCGTCGTCGCTATCGAGCTCAGTATCGTCAATGAAGACTCGGAGCCATTGAGGGATGCTGGGGTGCAGGATTTGGTTTCCTCGGGCCCAACCTTTATGGAACCCGTCACCGCTCGCATCACCGCTCCTCTATTGTCTGCGGCTACACCAACGCTGGCCACACCGATTAGGCGCCGCCCGAGAAATCATGCCCGATGCTCACTCGCCAGGCCAGCGATCGACAGGCTGTCACATCCATGGCGGGGTTGAGCACGGTGGAGAGGGCGCATCGTGTCCTATGCAAGAAATGGGGGCTGCCAGTGGAAGACGAAGTGACAGGGGATGCCATTGAGGAGGTGCAGCAGCAGCGTCTCATGGCCCTCTTCAAGGATCCAAAGATGGCGCTGGAGACAGGCGGTGAGGGCTCTGTTCGGCAGAGTGGGGCCTTCAAGATCCGTGATTTCCAAGACGGCCGGGAGCAGGGCTACTAGGACTGCTGCCCGGGCTGCCCGCGCAGCAGAAGATCTGGAGCTGGAGGCGCTTGTAGAGGCGCATTCTCGCGAGTAGTTGTCCATAGAGTTTGGCAGCCTTCGATGTCATTGTTGTTGTTGTTGTTGTTGTTGTTGTTGTTGTTGTTGTTGTTGTTGTTGTTGTTGTTGTTGTTGTTGTTGTTGTTTTCTCTCTGTGTTTTGCTAGATCCTTTCTAGCGCGTAACTGCACTACCTTCTATCTTCTCAATTGATTTGGCAGAACACCTGTCGTTATCCTTAAAAAAAACTCCGTGACCAAGTTTTGAGTTTTTTCAACTTGGTGACCTATCCTTTCATTCCGTGCAACTTCGCGACCTCCGGTGCGTTTCACTCTTGTTTGAAATGGTTATAACAGAAATAGTAATTGAATGGGCCTAGTTAGTTCTTCTCTTGATAAGTAGGCCTCGCTTTTCCTTCATAAGGTGGCATTGTTAGCTTTTCTTAGAAAGTGGGCTTTGGTAGTTTGAAGCAGCCACCAGAATTTGGGCCTACGCGACATATCTGGATGGTGGTACCACTGAGATCTACGGATGTACTACTCCCTCCGATCAAAAAAACAGTCCAAGGTTATACATAAGAACTTGTAATCATAGGTTGAAAAACCGAACCGGTGACCGAACCGGGGAGGGGCTTGGTTCGCGGTTCACCAGTTGGACCGCCCGGTTCGATTGCTGGTTTTTTTAAAATAGAATGGTGAAGAAATATTAATAATATGTTCGAAAACTGAACATATTTATTTAGTGCGAGTGCATATTTTACACGAGCAAGCCCCGCACCAGATGGCTAGCGCAGTCGCGAGAGGACGCGAGTTCGATTCCTGCCCCTTGCTTTTCATTTTTCTCGCGCGGAAAAGGAATATTCGGTTGGACCGGCGGCATGTTAATGCCTGGTTTTCCTCAAAACCGCCGGTTCGACCACGGTTCAAGCGGTTTTCCCGGTTCACTGGCGCGGACTGTCCTGTGCTCTTAACCAACCGGTGAAGGTTCTTGTTCCGGTTTTTTCCGGTCAACCGGTGGTCCTGTCCGGTTTTTAAAACTATGCTTGTAATGTTTTATATTGTTTTGGCACAACATATTTTACGGATCGGAGGGATTATTATATTTAAGACGGTGGTGCAAATAAAACCGATGAAAATAGCAAAAGGCCATGATTCCGAAGGAACTAGCAAAAATGTCCATGCGCTTTTCATTTTTCTCGCGCGGAAAAGGAATATTCGGTTGGACCGGCGGCCTGTTAATGCCTGGTTTTCCTCAAAACCGCCGGTTCGACCGTGGCTCGAGCGGTTTTTCCCGGTTCACTGGCGCGGACTGTCCTGTGCGCTTAACCAACCGGTGAAGGTTCTTGTTCCGGTTTTTTCCGGTCAACCGGCGGTCCTGTCCGGTTTTTAAAACTATGCTTGTAATGTTTTATATTGTTTTGGCACAGCATATGTTACGGATCGGAGGGAGTATTATATTTAAGACGGTGGTGCAAATAAAACCGATGAAAATAGCAAAAGGCCATGATTCCGAAGGAACTAGAAAAAATGTCCATGCGCTTGCAACCACTCTAGAATAAATTAACTTGTCCTAAAAAATATGGAAACAATCTAACGAAATATCTACCACTTAAACATATTAAGTTTCAATTTATTCTTGTTTCATACTATTCGAAAACAAACTCATAAATATGCTAAAATTAATACAAACGAGCAAAAGTAGTTACATACCGATAAAACTCAAACACTTGAGCATTGGTCACTCAATATGGTCTACCTGAGCAAATATTAGAGTGGTACCATTTTGCACCACATGCTTTACACTTAATTAAAAATCCCTATTTCGACACTTTTAAAATAATAAAAGAAAAGCATACGAAAAGATGAAAATAGTCTTTCGCACTATTTTTGCGCTCACGTGTCAACTATCAGCCTAGTATTATGAACTATGACATGCATGACTTTAATCATTTAGCTTCAAATACATGAATGTTTATACATGATAAGCTTTTTCAAAGACATTTTGTCAAAAGTTGTCATATTCTAAGTTTTGTATTTTTCGAGACAACTAGTACACATTACAAAACACACATGACTATATATTTAAAAAGTATATGTGTTTCTTTGTTTTTTTAATAGGAAACATGGGTACTGATAGCAACATGTTAAATCTTTCAACTTTTTTGTGCCTACCGCATTTAGTCCTATTTCGATATATCACAATTGTTTTGTCAGTTTGTAGGAGGTTTCTTGGAGGCCTCAAAGATTGTTGGAGCAATCGACTTGGGAGATGTTCCGTTAAGCCAACGGGAGGTCTAGAAGCTAGCAGTATAGCCATCACCGACAGTGATCATTGTCACGGTGTTGAAAAGTTCCTTGTTTGTATCATCATTTGGAGTTTTGAGTCCCACCCAAGGATTTTCCGAGGCGGTCCATTCATACCACGACCAGCGTAATCGTAGAGCACGAGCGAACTTTTTCAGCTCCATTATCCCTAGCCCTTCTAGATTCTTAGGGCGGCAAACCTTAGTCCAACCGACCTTGCAATTTCCACAGGTAACCGTGTCGCTTGCAGCCCAAAGCATGTGTCGGCGCAAGTTGTTGAAAGCCTTTAGGTTTGATTTTCAGCCTTGATAGCTACGAGGAGGAAGATAGGCAAGGTCGTGAGAATAGACTTGACAAGAGCATCACACCTGACACGGTTCAGGAATTTTGACTTCCAAGGGTTTAACGCATATGCAACTCTGTCGATGTAGGGTTGCAGATGTACTAGCCGAAGCCACCCAAGCGATAGAGGCAAGCCAAGATACTTGAGAGGAAACTGCGCCAAGGACGCCAGGAAGCTTAGGAGAATGGCATCGACGTTGATGTTCCCACATCGGATGGTAGCAACCGACCTCTTCTCCAAATTCGTCACAAAACCCGTTACCTCGACAAAGTGTTGGAGGAGTGCAATGAGATTATTAAAATAAAGCGCTTCCGGCTTCAAGAAAATGGTTGCGCCGTCATCATATAGAGAGATGCTGGATTAGATGAAGTTTCCAGGAAGCGGCTGGAGTATCCAAGATTCAGTGGCCAACTCGAGGTTTCTTGGAGCGTGTCAAGCGCGATGCCAATAACAGTGGGGATAGTGGGTCTCCCAATTTTATTCCTCGGCCATGGATAATCTCATTTCTCGGGATTCCATTCAGGACCACCCGTGAGGGGGCCGTGGAGAAGATAAGTGATGCCAAGCCCGTCAACAGAAGAAAGCCCAGTCGTTGCATGAGGTCCAACAAATAATCCAAACAAACTGATTCGAAAGCTTTGAAAATGTCAAGCTTGATGAGTAGTGCTGGTGTTTGTTTTTTATGAAGGCGCTGTCAATATTTGTGATGTACATGAAATTGTCGTGGATGCTTCTAGTTTTGATGAAGGCAGTCTGACAACTCGAGACGATGTCATTCATCTTGGGTCACGGTCTTGTGGTCATTGCCTTAGCGATGATCCTCGAGATGACATAGATGAGGCTGATTGGTCGGTAGTCCTTAATGCATTCAGCCCCTCATTTTTTGGAAGAAGAGCAATGTTGGCGGTATTGATGACATGGAAGTTCTTGATGGACAACCGAGAGAATCATGAGGACTTCGTAGATTGTAAATAAACATCAAGTCTATAGTCAGTGATAGTATATGTAATTATGTATAACTGTGTTGCCAGGATATCAAATTCTATTCTAGTTAACCAAACCCTGCAAAAAAGGATAATCTATCGAGGGAACGTGCCCCAGATTGCTATCTCATACGGTGCTTGTATCCATTCCAATCCCACTTGTAGATCCTTGCATGCATGCATGCATGCATCATCATTCTAGTACTACGAGAATTTTTTCATAATTGAAAATTCAAAATAATTTATCTCTTAAACCGTTAATTCAATTGACAATCCGTTTTCACGATTGGGTTTGTCTCGGCAAGTACTTTAAAACAAGATCCCATCTTAACATTTTTTGACAAACTTTTTTTTCATCATTAGTTGCCAGGTTAAAATATGTAGTTACCATATTGCTAGTTAACGGTTACCACCCAGATAATACATAGTTGTCAGGTCATAACCATGATTTACATGTTCGAAAGATTAGTATTTGATTCAATCTAAGCAAGTAAAATATGGGATTACCGTCATAGAAGCATTTACATGGGTGAGTACCACAATTAAAAAAGTCGGCAACCATTTGATTTTAATCTGGTAACCAACTTGACAGTACCTGGTGACCAAGTGAGCATAATCTGGCAGCTAGGATGAGGAAAAAAAGTTGTCAAAATATAGTAAGATGGGATTTAGTTTTGAAGATCTCGTCGCAACAAAGCCAACCGTGAAAACGGATTTGGATTTGGAATAACGGTTTAGGAGATAAAAGTTTTAAATTTTGAAAACGAAAAAAGAATTCCACTCGCGGGCTGCATGCATGGCTTAATTAGCATTTTTCCATCCGTGCCCACGGAAGCCTAATCTAGGGCGCGGGCTGCATGCATGGCTTAATTAGCATTTTTTCCATCTGTGCCCACAGAAGCCTAATCTAGGGCACGTGCCCTACCTAGTAAAGTCCTGCAAAAAAAGACTGGGTACCAATGTAATATCAAGACCCAAGTACTTAGCTAGTAATCATTTCTAGATAACTCTGATCATAGTCACTCATTCTATTTAAGCAAAACATAATGATATGATATCGCACCAGCCCGGATAAATGTAGATGAAAAGATAAAAGGAGTAGGGCAGACCAGCCTTGTGAGACCTAGGAGACGCACATCACGTTATCTACGGTCGGGCTCGGAGATGCAGCAGGCAGCATCCAGAAGGGAGGTCTGGGCTGAGGGTCGGGCGTCCCGTGGCAGGGCTGCACCGTGGTGATTTCTCCGTCATCCAGATTGAAAACGTAGAGGCAGGTGACGTCCACCCGGCTGTTGACCCAGTAAACCCGGTTCCTCCTCAGCCCGCACTCGCTGGCCGAGCACGCCGACGATGAGCTGAACACCTTCTGTAGGATGAATACCCTGTCACCAATGTCGTCCGTCTTGCGCCACGCCGGCTCCGAGAAGTCCATCCTGTACACGCCGAACCCCGTGGGCGTGTCCAAGCACGGCAGGGTGTAGAAGACGCACACCTGGAACAGCTCGCCGCCCGACTCCAGCATGAACATGTCTATAGGAGCTGCCAAGGGCAGCTCCCTTTCTTCTACCTTGCGATGCTGCCTCTCGCAACTCACAAGTAGAAGGAACAACAATGGAGACAGGTATTTGGTGTCGGCTGTCTCACACAGCCTAACGTTTTTTGAGGACAAGGCAGTCGTTTGCCATTCGATTAGGTAGAATAAAAGAGTTTAATTACAGCAAGGCCCGGCGGAACCCAAAAACACAAAGAACACAAAAAAACACACGAGCGGCCAACTAAGCCACCGCCCCGTCTCCAGGATCATGCGTGTGCGCGTACGCCCTCTGGTCAATCTCCTCCTTTACTAGGGCGGACACCTCGAAGGTCTGGAGTGCCGCGTTCTGGAAAACGCGACGATTCCGTTCCTTCCAAACCCCCCACATGGAGTAGATGATCAGCCCGCTCGCCTCCCTTCGTCTCTCCTTTGGTAGGGCAGCGATGGTGTCATCCCACCAAACATTGAGACTTCGTCCTCCCGGCGGCGTAGGAACCCCCATGTTGCCGTTCCACGCAAAGATCTGCTCGCGCACCGCGGTCGTGAAGTGACAGTCCAAAGTCAGGTGCTGGACGGTCTCGGGGTGTATCCTGCATAGCTTGCAAACAGGGTCGTGTGGCCACCCTCTGATGGCCAAATTGTCTGCCGTGAGCATCTTCCCGTGAAGGGCAAGCCAAGCAAAGAACCTGCACTTCGCCTCCGCATGGCCCTTCCAAAATTTTGCGGAGCGGAAGGGGGCGCAGGAGCCAAAGAATTGACAGCGGTATGCCGACGCCGCCGTGTAGCTTCCCGACTCCGTCCACCTCCAACGGATAGCATCCGGCTCCTCCCGTAGCTGCACCCCCTGCATCATAGTCCAGAGCTTCACAAATTGCGCCATCTGTTGACTGTTGGTGATGTTTGCAAGCGCTCGAATCCAATTCCGTTGGTGCAGCTCCTTCTTGACTGTCCTCTTCTTTCTTGTGGCTATGGCATAAAGGTCGGGAAACTGGAGGTCCAGAACCCCCAGTCCACCAAGGTCCTTGGGTCTACATATTGTCCTCCAATTCACTAGAGGGTGCGGCCTCGCCCCCGGCGTCACTCCTGGCTTCATCCACAAGAAACTCCTCTTTATCTTCTCAATCCTCGTGATCACCCACCTTGGCAGCTTGAAGACCGCCAGATGGTAAAGGACCATGGAGGACAGCACCGAACGGCAAAGAATCACGCGGCCCGCCCTGGTGAAATGCTTCCCCCACCATCCCGCAAGCCTCGAGCCAATCTTGTCGATGAGGGCTGGAAATGCACCGCCTTGAGCCGGGAGTGGTGCAGCGGCAGCCCCAAATACGTGCAAGGAAAACTTCCCCGCTTTGCCGGGAACACCGCCAGAGCCGCTGCAATCTGCTCCTCAGTGCAGCCTATAGGATAGGCCTCCGACTTTCCGAGGTTTGTTCGCAGCCCCGTGGCCGCCGCAAACGCGTCCAGAATCGCCCCCACGACCAGCATGTCTGCAACCTCCGGTCCCACAAAAATCCCCGCGTCATCCGCATAGAGTGACACCGCGAATCGCACCGGCGTCGCCCGGAAAGGAAGCAAGAGACCGGTCTCCGACGCCACCCTGAAGAGATGATGTAGAGGGTCAATTGCGAGGATGAACAACATCGGGGACAGAGGGTCCCCCTGCCGCAGCCCCCTCATGTGCGCAATCTTGGGGCCTGGCTTGTCATTCAACATCACCCGAGAGGACGCCGTTGAGAGAAGCAAACAGATCCACCGTCGCCAACGTGGACCAAAGCCAAGAACCCGCAGCAACTCAAGCAAATAGGCCCAACTAACCGAATCAAAAGCCTTCGTAATGTCAAGTTTGAGAAAGAACCCCGACGTCTTCTCCTTGTGCATCCCTTTTATCATGCCCTGAACGTGAAGGAAGTTGTCGTGAATACATCTCTTCTTGATGAACGCCGATTTGGTGGGCGAGACCAAACCGGGAAGGAGAGGCGCAAGGCGCAACGACATCATCTTGGAGAAGATCTTGGAGACACTGTGAATCAGACTAATCGGCCTAAAGTCCGCTATCGAGCCAGCCTCCGCCTTCTTCGGCAGCAGAATGATGTTGGCAGAATTCAGCAGCCCGCCACTGAGCCTCCGTGCTCCGACATGTGCACCACCGCATCATAGAGATCATCCTCCAGAATCCCCCAGCACGATCTGAAGAAGAGCCCGATGAACCCATCCGGTCCCGGCGCCTTCTCCGCAGGCAGCCCAAAAACCGCAGCCCGCAGCTCCTCTCTGCCGAACGGGGCCTCCAAGTGATCCAGCTCATGCGGCCCATAGCCCAACTCCTGCCAGTTCAAGCTGGTCGTCCTCTGGTCCACCTTCCCCAGGAAGTCCGAGAAATGCTGCGTGATGACCTCCTGCTTCTCGCAGTGCGAGACCGCCAACCCATCCGGCGAGGTGGGTGTCTGGATGAAGTTCTTTCTCCTCCTCCCGTTCGCCCGCAGGTGGAAAAGCCTAGTGTTGGCATCCCCCAGGCGAATCGATGACAGTCGAGCCCGCTGCTTCATCCGGATCTTGTTTATCGCCGCCAGCCCCTGAATTTTTGACCGCGGACTAGCCCGCAATTGTCTCTCTGATGTGGACAAATCTCTGGACTCCTGCGCCACATCCAGTCTTCCAATCACCTCTCTGGCAATGGCGATCTGCATCTTCAAATCGCCGAACCTTGCCCGATGCCATCGCTTAAGTGCCCTTGCCGCCCTTGCCAGCTTGACGTGCAGCCTCCTCATGGGGTTGTTTGTGACCACCTCCATGTCCCACGCCTCCTGAACCACCTCGTGGAAGCCCTCCATCTTGGGCCAGAAGGCCTCAAACCGGAAGATGCTACATTTGGGGATGTCCGCGGCGCCGTGGAGGAGCAGCGGGTTGTGGTCGGACACTGAAGAGGGGAGAGGCTGCAGCACCGCAGAGGGGAAGGCCGCATCCCATTCCTCGGAACAGAAGAAGCGGTCAATCCGCGTCATGGTCGGGTTAGCCTGCCCATTCGACCAAGTGAAGCGGCGTCCTGGGAGGTCCAGCTCGCGTAGCCTCATAGCGTCAATCGCCGCTTTGAAGCGCCTCATCATCGCACGGTCGAGACGGCCGTTGCTTTTATCCTCCGCCCGGTAAATGAGGTTGAAATCCCCGAGGATCAACCACCTGGCCGGGCTCGCCGCTGCGACCGCTCGCAGCTCGCCGATGAAAGCGATCTTCTCGCGTCGCCTGAGGCCCATAGACACCCGTAGCAGTCCAAGAGGATCCATCCTCCCTAGCTGTAATGGTGGCTGAAATGGTGTTTAGGGTTTCCATCCTCCCTAGCAGTCCAAGAGGATCCGTTTTCTTCTCTCTATTACTTGTCACTAATGTAAACATGAATACAAGCCTTAAATAGGCATGCACACAGGCACAGCCGGTGACCACATTCACCACTAACCCACTCACGCATGCACTCACTCACACATGCCACTAACCACACGACCTGACGCACTAACAAACTGACTCTTGACTTGATCTCCTTCCTAGAATCCCTCCAGGATCTAAACTAACCTAGCCACACATGCATATGCAATATTTGACCGAATCACTCGAACAGACCTGTGTTGCAGACCATCAGGCTTCACTGCTCACGTACCAAGCCGCTTCACACGGCACCATGGCATCTCACCTTGCGCCAAATCTCATGGCTCCTCGGCATCTCACCTCTTGCACGGTTGAGTGAAGCTCCATCTGACTGCGACTCTTAGAGACTAGCTACATGCAGAACAAACTAAACATGCAGATACAACAATACCAAGATTAGTGCTAACAATGTCCGCGGCGGCCGATCCTTCCGGGAACTCCACCCAGCCGACGTCCATGTCGCCGAACTGCGACTCTGTTTCGTCGCCGCCGTCCCCGGTGAACTCGAGCGTGCCGGTCGTGTCCGCCGACTCATCGAAGTACAACCTGCCCTTGAAGGACGCGATGGTGCTGAACGTCTTCTTCTGCTCGACGAGGTCCTGGCAGGTCTCGTCCGGGACGAACCTCGAGCCGATGTCGTAGTCGTACGAGAGCCAGCCGCGGTTGCCGCCGTTGACGCGGCAGTACCACATGTTGGGCCTCTCTATGTCGTAGATAAGGACGCCGCAGGTCGGCGAGGCGACATCGTCAGAGAGTAGGCAGGAGCACCTCTTCTCCGAAATCTCGTCGGCGGTCTCCTCCATGTCCGGCAGCTGGATCCTCTCGCCGCTATGTGGGTTCCATAGGAAAGTCTTCCAAGCGGGTGGGGGCCCTAGCACCAGGATCCAGCCGTAGGACGTCGGAAAGTAGCTGCCGCTGATCTCCGGTATGCTGACGGCGCGCGAGGTGTTGTCGGAGATGCTGAAGAGCGCCTGTGTGTTGTCGTTGATGTGGTGCACCAGCACGGGGAACGGCGCGACGGTGCCGGGGATTATGACCTCGTTCGGCTGTTCAGGTCTCGCCGGCTCCATGGATGGATCTGGTGGAGTCGCGAAGTGGGACGCTACCCGTTTGTATTTATACCAAGGGGATACCACCGTCTCCATGTTACCATGTACATCTCGAAGAAGTGTTGGAGGCGGAGTCGTAGGGGCCGAACGTTTCACGCAGGGGCGAAGCCAGAATAAGTAGCCGCTGGTGTCAAAACAGCTCATAACACACTCTTGCAGCTATTTTCAATGGGGTCATTTTTTCTTATGCACTATAATTATAAAGGAATGTGTCTTAGGCGTCGGTGTCATTTGACACCGGCCATTACACACTAGCTCCGCCCCTGGTTTCACGCCTAGTTCCATCGATGCGAGCGGAGCGGCGCGAGCTGCTGGCCAAAAGGCCCATCCCGCTGCCATGTCACCGATCCAGGTGATTTGGTTCTCCACCAGTCACACAAAAGGACACAGATGTGTGCTTTCTCCCACACCTATAGGACGTTTTCCCTACCAATTTTCATTTTACTTGCGTTTTCTCTTGCGTTGTTTTTCCCTTTCCCCTTATTTTTCTTTCATTTAATTTCGTATGGTTCCTTTTGTATATCTCATTTTCTGTAATTTTGTTTCATTTTGTCTAATGAATGTTCCAGTATATACGCGAATGTGTCCCATGATATATTTTCTCTCCACTCATTGTTTGTGAATGTTCAGATTTTGTTCCACTTTGTTTAAATTTGCTTTCCGCTTGTAGTTGCGATTTAGTTCCTCGTGCATCCAGCTGGAGGTTCTTACAAATTCTTCCTGCCTGACTAAAATTCTGTTAGAGCTTTCTCCAAACCTAATATACTCTCCATCACAAATTCACAATTTGAGTTATAGATTGGAGAGTAGAGGCTAACCTGTTGATGCTTCTCTTCCGACGAATGGTTTTGGGGGCCAATATTTTCAGGCTGAGAATGAAGGGGAGGCAGTGGTTTGGACTTTGGAGACAAGCTTCTGATGCGGCCAATGGCTTCCGAGTTCTGAGGCTGGCAATGAAGAAGGACGAGGGCTGCCTCCTTCCTGGCTCTTCCGTATTCTCATGAGTATCCAACGTGTACACGTTTCAGCATTCTTCTGTGTTGAGAACCGAAGAGCTCTATATTTTTTTTCTTCGTGTGTTGGACGGGTACCCATCTACAGGCCCAGTTAGGGAAGAAAGGCCCAACTGAATGGTCTATTAGCGTGCGTGTTTGCTCTAATAAAGCTAGTGTGAGTACTATCGATCAACGATGCATGATTTGCGATATGTTGCCTCAGTCAAGTTTGGCGGCTTAGTCCTTTCAGACAACACTTTGTTTCCGTTAGTTAGCTACAGGCTACAGCATATTTATGTAGATCTTCACTTCGGTACGGAATAATAATCTGACAGCACCTAGTGTCTATGCTCCAGCCACTGGCAAATCCATACAGCGGTTCACTTCCAGCACAGGGGCGAAAAATGAAACAGCACCAAGTTGAATAATAAACTACACAGATGAGTAGATGGACAACCTGTGTACAAAAGCTACGCCACAGGATTATACAACTAATCAAAGGATTCAAGAGCAACGTCAGTAAATGCAAAAAAAAATCCCTGGGACACGGAGTATAGATATCAGTGACAGCCAAAATTTTCCGAACAATTCTACAGCTTACGGTTACACGATCAATGAGGTTTTCATTTGAGGTAAGTGGACCCCAGGAACAAGAAAACATATGCAACCAAGGAGGTGAGAAGCTCAAGGGACCATGTAGGTGGGATGATAAATGTTGGGATAAGAGGGACCAGCAGAGAACCAACAATCCAGCCACCGACGAGTACTCCGAACCTGGAAGAAAAGATGTGTGAGTACACACATGTTGCAAAATAAAGCATTGACTGAAGAAATTTCGCTAACCCAGTGGTGGACGCTCTCAGAAGATTCTTCATCTTGTCATTAAGGAAGTATATGCACGAGAAGAGAGATATCGCGAGCTGCAGAAGATAACTACTTGTCAATAACCTACGCAGGAAAGTGCTTCAAACTTCTACTCCCTCCGTTCGGAAAAAGATGTCACAAAAATGGTCTATCTATAGTTCATTTTTGTGACATCCTTTTCCGAACGGAGGGAGTATTATGTAGACAATTTAGATCTAGGAGTCATCAGGTCTTACATTGCTAATGTTATTTAGTTCTCAGGTGTCATACCGAAACATCAGTGAGCAGATGCACATGGCAGCCATCATCAATTGTGATTTTACAATTTGTTGAACGGTTAGATCTTAATGAAAAGTAGTTTAGTATTCTGTGAAATCAACTACTTCCTCCAATCCCTTCTATGTGTCGTAGGAAAACAACTGCTATTTAGGATCAGAGGTAGTAGTTACATTTCACATTGTCTAGTTAGCCTCCTTGAGCAACATGTCATCAAGCAAGAAATATGGCAGATCTTCAAAGGCCAGGATAATCAAAGCATATATACCTGGAATGCTGGTCCATTCTCAGCAGAAGTTGCTATGCTCCATCCGGCGATGAAAGCAAAAAAGAATAATCTCTTGGAAATAATATCCATTGATGGGACCTCAAAGTATCCAAGCAACGCCTTAACCCATGACGGGGATTCCTCAACTCGCTTCAATAGCTTGGTCTTCAGATTAATTTTTGTTTTCTTCCGATACTGGTAGCTCTTCATTATTATCTTCTCATAAGCACCTTCAATAGCTTCTTCACTTGCTTCGTGCCCAGCATACTGTTGAATTAGAAAGTTTTTTGCGCTCCTGATCTCTTCTTCAGCTGCATCACGATCAACACCAAGAAGCTTGTAGGGATCCCGCTCACGGTATCTTCGAAAGACAGGGGCATACTCTGCACATACAAATAAACTTGGCTGAAGACGACCTCAGATAAACACAACTTTTATTTACATTCGTAGCAGTATAAAAAAACCACCAAGAGTTGCAACAAAAAGAACAGTGGAAACAGCTAAAGGTTCAAGCACAGGAAATTACTTGCAAGCAGAGCTGCAGACCACATTTAATCTTGTTACAACAATGACCATGAAACACTTTGTTATCATACAAGTTCATCAGGACTTCATAGATTGTAAATAAACACCAAGTCTATGGTCAGTGATAGTATATGTAATTATGTATAGCTGTAAAATACAGCAAGATCAACACTAAAATGGCTCATTTTAATTGTCTATTACCAAAATATCAAATTGTATTCTAGCTGACCAAACCCTGTGAAAAAAATTTGGCTACCAATGTAATAACAAAGATATGGTGCTGGACCAGCTACCACATTCTGTCTACATTCCTTCATAGCGCCTCTAAATTTTCCCCGTAACAAATATGCATCTGTTCTCTCTAAACTATGTACGTCAAGCTTCTAATCGACAAGTATTCCTCTAAATATCTATCATTTGCATACAGTGTAGCAACTCCATGCTTCCTTGCAATCGCAATGCAAGTCATGCTCAGGCCACCACCAATTAACATTATCATTAATTAATCAACATAAATTGAACTAAATGTGTACTACCGAACCAATATTATTCCTTGCCTCGAGCACCAGCAACACCAAAACCACGTACAGTACCATACAGTCCTATACAGTCAGCCCGTCCTCTGAAAAACATTCAACACGGGCAATCGCATGGGAGCTAGGGTATGAAGAGTTCTCTTACGGTAGCCGAATCCGCTGTCTCCGGCGTCGCTCGAACCGGCGCCGATAGAGAGGCTCATAGAGCACCGTATCCCCCGTAGCCGCGACGGCAGCGCCAAGACGCCTCCGCGCACCGCCACCGCCCCATATCTTCCGCCGCCAATGCTGCATCCACCAGAGCCATAGGCAAAGGTCCCTAGTCAGTAACCCGGAAAAGAAATAGAGATTTAGCAAGGGAGAGTTTAGAGCTGCGCGCGCACCGATGGGGCCGCGGGAGCGGGCGGGCGAGGAAGGATGCGGCCGTCGCCTGCATCTCCGATGCCGGCGGCGGTTGAGAGGGAGGCGCCGGCGAGACAGACCGCCGTGGGAGGGAAGGAGATGGGATTGGATAGGACGACGGAGGAGATGTGGGAAGGTAGCCGGGGTAGGTGGTGGGCCTGGGCAATTCCTATAGGTCGCCTAACGCGACGTTTGCGTAGCGTCGCGTACCCTCCTGGGGCCGGCCCATTAGCGCTTCTCACCTGCGAGAAAAGAGCAGAAAAGAGGTAGAACTGGGACGTAGTCCCTCCATTCCAATTTAATTGACTTACGAATTTGGATGTATCTAGACATATTACATGTATAAATACATCCACATGTGGTGCATAGTAAATCAATTAAATTGGAACGGAGCGAGTATGGTTTTCGATGACGAGGCGCTAGCCACTAGGCTAGGCTCACGTTCATGTTAATGAATCATTATTTTACGATCTATTGTTATCAGTTTGGGGTTTTTGTTTCTTATTTCTTTTTCCATTTTTCTTCTATTTTTTTGTTTTTCTTCTCTATTTTTTCCTTTTCTTTTTATTTTCTTTTCTGTTTTTCTTCTTATTTTCGTTTTTATTTCATTTTTTTCGGTTCGAAACCATATTCTAAAAATAACTATTTTTTGGGTTCGAAACCATTTTAAAAAGGAACCTTTTTTCATTCGGAACCGTTTTGAAAAATCGCAACCATTTTTTTTTGGTTCGGAACCATATTCTAAAAGGAACCATTTTCCAGTTCGGAACCAATTTAAAAAAGGAACCATTTTTTAAAATTGGAACCGTTTTCATAAATCGGAACCATTTTTTGGTTCGAAACCATATTCTAAAAAGAACCATTTTTCGGTTCGAAACCATTTAAAAAAAGGAACCATTTTTTCCATTCGGAACCGTTTTCAAAAATCGGAACCATTTTTCTGGTTCGGAACCATATTCTAAAAGGAACCATTTTTCAGTTGGGAACCATTTTCAAAAAGGGCCAATTTTCTAAAATCAGAACCAGTTTTTCGGTTCGGAACCATATTCTAAAAAGAACCATTTTTCGGTTCGAAACCATTTTCCAAAAGGAACCATTTTTAAAAATCGGAACCATTTTTTCCATTTGGAACCGTTTTCCAAAATCAGAACCATTTTTCTGGTTCGGAACCATATTCTAAAAGGAACCATTTTTCTGTTCGGAACAATTTCAAAAAGGGACCATTTTTTAAAATCGAAACCATTTTTTGGTTCAGAACCATATTCTAAAAAGAACCATTTTTCGGTTCGAAACCATTTTAAAAAAGGAACCATTTTTAAAAATCGGAACCATTTTTTCCATTCGGAACCATTTTTCTGGTTCGGAACCATTTTTTCATTTGGAACCATTTTCAAAAATCGAAACCATTTTTGTGGTTCGGAACCATCTTTTCGGTTCGGAACCATATTCTAAAAAGAACCATTTTCGGTTCGAAACCATTTTCAAGAAGGAACCATTTTTTAAAATCGAAACCATTTTTTCTTTTGGAACCATTTTAAAAAATCGGAACCATTTTTGTGGTTTGGAACTATTTTAAAAATCGGAACCATTTTTCATTTTGAACCGTTTTCAAAAATCGGAACCATTTTTGTGGTTCGGAACCATATTCTAAAAGGAACAATTTTTAAAAATCGGAACCATTTTTGTCATTTGGAACCGTTTTCAAAAATCGGAACCATTTTTGTGGTTCGGAACCATATTCTAAAAGGAACTATTTGTGAGTTCGAAACCATTTTCAAAAAGGGACCACTTCTTAAAATCGGAATCATTTTTTCGGTTCGAAACCATATTCTAAAAATTGTTCATTTTCGAAATTTGTTCATTTACAAAAATTGTTCTCAGTTTGAAATTCGTTCAGATTCAAAATGTGATCAGATTCAAATTTTGTACAGATTCGAAATTTTTGTTCATTTTCGAAATTTGTTGAAATTTTGTAATTTAGTGTTAGCGATGGAAATCCAGCCAAAATCAGGGCAATTCCTATAAATCGCGTACCGCGAAGCTAGTATAGCTTCGCGTACCCGCTCGTTTCTGGGCCAGGCCCATTTACACCTGAATGCTTCGCGTTCCGCATAGGGATGGCAATGGGGGCCCATTCCCTGAAAACCCGTGGGAAATTCTTCTATTAGGGACGGGTATGGGGAACTTTGATCCCCGCCATCTTAAATGGGGATGGGGACTAAAAGCTCTCCCCATCCCCGTTCCCTGTTATACCCGTTATCTACTCGTAGTATATAAATTTATATATTTTTACATGAAATACATTGTAATATTGTGTCTAACATAGTGTATTTTTAATAATATTTAACCTATGATCTAATCTTTTATCATTTTTACCACATACCTGCTATATAAGCTGTGTATTTTCCGGTGTGAAACGTATAAGTTTATAAATTTTAGACAAAATTATTTAAAATTAGGCTCTTAGTGGCGAACCCGATACCCGCCCCAACCCCGACGGGGATGGGGATGGGGAAAAAGTCTCCCCGATTGTTAAATGGGGATGGGGATGAGAAGGCACTCCCGGTGGGGAGCAGACCCGTTGCCATCCCTAGTTCTGCTCCTTTAATCCATTCACATATGTGATGTTCATTAAAACAAATTCCATCACCTACTGCTTCCCTGCTCTTTTCTCGTGTTTTCTTTTCTTTTTTTCCTAATTCTTTGATGTTTTCATTTTTCGTTTCTTGTTCATAAAAAATGGTTCCGATTATACAAAATTGTTACCGATTTTATTAAAATGGTGCAAAACGGTTCCCTTTTTAAAATGGATTCGATTTAAAAAATGGTTCCGGTTTTCAAAAAAGGTTCCAGTTTTGAAAATTGTTTTGACTTAAAAAATGGTTCCAATTTAAAAAATGCTTCCCGATTTCATGAAAATGCCAAAATGGTGAAAAATGGTTCGAGCTTTTGAAAATGGTTCCATTTTTTAAAATGGTTACCAAATTTTGAAAATGGTTCCGATTTTAAAAAATGGTTCCGGTTTTCAAAAATGGTTCCATTTTAAAAATGGATCCAAATTAATAATGGTTCCATTTTTAAAAATGGTTACGAAATTAAAAATGGTTCCATTTTTATAAAATGTTCAAATTTTAAAAATGGTTCCGAAACTTAAAAATGGTTCCGAATCTAAAAATGGTTCCAAAATAAAAATGGTTCCATTTTGAAAATAGTTCCAAAATAAAAATGATTCCATTTTCGAAATTTGAAAATGGTTCCAATTTCTGAAATGGTTCTATTTTGAAAATGGTTCCATTTTTGAAAATGGTTCCAAATTTAAAAATGGTTCGTATTTTTCAAATTGTTCCATTTTCAAATTTTGATTTTTGTTCAGATTTGATATTTCGGAATATGTTCGATTTACTTCTTTCGTTCATACGAAGTGGACACGAAAAACAGTCAAATTATCCGTTTCGCACGAAGCAGAAGCGTCAGGAAATAAACATTGAAGCATGAAAACTAATAATGGTTCCGAAATATAAAATTGTCCCGAAATATAAAATGGTTCCAAAATTAATAATGGTTCTATTTTTTAAAATGGTTCCAAAATTAAGAACGATACCATTTTTTAAATGTTTCCGAAAATAAAAATGGTTCCAACACTAAAAATGTGTTCCAACATTAATAATGGTTGCAAAATTAATAATCGTTCCGAAATATAAATTGTTCCGAAGTATAAAATGGTTCCAAACTTAATAATGGTTCTAAAAATGGTTCCGAAATAAAAATATGGTTCCAAAACTAAAAATGGGTTCCAAGATTAATAATGGTTCCGAAAAATAAAAATTTGCCGAAATATAAAATGGTTCCAAAATTAAAAATGGTTCTATTTTGAAAATGGTTCCAAAATTAAGAACGATGCCATTTTTTAAAATGGTTCCGAAAATAAAAATGGTTCCAAAACTAAAAATGTGTTCCAAAATTAATAATGGTTCCGAAATATAAAATTGTTCCAAACTTAATAATGGTTCTATTATGAAAATAGTTCCAAAATTAAGAACGGTACCAAAAAATGGTTCCGAAATAAAAATATGGTTCCAAAACTAAAAATGGTTCCAAAACTAAAAATGTGTTCCAAAATTAATAATGGTTCTGAAATATAAAATTGTTTCTGAAGTATAAAATGGTTCTTTTTTGAAAATGGTTCCAAAATTTTGAACGGTACCAAAAAAATGGTTCCGAAATAAAAATATGATTCCAAAACTAAAAATGGTTCCAAACTTAATAATGGTTCCGAAATATAAAATTGTTCCGAAATATAAAATTGTTACAAATTTGAAAATGGTTCATTTTTTAAAATGGTTACAAATTTAAAAATGGTTACGTTTTTTAAAATGGTTCCGAAATTAAAAATGGTTCCATTCCGGAAATGGTTCCGAAAATAAAATGGTTCCATTTTCGAAACAGGTTCCAAACTAAAAAGCGGTTCCAACTACAAAATAGTTTTAATCAACAGGAACGATTGGTACATGAAAAAAAAACAGTCAAACAGTCAGCACGCAACAGAAAATAACGACCGAATCAGTTACTGGGCCTAGCCCATTAGCGCGTGAAAGGGAAGGGGAGGTACGCGACGCGAAGATAGCTTCGCGTACCGCGACGCACAGGAGCTCCCCAAAATCAGTGTCAGCTTCCCGATTGTCAGCGAAGCTGAGAAACAGGAATTCGAAAAATGGGCCTGGCCCAATACAGTGGACGCAACGCTGGAAGGGTACGTGACGCTGATTCCAGCTCGCGTACTGCGATGTATAGGTGCTCCCGTGGGCCTGTTAGGACGGCTTGCGAGCTTCTAGACTTTAGTGGGCCGGGCTTTGTTCACTTCCCTTTTCAAATCTTAAATAAATGCTGGGCTTTGTCTAAGAAAACAAAATGCTGAGATTTTTTAAAATTTGTGTATGTGTCAACAAGATATTTGACTTTAGAATTTTGAATTTGTCCAAATTTCTCAAAATAAAACCAAAATTTAACTCAAAATTATCATAACACTTTGAGCCTTGATATTTCAAGAAAATGTAATAAAAGTTACCCACTCTTTCAAAGACAATTTGAGCCATCATTTTAAAATTTTGTTCTTTAAAATATGGGTGTTTTTTTATTTTTATCCGGGGGGGGGGGGGGGGGGGTACGGGATTATGCAGCGGTGGGGCAGGGGGGTATCGATAATTGTTCTTTCCCAGACTTAAAAGTTACAATTAAGGTTTGACACCCAAGTGAAGAGTGACCCATGGGGGCAAGGGTAGTGAAATTTGTAGTAGTATTTTGCTGCTGCCTAGATGTATTATACATTTTTAGTTCTATTGTTCATATTAAAGTTGCTAAAATTATTACATCATAACTTGTTGCTCGAATTGATGGCGACAAATTTTGAGTTTGGGCAAGTTTCAATGGGAATATTAAACATGACCATGACCACCTTTTGTCTATCCTCCCATCATATTGCATCATCTTCGCCTGCTTCACATTATATCCCTCTGCCCCACTGCGACACATTGATCCACCTCTCGTATTCCCCAAATGTCGATGGCTAGATTTATTGTCACAACGACACGTCGGCTAGTCACTAGTGTAGCGTCAGTGTTACGTCTTTGGCAGCCCTTTTCCTTGCATCATTTTTTGCCATCTTGTCCTTCCTCATCCTTTTTCCTCCCCATCTCTTCCTCATACGTGTCCACTTGTGTTGAAGGATGTCCCACAAATACTAAAGCTTTTGGATGTTATACTTCTTAGAAATATATGAACTTTACAGTGGTGAGTATTTGAAAAAAGAAGTGTTGAAATGTGGATGGGCAACCGAGTGAGGTGTTTTGGCACCCGAGCTCCATGTAGCTCGTTTTTTGAAGAATTCAAAATTTACATTTTTACATTGCAAAAATTGGGAACAAATTCCCAGACACAGATATTTATATGATCTACAAGTCTGCAGATTTTCAACGCGAAATTCGTTGTATTATGGGCTGGGAAAAAATGGCAAATGAGTAGATCTGGGTGAGGAACAATATGCAGATTCAAAATTTGAATTTTTTCAATTTGTCTTTTTTGTGCAGCCCAAACTAAAACGAATTTGGACTTCAAATTTGGCACGCTTGTAGATCTAGGTAATATCTACACCTGGTATCTTTTCTAAATTTTTGAAAACCAAAATTTGCGGATTTTGAATTTTACAAAAGCCGAGCTACATGGAGCTCAGGCTCCATTTGGACTTTTCGATGGGCAACCCACATACAAAAGGAAAAAACCAAAGTCTCAGTGTTTCAAGGATTTCCAGTCCACATGGCATGACCATCAATGACTGTGGAGACTAGAGAGAGATGACTAATGATGCTTATACTTCTGAAAAAAAAGGATCCGGCCAAAATGACATCCGAGGTCATGGGTTTGTGACCGAAGCTTTTTGTTCAGTAGGTTTTTTTTGTTTTTGTTCTAGAGGTCAAGTTTTGTTGCAATAATTATTGTCAATTTTTTGCATCATAAATCTGTTGTTTGGCTGTTAGCTGCAACACAGCCTGTACTCATTTTATTTGTAGCATAGCATGTTTACATTTTGCACCATTCAATTGGTGTTGTGCCGATTCAGTATTCCAAAAAAATAAAACACACAGTACAATATAATCGCAGAGATAAAGGGGAACAAGGTATATATGGCCAGAGCTCACGGCGCAAACACTGAAACACATGCATATACTAGATGACAGAGATAATCATATTTGCATCACATGATCAATTGCAAGCAGGAAATTAATCGAGCAACTAATTAATCCATCGCGCGCAAGGGAAATGCCAAGGGATCGATCTTGCTTGCCACACGGAAGGATAGAGAGATCGAGTGATCGACCGAGCTTCCAAGCATTTTAGATCGGTCGGTGAGAATTCAGAAGTCGAAGAAGCGCTTCTTGATCTTCTTGGCGTCGGCGGCGGCGAGGTTCTTGGCGATGAGGTCCTGCGCGCGGCGGCTCCTGATCTCCATCCTCATGCTCTCCGTCTTGTCCACCTTGCCGTAGCACGCCGCCGGCTCCTCCCCCTTCTTCCTGTTCAGCCTCGTCTTGATGCCGTCGACGAGCCTCGCCAGTTTCCCATCGATCGCCGCCGCCTCCAAGTTGTGGGAAGGGAAACCTACGCGGTTGCCGGCGCCCCCCGAACTGCCGAATGCCGAAGGCGGGGTGGAGTTTGCGTGTTGGGCGTCGTCGGCGGTCAGATGTATGTGCCCGGCCGTTTAAATGCGCTTGCTGTTGCTGATTACTGGGGAAGCAGTTTACTTGGGCGGAAGAGGCGGTGGTGGGTTGGGAATGGATCGGACTCGCGGGCGTGCATGATCGAGCGGGGTGCCGTTACCTCTCCTCGCCCGGAGTCACGTTTGCCCTTTGCCAACACACCTCGCTTCCGCTACGGGAGAAATGAGGGCCCGGACGTTGCTGGCTGGCAATCGTCCCACCTGTGGGGCCTCCTGTCAGTGGCACAACTGAGGCCTTGTTTGAATTGACTGTATTTTTCGTACTCCTAAATTCAGTCCAGATATGAGCTCTCGTTTTGGAATACTGGAGCATATGATTCCTTCTATACCGATATATATCAATAATGAACATCCAGTTAATCTTGATCATGAAGCATAAAACAGATTCAATGGATAAGCAGGGAAATAACCAGAAATTCGCTTTGGAGCTCGGGCTCATATGCTCCCGTTATTTTCGACAAAATTTAGCAAATTGAAAACTCATAAAAAAATTCCAAAAAAATCATGCATGTACCTGACCATGTTGCGCACCACCATGATTTTTTTCGCGCCGAAATGACATCGTATGCGCCCTGTACAAAAATGACAAATTTCGTGTCAGATTTGAGATTCAAAATTTGAATTTTCTGACACGAAATTTGTCATTTTTGTACAGGGCGCGTACGATGTCATTTCGGCGCTAAAAAATCATGGTCGTGCGCAACATGGTCAGGTACATGCATGATTTTTTTCGGAATTTTTTGATGAGTTTTAAATTTGCTAAATTT
Source organism: Poa pratensis (assembly GCA_947311845.1). Lineage (NCBI taxonomy): Eukaryota > Viridiplantae > Streptophyta > Magnoliopsida > Poales > Poaceae > Poa > Poa pratensis. The sequence goes on from CAMZMU010000074.1 coordinate 27,982,443, forward strand.
TGTCGAAAATAACGGGAGCATATGAGTCCGGGAGCCAAAACGCTGCTCTCGGAAATAACTTCAAACATTACACCCTACTCTCATGCACTAATTACCTTTTAACTGGGCATTTACCTCTGTCAACTTTTAGTACAAAATAATACTCCGTAATTCTTTTGTGCTGTATAATATGCACCTACAGTTCCATCTGTCCGGGAAAACTTTGAACGTTATCACCCATGATATAATTGGATCAAGAACTACTGCCCAATTTCCCTTCTAGATTTTTAATGAGTCATTTTTACCTTTTAAATCTATTCCAATAAACTAGATATTGCCGTTTCAACAAGACCAGATAATGAACTGGAGTAAAGAGTGACCTCAGTGCTGCAGAGGCCAGTTTTGTCCTTGCAACAAGATCAGATACTAACCAACTATGCAGGGATATAAACATGAGAATGGTAATCTCTTCATGGAAAACAAAAATGGTGCATGGTAGCAATCATGCTTTATTAGCACCTCATCTGCCATGTCAGGTCAGTGTAAATTAGTCTTTCTATACAATGGATGTGTAAAATTACAACTGGATTTCTGAAGGCGTGAGCTGGTATGTGTAATATTCACAGTTTGGTGTGCGAACCCCTGTAACTTTAAGCGGTGCAGAATACTCTTCCTAACCATCTATATTTTAGAGTGCTTTGGCTCGGTGAGCTCCTTACGCAGGACTCTCCTCATAACCTTGTTCGAGGAGGTTCGAGGGAGTGATGGCACCACAATGACTGATGAAACCTGCGTAAAAAGGGGGATCAGGGAAGGAACTGAGCTATAAGTGGTGTCTCTTTATGCAAAGCATGACGTGAAATTTATCAGTATTTCCTTAAAAAAGGATTATGTGCAGTTCAGGGGAACAATTGAAGCACCTTGAAAAGAGGATTCAGTTTCTTCATAGCAGAGTTGAACATTAGTCTCAGTTGATTCAAATCTTCTGCTTGCCGACTTTGATCTTTGAATACGACGGCTATGGTTAATTGTTCAGGGCCGCCGCCTACAGGTGGAACTCCAATAGCTGCTGTTTCAAGGATGGCATCATTCACCCTGTTGCAGATCCTCTCAATCTCGATTGAACTGACCTGAAACCGATCATACGAAATCAGCGGATGGGCCGACTAAAGCTGTGGTTTGGCAGATCAGTTGGTGTCACCACATTTATACCTTAATGCCGCAAGGTTCATTGTATCATCTGCGCGTCCGTGTGCCCTATAATATCCATCTGTTGTACACTCAAATTCATCGCCATGCCTCCGTAGGACCTGCATACAGAGTCATGCGGTTAGTGTCAATCTTTAAGGATCAGAGCAGGAGCTAGCCAAGGACATATACACATACTTTCACGTTCCATTCTGGCATTCCACTGAAGTACACCTCATGGTGATCAGCATTTAGCAGTATCGTTGATGATCCAAATAATGTTGGGTCGAGCGCAAGTTCTCCGATACCAGCAGAATCCTGTGGCTGTAAAATTTGAAAAGTTGCACTGACATTAGGTCAAGGAAAGTTAATAGACTGCTAGAGTCCAAATCAAACAAGAATCAGTATGTGATTTGTCAAAGAATGTGCAAGTGGTAGATGGGAAGTAGCATTTGGTGGCAACATGGAACTGATGTATCAGTTGCATTTTTCCATCTCTATGACATACTCCCTCCGTTCCACAATGTAAGATGTTCTAGCTAGCTCACATGTTGGCTAGGTACAAATCCAAATGAGTGTACATACACATTAAAACATGTCCACATACATCTAGTTACATGTGAATGTGGACAAAACCTAAAACATCTTATATTTAGAAACGGAGGGAGTATATGATAATTACGTATATTGGTAGGGAAATATGATCAAACAATTCTCAACGCAATCATTGCATCAAAGAAAATTGTGGTTAATTCAATGCTGACAACTTACTAAGGGTTTTCCACTGCTGTCAAGAATAAACAGGTTACAACCCATGGCAGGTGTACTGAATGCAGACAATGCTTGAGGTTGCAGAAGGGATCCAGTAACAAATCCGCCACCAATTTCTGTGCCACCACAGTACTCGATTACAGGCTTGTAGCAAGCTCTTCCCATCAGCCACAAATAATCATCCACACTCGATGCCTCTCCAGTTGAGCTAAAGCATCTGTAGAAATGAACAGTATCGGTGTAAACTAGATGGCATCGGCATACTATTTCCCTTACGCAAGTGTAAACAGAATAAAAAGGCGTAGAGGGTCGACCAGTCCAGAAACTACCTGATGGTTAACCAATCAAATTCCGCAGTACAATCTGTATTTTTCCATGTGCGAACAATGCTGGGTACCACTCCAAGCATTGTCACCTTAGCATCCTGCAAGTCAATATAATAGCCAATAATGAAATAAGACAAATAAATAAGGAAAGTAACGGATAGTAAATAATGATTTTGATTAACGACATAGACAGTGCAATATGGCCAGTGCAACAGAAAATAACAAGGTAATTCATAGGCATAACATTCATTTTCCATGAAGGAATGAACTTCCTAACAAGGTATGAGTTCATAAGCATGTCAAACAGCTGAGATTTATTGTGTACTGAGTACCCAAAGAACATAACTGAGATAATAGAATGCACATGCAGCTTTTCGACACTCTTTTGCAAAATCGAATTATCTGCTATCTAACTATCTTTACCTGCACAAACTTCGCAAAACCTGAACTATTTGGGGAGCCATTATACAGCGCCATGGAAGCTCCATTCAGTAAAGACGCATAGACAAGCCAGGGTCCCATCATCCAACCAAGGTTTGTAGGCCACGCAACAACATCACCTTTACGAATATCCATGTGACACCATCCATCAGCAGCTGCCTTAAGAGGGGTCAAATGTGTCCATGGGATCGCCTTTGGCTCTCCTGGACATGAGAACTGTCAGAAGGTTTCAGTAGTATTTGATCAACTTATAATCTACTAATTGTTAGTGAGGAACTACTGCTGCATGTTAATGTAATAAATAGAGCAGAAGTGAATAGATAGTGTATGCTGGGACTGAGAAACTAATCACTGCAAATCGACATTATATGTCACCTGTGGTCCCTGATGAAAATAGGATATTACTGAACTGGTAGGCAGGTTGCTCGACTGCGGTGTAAATATCAGCCCTGCAAGTTTTGTCATATTAGTGCAATCCACTTATAACGGGGGAGGGATAGTCATTCAGGAGAATGAGCACTAGCAAGTTAGGAAAGGCATAATCAGAAACAGTAAACTAACATACTTCGTAGGATCAGCCCTTCCAAGAAAATCTTGCCAGGAAAGGTCATCAGGACGGAGTCCTTTTATCGGTGTGGACCCCCTTGCAGGGATCACGATGGTCATAGGGGCCTTGGCCTCCACTACTCTACTGTAGAACAAAACAATGATGTGTGAGAAATAAATTCTGGTTATAAATTATATGATCAATGCCTGTGCATTTGAGCAACGCACCTGTACAATGGCAGTTCCTTGTCATCGCGAAGGATGCAATCCTAGTAAGCAAAAGACTATCAATATTGCCAGAATACTACATTTATACATAGCACAAACTTATTTCAGTAATTAAGCATATTATTAGACAATTTCACAACATGTACATTCATCAAAATAATATGGTGGCAACAGGACTAACTAAATACCTGGGTGAAAATTGCTTTTGCCTCCGATATCTTTAGCCGTGTCGATATTGCAGGTGCAGCAAAGCTGTCTGCAATTGAGACAACAATGTATCCAGCTAACACGATTGCGAGGTAGATAACGACGGCATTCACATTCGTAGGCATGTCAATTGCAATAGCAGATCCCTTTGCCAGATTGAGTGCATCGAGCGCATTTGCTACGAGGCTGCTCTACACACAAGTGAGAAAAGGCAGCAGTGGAGTTAGCTTTCGATGGAGGAAACAAAGCTACATGATCAGAACTAGTCCTCTTTAGAAGAGTATATCATTACCAAACTTTTTTCCTCAATTCCTCCAGAGTCACAAAGTTGAGGGGCTCGGAATCCTTCCCTCGTCCCTCCACACAATGGCTACGTCGCCGGAACTCCTTCCAGGTTTAGCAGTGAGGCAATTCTCGGCCGCATTCAGGATAGCTCCTGGCAACCATTCGCCACCGGGGTAGGCATCACTGTCGCGCAGGATGCAAGATGGCTCCATTCTGAATGCAATGCCATCTCCTCAAAGATCATCTTCCAGTATGCCTGTTCTTGAACGGCAGAAACCAAACTGAAACCGTGAGTTCACTTCTCGAAGCTTAATTGGTAAGTGATGAGGGGGAAATAAATAAATAAAAACTCTGATTACCTGTGGATTCTCGTTGGAGAACTTGTGGAAGTCCCGGAAGCTAGTGACAGGATCCTTGTACGCTTCGCCGATGAGGTCCCTACCCCGCGCCTCGAGGACGCGGCCGACATTGGTGAGGGCCGCCTCCTCGCTGCAAAATCGAAGCAAACCCCAACACGTCAGAGCATCGCGCTAGCGCGACGGGGGAAGCTATCGGAAAGGCTGGGGCTCTTACGGGTCGGGCGTCCAGGCGGGCGGCGTGGGGGACGGGAACCCGGCGTAGCAGCCGTAGTAGAGCATGCGGTGGACGGCGAACGGGAGTTCCGGGCGGAGCACGGCCCGCGAGAGCTCCGCCCACACCGCGGCGGGCCCGCGGCCGCCGCCGGTGGCGCCGAGCGCGCTCCGGACCGCCGAGTGGAGCGCCGCGGCGTCCTCTCCCGCCCCCGCCGCGGCGAGGTCGGCGGCGGTGATCGCCGCCAGGGGCTTGTGCGCCACCGCCGCGGCCATGCCTTGCGCGTGCGCGCGCGAGCTGCTGGTGCTACTGGTGTCGAAGCTTCCCGCTGGATGCGGGGGAGGAGGGAACTCGTGGGCAGGGCAGGTGTACCAGACGGGCGAGCAACCTAACGACGGGGACAGCACGAGGACGATGAGATGAGGTGGAGGCGTCAGCACTCAGATCATCAGGTGGGCGTGCCTGTCAGATTATCCGATGAATTTGATAGAGCTCCGTCTTTTTTCCCCGTAAAAGCAGCGCGAGTTTGATTGATCTGATGTGGACACGTGTTCTTGGCTGCCTTTCGATTCCAGTCGTTGCCGCGGCAAACTCTCTTCTTTAAAGGTAAAAATAAAAGAATATGCGAAAATCCCATTTGACATCCGAGCTCACGTGGTTCTGCGGCCTCACTTGCGGAATTCAAAAAACTTTATGAAAACATTCCAGAAACCTGAAAAAGAATGGGCAACAAACATATGCTAGTGTTTTAAATATGTGTAATGAAGTGGCTTTTGTGATTATTTGTGAGGAAAAAATCAAGTCTCATTTGTGAGAACTTGATTATGAATTTTTTTTCATACAACGCCTCACAAACCATTTTATCACGAAACATTGCACATAATTAAAACATTAGCATATGGTTGTTGCCCATCTTTTAAGATTCTTTTCAGTATTTAATATATTTTTGAATTTCAAAAATAGGCAAGAGAATGTGAGCTGGCCGGGAGTCAAAACGGTGTTCACGGGATTAATGTGGCTCTTGGACGAACTCCAATCCGGTATACCTCACATCACAGTGAGAAGTTTTACCAGTCCGACACCGCGTGTGTCGTGTTTGATTTTGTGTAATCTCACCTGGAAAACATCGCAAAAGGTTCAACCTGGTTATGGGTTGGACTTTCGTTTTCTATGAAGTCTGAAGTTGAAATAAACATCGAGGCTTTTTTTCCATTTCAGTCCCCCAAAGTGTTTGGGGGGGGGGGGGGGGGGGGGGGGGAGGGAATTCGGCGACCCTCGAATCCATGTTTGGATAATATTGTACACGATTCCCTCTTTATTGTTAGTGACTTTGTGTTATCTACATATATGAGATGAAAGAACCTTTCTTGTAAATAAGCATTTTTATCAATAAATACTGCCATTTGCTCTGTTTTGGACGTGTCACGTGACTTATCAATTTCATAGCATAAATGATCAAGATCTCATTTTGCCTTTCATGTGAATGATACTTGCACACTTGTGGAGCATTCCTATCGACTAGAGCTGTAATATCAGGACAAAATGTTGCATTTTAATATTTACTTTGTTTCTTTGGTCTCTCGTCATGGCCTCTTAAAACACGAGACTGAAATGTGCCTTTGTGAGCCACTAACACTACAATCGCTCTTTTCAGTCTTAAATGATCTTTTCCTTTCTCCTCGTTGCTCTTCACCTATAAATATTTGCTAAATTGTTTGGCTGACTCAACAAGGCTTAGCTATCCCTCATTGCATCATTGTGTTAAGGATTGTTCAAGTGTGGGTTAAAAGTGCACACCCTTTCCATCATGAACTTTCTTCCACCTATCAAAACCTTGTGTTGTGAAGACATCAAAACTATCTTTTTTTTATATATAGTTGCTGAAAAGGAAGCAAAACAGACAATATTTACACGACCACTAGCCACTAAGTACTCCAGCCATGATGGGAAATGGCTGAGAAAACTGTGCTGAGAATGTATTTTTGTGTCCTTGTATTCCAGTAACATTACACTTGCTTAGCTTGGAATGCAAAGGACCCTACAACATCTCTCTGGTTTGGAGGGTACCGCCAAATTTGTGGATGTAGTGCAGGATCTCACACCAAGAATTCAACTCTACGAGATATTCAAAGCCCTTACTTTCTTAGGATTGTGGCGATCACTCATAAGAAACAAGTTCCATCCAACAATGGAGTTCATGCTAGCAAAACTCTGCTCCAACACTTACTCTCTGCAAAACTAATCCTCAACTATCTTCGTACTCATTAGTGTTTGTTTCGTTTTGTCAAACTTTTAGTGATCATGATTTGTTTCATCCTTGTATTGGTGTTGTAATATGAATGCAATGTCATTAGTATACTATTTTCTTGTTACTTAGTAGTTGGGATTTTATTAATGTAAACCCAGGCACTTCATGCAGTTTATCTAAAGAAATGTTCATCATGTCTCTTCTTAACTAGAACATCATGACGATATTCATTATAAATCAGCACATGAGTATTTACCTAGTTAATTTAATCTTGGGCATATCTAGTCTATTGCTAACTTTGCGAGGTTTAGTTCAAGGTTGTTGACTGGTGATAACCCACAAGTATATGGGATCACAACAGTCTTCGAGGGAAGTAAAACCCAAATTTATTGATTCGACACAAGGGGAGACAAAGAATACTTATAAGCCTTAACAGCGGAATTGTCAATTCAGCTACACCTAGAAAAGTACTAGTAACAGGGGTGATGTGAAAGCAGCAGTAATATGAGAGCAATAGTAATAGTAACACAGCAGCAGTAGCAGTAACACAGAAGCAATGGCACCAGAAAATAGTTGATACTACTTTTAATGGCATATAGGACCAAATGAGTATTTGATGATGACAGATGGACCGGGGTTCCCAGCTATCTACACTAGTGGTAACTCTCCAATAACAAGTGTTGGGTGAATTAATTACAGTTGGGCAATTGATAGAATTAAAATAACATTAAGATAGAACATCTAGTCTATTAATTATACGTAGGCATGTTTTCCATATATAGTCATACGTGCTCGCGATGAGAAACTTGTACAACATCTTTTGTCCTACCGGCTCGTTTGCAGCGGGGCCTTGATACGTCCATTTTGCATCACTATTTTATATCATAATTTACTGTTATTCATTGATATATTTCATATTTAGAGATGTTACTTATGTTATTTTACGTATTTTGCATGTTTCATCATTATTGGAGGATTATTCACCGGAGTCAGGATTCTGCTGGAAAAAGCATCGTCAGGATACATATTTCTGGAGATCAACAATTGAGGAAAATATACAGAAGCTGATATTTTGTCAGATGACGGGGGAAGCCAAAAGGGGAGGCCAAGGTGGGCCACCATGGGCCCTCCCCACCGTGGCGCGGCCCCCTATGCGGCGAGCCATGTGGGGAGGGAGCCCTGGCCCACCTCAGCCGTGCCCCTTCGCGTACTTCATCATCCAGAAACCCTAAGACCTGGGGGATCATCGAGGAAAGACTGCGCCGCCTCCTCGAGGCGGAAAACACCAGAGAGAGAAAAGCTCTCGGCAGGGAGAAATCTGCCGGGGAAATTCCCTCCCGGAGGGGGGAAATCGTCGCCATCGTCACCGTCATCGAGCTGGACTTCATTGGGATCATCATCACCATCATCTCCACCGCCGACACCGTCATCTCCACCGCTCCACTCCGTTCCGCTGTAACATCTAGGGTTGAATCTTGTGTATTTCATAGGGGAAACTTTCCCGGTGTTAATTACTCCTTGTGGTTGATGCTATTGAGTGAAACCGTTGAATTAAGGTTTATGTCCAGATTGTTATTCATCATTATATCACCTCTGATCATGATCCATATGATGTCTTGTGAGTAGTTCGTTTAGTTCTTGAGGACATGGGTGAAGTCTAAATGTTAGTAGTGAATTATGTTGAGTAATATTTAATGGTTTGATATTTAAGTTGTGGTGTTATTCTTCTAGTGGTGTCATGTGAACGTCGACTACATGACACTTCACCTTTATGGGCCTAGGGGAATGCATTGTGTATTCGTTTGCTAATTGTGGGGTTGCCGGAGTGACAGCAACCTGAACCCCCGTTGGTATATCGATGCATGAGGGATAGCAGGATCTCAGAGTTTAAGGCTGTGGTTAGATTTATCTTAATTACTTTCTTGTATTTGCGGATGCTTGCAGGGGTATAATCACAAGTATGTATTAGTCCTAGGAAGGGCGGTGCATTAGCATAGGTTCACCCACACAACACTTATCAAAACAATGAAGATTAATCAACTATATGAAGCGAAAGCACTAGACTAAATTCCCGTGTGTCCTCAAGAACGTTTGGTCATCATAAGTAAACCAACCGGCTTGTCCTTTGCTGTAGAAAGGATTGGGCCACTCGCTGCAATTATTATTACCGCATTTTACTTACTTGTATTTTATTTATCTGCTATATCAAAAACCCTAAAAACTTGTCTGTGAGCATTTACAGTGAATCCTTCATCGAAACTGCTTGTCAACACCTTCTGCTCCTCGTTGGGTTCGACACTCTTATTTATCGAAAGTACTACGATACACCCCCTATACTTGTGGGTCATCAAGACTATTTTCTGGCGCCGTTGCCGGGGAGTGAAGCGCTATTGGTAAGTGGAATTGGTAAGGAAAACTCTTACTGTACGTGCTGTTTTTATTTCTGCCTGCTGCTATATTTCATTATGGAGAGGTCTTCTCTTGAATTCCTATTTGGAAAATCTACTACTACTGCAAAGGTAGTGGATGAGGCGCCAGGTGAGCAGTAATTCCATATAAAATACCTATGAAAATTATTGAACGTGTTACGAATAACCGCTATGAAGGGGATGGAACTGTCCATCCTGGAGATCATTTACTGTTTTTACATGAATTATGCGAGTTGTTCAAGTGTGCAGGTATTTCTATGGATGAAGTTAAGAAGAAACTATTCTCTTTGTCGCTGTCTGGTAAAGCGGCACATTGGTATAAACTGCTGAAGAATGGGCGTTCTCTTGATTGGAAGGAAATTATGCCTCTATTTTATTCTAAATTCTATCCTCCAAGTGAAATTCACAAAGACCGAAACCGCATATATAACTTCTGGCCTCATGATGGAGAGAGTATTGCCCAAGCGTGGGGGAGATTGAAGTCATTAATGCTCAAATGCCCCATTCATGAGCTTCCTGGTAATGTCATTATTGATAATTTCTATGCAAGACTCTCTTTTCAAGATAAAACCTTGCTAGATACTGCTTGTTCTGGATCATTCACGCGAACAAAGAAGAGTTTAAATGGGACCTTCTTGATCGGATTCAGGAGAACACTGAAGGATGGGAGAACGACAAAGGTAGAGAGTCAGGTATAAAATATGATTATGAATGCATTAAAACTTTTATGGATACTGATAAATTTCGAAATATGAGTGCTGCTTATGGTCTTGACTCTCAAGTTGTTGCAAATTTTTATAAAGCTTTTGCCTCTCATTTCGAATTGCCTAAGAAGAGTTTTAATAATATCATGAACCTTATAAAGATAAAACTGATTTGCCTATAGGTAGAAGTATTGAAGTTAAAACTGTTGATCACATTCTTCCTGAAGCTTATATTGAAAAAATTCCTTTTCCTGCTAAAGTGAAGGAACATTCTGTTATAACTAGTGTGGTTAACAAAAGTGCAAAGAAACCTATAGAACCTGATGAGCAAATAACTGTTGAACCTGCTGTAGCATAATTAAGGACCTTGTAACTGAAAGTGTAGAAGATGGGCACATCATCTTCTGTGAAGATGCTTCTAATATTGTTTCATCCTAGTAAATCTAGGAAGCTAGTGTTCCTATGCTTTCTGTTAGAATAGGTGATCATTGTTATTATGGTTTATGTGATATTGGTGCAAGTTCCAGTGCTATTCCTTATGAGCTTTACAGGGAAATCATGCATGAAATTGGTTCTTGTGAACTTGAAGAGATTGATGTGGTTATTCGGCTAGCTAATAGAGAAACTATTTCTCCTATTGGTATTGTTCGAGATGTGGAAGTTTTATGTGGTAAGATTAAATATCCTGCTGACTTTTGGTACTTGGTTCTGCTGCTAGTAAAACTTGTCCTATCATTTTTGGTAGACCTTTCTTAAATACTTGTGGAGCTATTATAGATTGCAAGAAAGAGAAAATTTTGACTAAATTTGCTGGTGAATCTTATGAGTTTAATTTCTCTAAATTTGCCAAAACTCCTTATGAAACCGAATTGCCTAATGAGGATTTTAGAGTTGAACAGCTTGCATCTATTGCTCTTGCTCCTAATGATCCTTTGCAGCAACATTGGAGGATCACGAGAGTGAAGTCTTTAGGGAAGAAAGGAATGAGCTTGACGAAATTTTCTTTCGTCAACCATTCTTAAACATAATTTACCTGTTGAAGATTTAGGTACACACCACCACCAAAGGAAGATCCTGTTTTTGATTTGAAACCTTTACCTGATAATCTTAAATATGCTTATATTGATGATAAGAAAACATATCCTGTTATTATTAGTTCTAAGCTTTCAGGTTTTGAAGAAGAAAGATTATTGGAAATATTGAGAAACACCGAGGAGCTATTGGATACACTCTTGATGACTTGAAGGGGATTTCCCCTCTATTTGCCAACACGCCATCAACATGGAAGATGATGCAAAGCCTGTTGTTGAACATCAACGTCGTCTAATTCCTAAAATGAAGGATGTGGTAAGAAATGAGGTATTAAAACTCTTGAAGCTGGTATTATATATCCTATTGCTGATAGTAAATGGGTAAGTCCTGTGCATTGTGTTCCTAAGAAAGGAGGGATTACTGTTGTACCAAATGATAATGATGAGCTCATCCCTCAAAGAGTAGTTGTAGGATATAGAATGTGCATTGATTTTCGGAAAGTTAATAAAGTTACTAAGAAAGATCATTACCCTTTACCTTTCATTGATCAAATGCTAGAAAGGTTATCTAAGAATACTCATTTTTGCTTTCTTGATGGTTATTCTGGGTTTTCACAAATTGCTGTTAGAGCTAAAGATCAAGAGAAAACCACTTTCACTTGTCCTTATGGAACTTATGCTTATAGGCGTATGCCTTTCGGTTTATGTAATGCTCCTGCTACTTTTCAAAGGTGCATGTCTGCTATTTTTCATGGCTTTTGTGAAAAGATTGTAGAGGTATTCATGGACGATTTTTCCGTCTATGGGAATTCTTTTGATAATTGTTTGCGAAACCTTGATAAAGTTTTGCAGAGATGTGAAGAAACTAACCTTGTTCTTAATTGGGAGAAATGCCACTTTATGGTTAATGAAGGAATTGTTCTGGGACATAAAATTTCTGAAAGAGGTATTGAAGTTGATAGAGCTAAAGTTGAAGCAATTGAGAAAATGCCCTATCCCAGGGATGTAAAGGTATTCGTAGTATTCTTGGTCATGCTGGTTTCTATAGAAGGTTTATTAAAGATTTCTCTAAAATTTCGAAGCCTCTTACTAATCTTCTTCAAAAAGATGTACCTTTTGTTTTTGATGATGATTGTAAGGAAGCTTTTGAAACTTTGAAAAAGGCTTTAACTACTGCCCTGTAGTCGAACCACCTGATTGGAATTTACCTTTTGAAATTATGTGTGATGCTAGTGATTTTGCTGTAGGTGCTGTTCTTGGACAGCGAGTAGATAAAAAGTTGAATGTTATTCATTATGCTAGTAAGACTCTTGATGCCGCTCAAAGAAATTATGCTACTACTGAAAAAGAGTTCTTAGCTGTAGTTTTTGCATGTGACAAGTTTAGACCTTATATTGTTGATTCAAAAGTCACTGTTCATACCGATCATGCTGCATTAGGTACCTTATGGAAAAGAAAGACGCTAAGCCAAGGCTTATTAGATGGGTGCTCTTTTACAAGAATTCGATTTACATATTGTAGATAGGAAAGGTGCTGATAACCTGTTGCTGATAATTTGTCTAGATTGGAAAATATTGCTTATGATCCCATACCTGTTAATGATAGTTTTCCAAATGAACAATTGGCTGCAATAAAGGTGAGCTCGCGAGATAGTCCTTGGTATGCTGATTATGCTAACTTTATTGTTTCCAAGTACTTGCCTCCAACCTTTTCAGCTCAGCAAAGAAGGAAATTCTTTTATGACTTGAGGCATTATTTTTGGGATGACCCACACTTATATAAAGAAGGAGTGGATGGTATTATGCGAAGATGTGTCCCGAATATGAACAACAAGAGATATTGAGAAATGTCATGGTAGTGTTTATGGAGGACATCACGCCGGAGATAGAACCGCACAAAAGGTTCTACAATCAGGTTTTTATTGGCCAACTCTCTTTAAAGATGCAAGAAAGTTTATTTTATCTTGTGATGAATGTCAAAGAGTTGGTAATATCTCTAGACGCAATGAAATGCCTATGAATTATACTCTTGTTATTGAACCGTTTGATTGTTGGGGATTCGACTTCATGGGTCCTTTCCCTTCTTCAGAAGGTAACACTCATATACTTGTTGCTGTTGATTATGTTACTAAGTGGGTGGAAGCCATACCTACAAAAAGTGCTGATGGTGAACCTCTTTAAAAATGCTTTTAGATGTTATTTTCCCTAGGTTTGGAGTACCTAGATATCTTATGACTGATGGAGGTTCTCATTTTATTCATGGTGGTTTTAGAAAGACCCTTGCTAAATATGGTATTAATCATAGAATTGCTTCAGCTTATCATCCTCAAACTAGTGGGCAAGTAGAATTATCAAATAGAGAAATTAAATCTATCTTGCAAAAGACTGTTAATAAATCTAGAAAAAATTGGGCTAGTAAGTTGAAGGAAGCTTTGTGGGCTTATAGAACTGCTTATAAAAATCCTATGGGTATGTCTCCTTATAAAATGGTTTATGGAAAAGCTTGTCATTTGCCTTTAGAATTAGAGCACAAAGCTTATTGGGCTGTGAGAGAACTTAATAAAGATTTTAAACTTGCCGGTAAGAAAAGGTTGCTCCAATTGAGTTCTTTAGATGAATGGAGAAGTGAAGCTTATGAAAATGCTAGACTTTTTAAGGAGAAAGTTAAGAAATGGCATGATAGAAGAATTATTAAAAGAGAGTTTAATGTTGGAGATAAAGTTCTATTGTATCGGTCTCGTCTCAGATTTTTTGCAGGAAAATTACTCTCAAAATGGGAAGGACCTTATGTCATTGTGGAGGTGTATCGTTCAGGGCAATAAAGATTGCTTCGCTGAAAGATAATGCTACACAAGTGGTGAATGGACAAAGACTCAAACATTATATTTCTGGAGATTCTTATAATGAAGACGTTGATGTTATTCGAGTGGTAACTCCGGAAACTTTCATCAAAGATCAAATTGGTGGGACTGCAGAGTCTGATTTCGAGTAGGTAACAGTTTTGGTAAGAAAAAGTTCGCGTTTAACTTTCTGAACAATATTTTTGTTATTTTATTAAATATGGAAAATTACGAGATCGAAACGGGTGGAAAAGGTGCCCGAGGGCACCTCCCCACCTGGTGGCGCGGGCCCACCCCTGGCCGCGCCGCCATATGGGGAGGGCTCCTCGGAGCCCTTCTCCGACCCGGTTTCTCTCCAGTACCTTCCTTTTGTCGTAAAATTTTTGCTATATAATCCCCCGGACCCCCCGAGGTCCGTATATCGCCTTTTCGTCGTGTTTTGTTTCGAGCTGTTTCTGCCAGGATTGTTCAGTTTTAGAAGCCATGGTCTCCAACAACAACAACAAGGGCAAGGAGCCTTTGGAGAGATCCTCAAGACCCCAAGTTGAAGGAAGAAGTCAAGAGTGAAGATGAAGGTGAAGTAGAGGAAGATCCGCGCGTATACCCGCGCGCCACCGTCGCAAGCATCGGGGTGGTGGCAAATCCGTTCAACCTCAAGAGAGGCGCGCGGATGAGCACCGGAGGAAAGGTTCCACGTCACTTCCTAGCTCCAAGGACGTCTTCTCCAGGCATCAATAACCCCTTCCACAATCTAATTCATAAGAGTCAAATTGAAAGGATTCCTGAGGCAGAGTTGCCTAGTGGTTGGAATATGGATCGTTCTAACAATGCAGGAAAGATGAAATCTGAAGCTGAGGAGTGGGGAAACAACTCCAAGAGTTGGGACTCGTCGTCTGACAAATTCATGAACCGCATTGAGCACAACTCGGAGCTGATTCGCAACCTCACCTACAAGATTGATGAACTAAAGGAGCTTGTTGATAAGCTTATCAAGAATTCACCACCACCACCGAAGGAGTAATTCATCATTGGTATTGGCATCCCCTTGGCTTGTTCCAAGCTTGGGGGGAGTGCCGCGGTATCACATCATTATCTTTTACCTTTTTACTTTCAATCAAGTCATATCATGAGTAGAGAAGTTATCATATAGGATGGTTTGCAGTGTGGAAGTATCTCTCCTTTAGTTGGTTGTCTATGTATCCCTTGGTGTGAGTTGCCGTTATGAATATTAATGAGAAGTTTCATCATTTACTTTCTGCACTTCTTATTTTAGTTTGCAATTTCTGTCATATGAATGATCTTGTTGTTAGTATTGGCATCACTTTGGGAGTATTTAGTGAATCAATTTGGTTTTGGCAAACTTAGCATTGGTCAGTAGCAACAATACTTTGAGGCTTAAGTAGAAAAGAGGGAAGTGCATGTAGATATATTATTTCATTATCTTTCTTTCTTGTTGGCTAATGAGCTTAGTATTCTCAAGTTAAAATTATTTGTGCTTACAAGGAAGATTGCATGATTGTTTTTACTATGTATATTTGTTTGTATCCCTCAACTCTTATGCTTGCTACCTAGCCTTGCTAACCAAAACCTGTACTGAGAGGGAATACTTCTCGTGCATCCAAAACCTTGAGCCAAACCCATGCCATTTGTGTCCACCATAACTACCTATTATGTGGTATTTTGCGCCACTCCAAGTAAATACTTCATGTGCTACCTTTAAAATTCAAAACCTTATTACTCCTTATTTTGTGTCACTGTTTATTAGCTCATGAGGGTTATGTAGAGTTTCTCTATCACTCTTGTCAGACAGACTTTCACCTTTGGACTAGTGGCATATACATCCGCTTATCTAACTTGCAAAAAGAGCTGGCAATTGGGGTGCCCAGCCCCGAATTAATTAAAGCTTTTCACCTTTTAATTCTCTTCACATGCTTGCCAATGATTTATCAGAAGCAAAACCAAATGTTAAACTATCAAATAGGCACTCCTCCATGGTATGTGATTGTTGGAAGGCACCCGAGGATTCGGTTAGCCATGGCTTGTGTAAGCAAAGGTGGGGAGGAGTGTCAAACCAATTATAAATATGCATGTGTAAACAAAAGAGAAGAGGGATGATCTACCCTTGGGTAGAAATGACGTCCTTCATGGGAGCCGCTCTTGAAAGTCTGGTTGACAAGGGGATAGTGTTTTCTTTACTGCGATTCGTTGACAACGACATACATAGCTCAAACATATATTTTATACTCTCTATATGATTTCAAAACATAAAAAGCTCTAGCACATGATTTAATCCCTGCTTCCCTCTGCGAAGGGCCTATCTTTTACTTTCATGTTGAGTCAGTAAACCTATTCCCCTCTATCTCAAGCAAGCATTTGAGTTGTTGTGATTCAATCATCTATATGTTATTACTTGCAATCATGTCTTTTATCCTTCCTTGTTTAGCACAAGTCTTTTATCTGAATGAATGCAACTTTGAAAGTTATCAATGATTGTAAGGAGACCGTTGTAGTTGAGCATGCAAGTTCTGCAATATAAGCTCTAATATAAAGACTCTGATCGAAAGATAAGTACAATCTGTTAATTGTTCTCTGACCAAGAACGAAGTTTGCCATCACCAACTATGATTTCCTTTATGCACCTTTATTTGTGATTTCCCTTTACTTGTTTCAAGTTAAGTTATATGAGAGGAAGTTGTTATCTAATTTGTGTGTTAATAAATGTGATGCTTCTTGTCCGTATTTTATTTATCGACACTTCACTCCATAAACATGTGGTCTTGTTTACTGAGCTCAGTTTTCGCTTGGGGACAAGCGAGGTCTAAGCTTGGGGGGAGTTGATACGTCCATTTTGCATCACTATTTTATATCATAATTTACTGTTATTCATTGATATATTTCATATTTAGAGATGATACTTATGTTATTTTACCTATTTTGCATGTTTCATCATTATTGGAGGATTATTCACCGGAGTCAGGATTCTGCTGGAAAAAGCATCGTCAGATACATATTTCTGGAGATCAACAATTGAGGAAAATATACAGAAGCTCTATTTTGTCAGATGACGGGGGAGCCAAAAGGGGAGGCCAAGGTGGGCCACCATGGGCCCTCCCCACCGTGGCGCGCCCCCCTATGCTGCGCGCCGCCATGTGGGGAGGAGCCCAGGCCCACCTCAGCCGTGCCCCTTCGCGTACTTCATCATCCAGAAACCCTAAGACCTGGGGATCATCGAGGAAAGACTGCGCCGCCTCCTCGAGGCGGAAAACACCAGAGAGAGAAAAGCTCTCCGGCAGGGAGAAATCTGCCGGGGAAATTCCCTCCCGAGGGGGGAAATCGTCGCCATCGTCACCGTCATCGAGCTGGACTTCATTGGGATCATCATCTCCACCGCCGACACCGTCATCTCCACCGCTCCACTCCGTTCCGCTGTAACATCTAGGGGAAACTTTCCCGGTGTTAATTACTCCTTGTGGTTGATGCTATTGAGTGAAACCGTTGAATTAAGGTTTATGTCCAGATTGTTATCATCATTATATCACCTCTGATCATGATCCATATGATGTCTTGTGAGTAGTTCGTTTAGTTCTTGAGGACATGGGTGAAGTCTAAATGTTAGTAGTGAATTATGTTGAGTAATATTTAATGGTTTGATATTTAAGTTGTGGTGTTATTCTTCTAGTGGTGTCATGTGAACGTCGACTACATGACACTTCACCTTTATGGGCCTAGGGGAATGCATTGTGTATTCGTTTGCTAATTGTGGGGTTGCCGGAGTGACAGCAACCTGAACCCCCGTTGGTATATCGATGCATGAGGGATAGCAGGATCTCAGAGTTTAAGGCTGTGGTTAGATTTATCTTAATTACTTTCTTGTATTTGCGGATGCTTGCAGGGTATAATCACAAGTATGTATTAGTCCTAGGAAGGGCGGTGCATTAGCATAGGTTCACCCACACAACACTTATCAAAACAATGAAGATTAATCAACTATATGAAGCGAAAGCACTAGACTAAATTCCGTGTGTCCTCAAGAACGTTTGGTCATCATAAGTAAACCAACCGGCTTGTCCTTTGCTGTAGAAAGGATTGTGCCACTCGCTGCAATTATTATTACCGCATTTTACTTACTTGTATTTTATTTATCTGCTATATCAAAAACCCTAAAAACTTGTCTGTGAGCATTTACAGTGAATCCTTCATCGAAACTGCTTGTCAACACCTTTGCTCCTCGTTGGGTTCGACACTCTTATTTATCGAAAGTACTACGATACACCCCCTATACTTGTGGGTCATCAGGCCTCAAGGGAATCTACTGGTAATTAAGGTACTCCTTTTAATAGAGCACCGGAGCAAAGCATTAGCACTTGGTGAAAACATGTGATCCTCATATCTAAACCATCCCCTCCGGTTATCCCAGTTGCTGTCACTCCGGGGCCTCGGGTTCCGGACAGAGACATGTGCAAACAACTTGTAGATACAATCTAAGCAATAATTATAGAGCTTAAATCTAAGATCATGCCACTCGTGCACTAGTGACAAGCATTAAACACAACAAGATTGCAGCAACAATAACTTCACAAACTTATAGATAGACTGATCATAATGTAACAATTCATCGGATCCCAACAAACACAACACCGATTACATCAGATGGATCTCAATCATGTAAGGCAGCTCATGAGATCATTGTATTGAAGTACATGGGAGAGAGAGTACCAACTAGCTACAGCTAGAACCCGTAGTCCATGGGGAACTACTCACGGAGCATGATGGATGTGGTGGCGTCGATGGAGAAGGCTCCGGGGGTCAATCCCCGTCCCGGCAGGGTGCTGGAGCAGGAACTTCTGACCCCCGAAACTAGGTTTCGATGGCGGCGGCGCTCCGGAACTCTTTCTGGAATATGATTGATTTTTTTAGGGTTTTCGCGTCGGGGGCAATATATAGTCGAAAGGACGATGGTCTGTTGGGCTCCGTGGGCCCCTCCCCACGTGGCGGCGCGGTCAGAGGGGGGGCCGCGCCATGGTATGGGGAGGAGGCCGTGGGCCTCCCCCGGGCTTCCCCTTCTGGCTCCGTGTATGTGTCGGTAAAATAGTAAGCTGGGCTTTTGTTTCGTCCAATTCCGAGAATATTTCCTTAAGTAATTATCTGGAATAGAAAAACAGCAGAAAACAGGAACTGACACTGTGGCATCTTGTTAATAGGTTAGTCCCAGAAAATATATGATAATGATATATAATGCACATAAAACATGTGACATTGATGTATAAAACAAGCATGAAACATAAGAAATTATGGATACGTTTGAGACGTATCAACTGGCTAAACAAAAAAATGCAACTCAGCTAAAAATTGGGTCTATATCACATAAACCATAGAAATATTCCACTATGACAATGATATTTGTGGTGGAAAGTAAACTCACAGTTTAAAAACCTAAATGTTTGTCCGAACAACTAAATCAAAATATTACACCCAAATATACCAAAATCGATAATTTAGGTTAGATATTCGACCATCAAGTTTAGAAAACTAAATTTACTCTGGGCAATTCGGTTATACGTTTCGGCTAAGACCAAATAGGCTGAAGAAATATGACATGAGACAAAAACTATAAAGAAGCCAAACAATTTCTCCAATCATATGGCCTAACGACCCCTACTTTTATAGTCGTACCTACATGTTATAGGCCTATCACCCACAAACCACTCCTAGTTACCCACTCAATGCCTGCTTAACTGCCTCTATGACCTAGCCGCCCCTAATGTCCGCCCATTGACATCTCTCTCTCTCTCTCTCTCTCTCTCCCTCCACCATGGAGTCAATCTCCCCACTCACCCTCATTTTCAGCGTCCCTCCACCGCTTCTGCTTCCCTGATTTGCGAGCGAGACCCCGCCTTTGATCTACAATAGCGAGTGTGGGGTTACAAATTCTATTTTTGATCTGCGTATAGCTGCACGAAGGGCAAGCATGTAACTTAATTTATGCATCGATTTCCAGATTACAGTGAAGGCTATCAGTCACTTAGTTTGTCAACCAAGAGCGAACTTAAATATTGGCTGGACCGAATTCTCAGTTAGCTATTTTTTCAAAGACCGATCGATTATCAGTTTTAGAAAACCGAAATTCTTACTAACCCGAAGAACCGAATGATGAGCCCTAGCCGTGATCATCCCTTTTGGCGAATATATATCAACAAATACTTACATGCCAAGTTACAATCCAAACAAATCAATAGGAGATCTTTACCGATACAATAGTTGATAATCATCTTGATTACAAATCGTACATATCCCATACAATGATCCTATACAATCCTGGCGGATACAAATATCTGAAAACTGTGACACCTGAGGTAAAATACCATATGTCGTATGACGTACCAGAAGGAAGTAGCACCCGCTTACGATATTTTGCATTGGTGTGCATGCATGTCGAGATGATATAGGTTCCGAGCTCTTATACATTATATTTCCGGAGCTTTTTCATCAAATTTTTAGCTCATACTTGGCCTAGACTTATATATTCTATGAGAAATTTAAGTTTGCGTAAGAATCGATGGTCCCCTCTCGGCTCAAGCATGGCATATGGGGAGAGAAAACAAATTTCCTACAGAGATTTTCTCTGTAACTCAACAAATGTGTGATACACTAGCTTTTTTTTACCTATGACATTTGCGCAACACATCATGATGACGTGGAGGATATGATCATCAATTGACAATCCGCGTGCATTCATTTCTTGAAAATCAAAAATTGTTATACTCTAAGATTTTCTGACCAATAACATATGCGCAACACATCACAATGACATGGAGGATATGATCATCAATTGGCGATCCATGTGCATTAATTCTCACTATATAAAGACTGACAACCCCACGATTGAAGAATCACACCTCCTCTCTAAAACTTATGCATGTATCATATATCCATAGTTGTAGAAAACCCCACGAGGGAGGTATTGAGTTGGTATGAAATGAACCTACCCACCATGCATGCATGTGGCGAGGTTCAGAGAAAGCGACGTGAGGCACGAGGAACGGGAATATTGGGTGCCTCCCACGGGTAGTAAGGGCGACAAGTACGACACCTTCCACACAGTGTCGAGGGTTGGAAGAGGCCAAAAAAAACATGGTGTGAATGGGGTTTCGTCTGAGTGCAGGGAGGGCACCACGAGCGTGCATTGCACATGGAGGAGGCGATGACGTTGTTGGGTTGGGCGGCGAAGGCGTAAACATAGGTGGGGGTGTGGGGATTTGACATGCCTAACACTAGGCTAGAGAAAGTTTAAAAGCAGCCGTTAGAAGGAAGTTTAGGGTGTGTTTGGTTCAGCTGTGGATTTCAAAAAAGCTGCTGTGGACTGTGAGCTGTGAAAAAACCGCTGTCACATGAGAACTGTGGCAAAGCTGAAAATCGTTTGGCTAAAACAATTGTGAAACTGTGAATTTTTATGTGAATCATCTGTATTCCCCTAAGACCGTCGGAGAGCCGTCGCCATGCCTCGCCGGTTCACCGTGCCGGATTGCCTCCGACCACCTTGATATCGCCGGACTTGGTCGGACCTCGCCGAAACCTCACCGGAGATAGGGGAAGACACGCCGGACCTCGCCGGAACGCCTCTTGCCACCATGATATCGTTGCACCCTCGCTAGAGTTGGTCGGACCTCGCCTGAGTTTGTCGGACCTCACCGGAGTTGGCCAGACCTCGCCAAAACGTCACCGAAGACAGGGAATGACACGCCAGATCTCACCGGAGCCGCACTTGCCTGCCTTTAGCCATCTTGATATCACCGGACCATATTGCCGGACCATCGCCGGAGTTAGGTGGACCTCGCTGGAGATGGCAAAAAATTAATGCATGAACACGAGTATTACAACATAGTGCAGAGTCGATCAGTCGATTAGTTTCGGCAGAGCAACATAGTGCAGACTCGATCTGTGGATTAGTGCTACTGCTACCTCGACTTGTTTCCTGGCAGATTTCTTTCTCGTCGAAAGCTCAGGTACAAAGCTAGCTCATCTAGACTTGATTGATTGGCAACGTAGAAGCTAGCAACAACTAGATGGGACGAAAGTAGCTCGAGACATGCAAGCGGAATCAATTAGTTACAGTGCACCACGCCCGCGGTAGGTACTGGACGCCCTCGTCCCGGCCAGCGTATTCCATCCTTGCCCGGAGCCACGTCCATGGCGTACTTGGCGACGCAACAAACAGGACGGCGGCAACGAGTATGGACTGGCCAACGGGCCTCCCTGGTGGCTCGGGCACAAGCTCGTAGGGCGTCGGAAGGGTGCGTGGGTGTGCTGGCGAGGAGCTCGTCGGGGCAGAGCTCGCCGAAGTTCACGAAGACGGAGGCGGAGGTGGGCAGCTCGACGTAGCACCCGAAGTTCATAAGTAGGGGCCGCCGCCAGGATGCAGGCAGGTTGGTCGAGCTGGCCGGAGGCGGTTCACGAGGAAGAGCCGGGAGGCCCATTGCGTGGTGAATTGGGAGGCCGGCGCGTCCAGAGTTCACCTCCACGGAGTGGGGCGAAAAGGAAGAAGCTCTCCCGCCGGCTACCAAGGTCGATTCACGCCGTCGCCCTGCAGGCCGAGGGGGCGCGTCGGGCGGGAGGAAGATGGTCCCCAGCGCCGTCTCCGAGGGCTCGCCGGCCCTGCGCTTGCGCCCGGCGGTGGGTCTCAGCTTTGGCTTGGTTGCGGGCTCGGGGCCTCGTGCTCGGGTTCAGGCACGTTATTTCGCTCGACCACGGACGAGGGGGCCTAGTCCAGGGCAGCGGCGGGTCGGAGCCTCGTCGAGGGCGGCGCTGGGTTGGACATCGCAGGTCGGCGGTGACGCGGGGCCTCGTCCAGGGCGGGCGTCGGCCATGGCGGCGGCGCCGTGAGACCTCGCAGATCGGCTGTGGATCGGGGCCTCCTCCAGCGCGGCGGCGGGCCGGGACCTTGCAGGTCGGGCGACGCGCAGGCCGTGGTGGTGCAGGAGGTCGATGGTCGGCTGGTGGCCAGACGGCGTCCGGGCAGGGACGGAGTGCCACGGGAAGAAGAGTCTCGCGACGAGGGAGCAGAGGAATAAAGAACGAATCGTTTTTCACTTATTGATGGCAACGTGGGTAATTTTGGCTAGAATTTGGTTTTCACCGCGATGGAAGCAGGGTCTCGGCTGCTTCGGATTATGGTGTCTAAAAGCAGGTCACGTTAGAATAATCTACTGTCAGATTTTTTTCGTTTGGTTAGCGTTCAACTTTTCCACCGCAGAAGTCGGTAGTAAAAGTCGAACCAAACGGACCCTAGGCTCTGAAATCTCAAAGAGAAGAATCTACGCCGTGGAGGAAGGAGGCGTGGGCAATTTAACCCTGAGCCTTCCTAGAACTTCCCCATTTTGCTTGGCCTGATTCCGTGGATGCTGACGACGGCTAGCGGGCATTGGAGTGGTTGAGCTAGGCATTGAATCGCTTGTTTTCTCCTAATTTTATGTTGCTTGTATTTGTGGTATCTATTTATCCGTAATGTTGTCAATGCACTACCAGGCGTACAATGTAGAAAAAAAGAAGAAGAAGAAAGCGTTTAAACACTGAGACCGGAAAGGCAAGAAACTGTGTGCCGAAACAGAGCTCAGCTGCTCCAAAGCCGTTGCCGGCTAGCCGCCGTTAGAATCACAAGATGGGGAAACCCTAGGCAGGCTCAGGGTTAAATCGCCGACGGCGGCTCCTTCCATCGCCGGCGCCGGTTCTGCTCCTCGAGGTCTCAGACCTCTGCGTTTCTTCTGGCCGCTGTCTCTCCGCTTCCTCCGGCCCAGTGCTTGCTTGCCATGTCACGCCCACCCGCCCCGCCTTGCCCCTCCGCCGCCCAACCCAACGCCGCAGCCGCCGTGTACAATGCACTAATCAACGCCGCCGGACCCACACCCAGGCACCCTATTCCTGTGCCGTTTTCTAGCCGCTTCCGACCTCCCGGCGTTCCGCCGCCGGCGCCCTACCCGGCGTCCTTCTATCCCGTAGGCCGCCCCCCGCTACTCCCGTCCTTTAGGCCACCATTCGCTCTCCCCGGGCCTGGCGTATTCCTGCGTCCACCACCACCGCCGGACGGGCTCATTCCACTGCCAGGCTCCCCCTTTAACTCGTTCGGTAAGTTCAGTTGTTGCAATAGGGATTATTGATCCATTTTTTCTGCAAAGGTTTCTTCGCAACGGTAATGTCTCGTGTCATTATTTGAATTATGGTGGATTAGAGCAGTTCAGACGCGACGGCGGATTCAGATTCTAGTGAGTTGGTGTTAGATTTAAGAAATAGCCGCAGTTTTATTATGATTTAACAATTTACTGTTGGTTGACTCTTGTCTGTAACAGTATTGGTTGTGCCCGGATGCACCGCCCTACATGAGAGGCGAGCCTCATGTTTGTTTAAGAAGATCTAATGATTGTACACGACCTTTGGTGTGTTTTCACGACCTTGATGTTGTTTGGTAATGTTTATTTACATTAAACAAAATGCAGTTCTCATCATTTTCGGTGGTTTAACTGATTGCATACTGTAGCTTATTGTCCTTAGTGAATGAGCGTGCATCCTACTTTGTATATACATAATCCAACAGCGGAGACCTGCCAACTTCAAAAGTATTCCCTCCGTTCTAAATTAGTTGACTTGCATTTCTCTAAATATGAATGTCTCTGTACTTGTTTAGTGTCTAGATACATCCATATTTTGACAAATGTCAGTCAAGTAATTTAGAACGGAGGGAGTACACTATAAGATTCCTCATATGTGTGCTATGTCATTTCCATTTTTATGTTAGAGTCGTCATCTCAGCCATTTTTAATAATGCACCGCATTTGTATGGTACCACGATCTCTATGAGTTTTGTAAATGAGTGCTACAAACCTATATTTGGTTAGGTTAAAATCTGTATATCTGCCAGATCCGCCTTCAGGTTGCAGAAATCTGCTAACTTCAAAGTTCTCATATAGTTTGTTTTGCTCAAATGTTGATTATTTTGTATTGTAGCAACATATGTATACACACTTTTTTATGCTAGGTAATTTACTACAAATTTTCATTCATCTACAATCTTGCTTAACTTTACAATTAAACCTACCAATTCATCGTTCGGCTTAAAAATAGGATTCTGAGAGTAATAACCAGATTTATTTGTGCTTGATTGGAGCAGTATTTTTTTCTCAGGCTATTCTGCGTGAAATTACTTGCATGTTTATACTGAATGATGCCTTATTATATTCTTTCCTGTAATTATAAGTTAATTTGTTTTCGTTTGGTTGCTAAGTTGATTTTGTTGTAAGGATAGATCATGCATTTTAATTAATGAAGGCTTACTAATATGTCAGAACTTGACATGGGAGGAGTCGGTTAAAAGAGACATGAAGGATTGGAATATCACCAAAGAACTTGATAGGGCTGCGTGGAAGTTAGCTATCCATGTGCCAGAACCATGACTTGGTTTCGAGATCTTATGGGTTTCAACTCTAGCCTACCCCAACTTTTTTAGGAATAAAAGGTTTTGTTGTTGTTGTTGTTGTTGTTACTAATATGTCAGAAGTTTTTTTCTCTGTTTTTTTTGTCTACAGTATATCCTAGGTATATCACGCAGCTGTCTATCGGCAGCCTTTAGGCTTCCCTCCAAGACCCATAAATCCGCCCATTGGTGTTTTCTCACATCAACGGCCACCAGTTATTGATGGAACTTTTAGCCCTGTAACAGTGGCCGGACAACCTACCGCATCTGTTGCTCCAGCTGAAGAACCACAATTTACTGTATATGTTGGTAAAATTGCATCAACAGTGGACAGTGATTTTGTTCTTTCTCTTCTTCAGGTATTGTTATTTTTGCCTCTTGTTAACTTATTACACTATATATAAAAGACGGTGGGATCCCAGCCTCCTCCAGCCCTCCACGTCGCAGGCAATCCTCAGCCGTCCGATCGTCACGATCAACGGTCCAGAATAGGCCACGTCATCCCTTAAAACGCGCGCACTGTAGCACGCGAATATCTACCAGTCGCAGCGCGCCACGCGTCCCGGTCACCGGCCGGTCGCTCCGGTTCCAGCCGGTGACCCGCGTGCACGATTTTTGGCGCATAAACTTTTCCAAAACCCCCCCCCCCGGAAGGACCTATGTGTAAATTGTGGAAAAGTCAGGGTTTTTTTGTAAAAACATCGGCAAACCCAGCTTCCTCCTCTCTCTCCTGCGCGCGCCCGACGCGTCGCCGCCGCCGCCGCCTCGCGCCGGTGCTCCGGCCGTCCTCGACCAAATCCACGGGGACGGAAAGCTCCGCCGTCGCCGCCTCCATCTCTTCCCCGTAGATCAGCCGCCGCGCCGCCGCACGGGCGCCGGAATCGCCGCCATGGTGGCCGCCTCCTCCGCCACGTCCGAGCCCCGCTGGCACTGCTCCGGTGACGTAAAGGGGGCGGCGCCGCCGGCTACGGGTTGAGCGCGCGGAGCCGCATCGGATCCGCCCGCCCCCGCGTCCTGAAACGCGCTGCCGCGCCGCCGGCGAGCTCGGCTCCGCCGCGGGCGCCTCCGGCCACATCTGGCCGCCGTGACGTCACCATGACGTCATGGTGGACCCAGTTTGTCAGATTTTTTTTTTGAAAAAAACCAAATTATTCATACAATTTTGGAAAAATTCTATATAATTTAGACCAAATTTTTTTAGATATGCCTACAAAAAAAATGACAAATATGACAACGTGGTCACATAAAAAATAAATATGCACGACCAAAATTTGAATTTCAAATTCCCACAGTGCCTTCCAAATTTGTGTATTTCATAGACGTCAAAATGAGTTTTTTTTTAAAGGAACCCAATTTATTCATACAATTTTGGAAAAATTCTACATAATTTAGACCAATTTTTTTTAGATATGCCTAAAAAAAATGACAAATATGACAACGAGGCCACATAAAAAAATAAATATGCACGACCAAAATTTGAATTTCAAATTCCCACAGTGCATTTCAAATTTGTGTATTTCATAGACGTCAAAATGATATTCAAATGCGGCAAAACTATTAAAAAACTAGGTTACTTTCAAATTTGAACGATTTTCGAAATGCGAACAATCTTAAACCGAAATCCTCATTTGCATTTCATTAATTCCCGAACCTACACAATTTTTATATGCAGCCACTTTCACAAATAAATTTAATGGGCAAAATTCAAAAAATTAGGCGGCTTCCAAATCTTCGCACTTAACAAACAAAAAAAAATGCAAATACAATAAACATGCAAACATAACCGGACAGAAAAAACGTTCAAAAATAAAATAAAACCAACTGCCTTTAAAACAACTACACTTGCCAAATTCAAATTTGCTAATATTCGCAAAAAAAAAAGACGAAAAAAACCATATCCAAGCTTTCCAATCCAAAATTCAAATTAAATCCTTCAAAAAAAAACTAAAATTCTTTAGCATCCAAATATCAAAATGCTAGGGAAAAAATTGTCAACTATTTTCACACAAAACAAATAAGTTTTGAAAATTCAAATTAACCTACATTTTATTTTCCACACAAAACAAAAATTTTCCCTTGCAAATTCAAATATGCAACAATCAAAATAATCATTACATATATTTTGCAACCTTTTCTAAATTATCGCAAAACTTAAAAATTTGACACTGCACACCAACAAAATATAAGAAAATATCAAGATGCTAGGGAAAAAATTGTCAACTATCTTCACACAAAACAAATAATTTTTTAAAATTCAAATTAGCCTACATTTAGACATGGGAAAAACAATCATATTTGAGCATTGAAACCAAAATTACAAATTCAAATATTTTGACGTACCATACGACTTTCAAACCTGCTCATTTCGTAAACATTAAATCAAAAAATCAAATTTCAACAAACTCCAAATTGTTCATTTCCTAAATTTACATTTGAGCATTTCAACTCAAATATCAAATTTACATATTCCAGAATTTCAAATACCTTCCAAAACTGATCATTTTTCGTAAACATTAAAAGAATACAAATATGAATACATTTCAATACGTCAAAACCTTCACAATCTCAACAATCTTCTAAGCGCAAACTTTCCCAGTTCAAATAATACTCAAATTTCAACATGTTTTTTTAAAAAACATATTCGAAAAAAATTCAAATCCACGGCGCGGCGAAGCCGCGCATAGTCCCCTAGTACTACTTCTTATGCTCATAAGATGATCTCTAAGATCGTATCACGACAATTAAGTTGTGGTTTCAACTGACCTTGGAAGACCTATTAGGTTCTGGCACAACATGTTATAGGATATTTATTATGGATAAAAGTTAGTTAACTGGAGCATATAGAACGAAAATTTGTGAGGCATTAGATGCCATATTCTTTGGATCAGATGAGTAGAAAGTAATGTATATTCGCCTCTTTTGCTACAGGTATGTGGAGTTGTAAAAAATTGGAATCCAGTCACAAATTCAGATGGTACTCATACTGCGTTTGGCTTTTGTGATTTTGAATCTGCCGAAGGCAGTCTTCGGGCAAGGCGGTTGCTCAACAAATTGTGCATTGATGGTCAACAACTGGTGGTATGTAATCAGATGCATCTGCATGTCATTTATGCTTGCAACGTTTATACATTAATGTATAGAATAGGATACGATTTCCCGCAATGAAGGTAACCCTTGTTAGAGTTATTATTATCAGAATGGGGATATAATTATGATTTGTACATCACATATCTCAATTTGTAGATTTACATTATTATAAAAAGTATTGTGCTAACATCGTAGACATGTAATGAACTGGAGAAAAATAGGCCCACAGCCATGTGGGTGAAGGGGAGTGACTTGGGGAATTCAGGTGGGAGAGGCTTGATGCACCTTTGTAGAGGCAGAAGGCTGTCAGGTGGGCCCATGGGGCAGTGAGTGGAGAGATGATTCTGACACGTGGGGGCTAGGGTTATCTAGGTTATTTGATGCCACACGTAACTGTTATTGGGACGGAGAATCGAGTGGTATATGCATAGGTGCACGTTCACGGTTCACCTAACATAAGAGTAGTGATTTGTGTAAAACCAAGCTCTTAAGTTGAATTGGTCATAAAACTTGTGGCATTGGTGAGAAATTTCCTTTAGTTAAATAATTTATAGTGATTACGGTAATGATTTCTTGAAATTTTCAATTGTTTGGAACCATATATGTATCTTTTTGATGTTACTAAAGTAGGATTCTTGCCAGAACTAATAGTGATCTCTTATCTTCTATAGTACTAGGTACATGTGTGTGAAAAGTAGGTAGGTGCGACTTATATTTTGAAGCGGAGGGAGTAGTTTGTAAAACAATTGTCATGTAGAGTATATACTAAATGAAGTTCTGGTAATGCAAGAAACCATCTTAGTACTGCTGAATGATCGAGTTCAGCAAGTTGTCTATAAAAGAAAGCCTTAACCTTGTAAAATTGCTTACCATTAATGTCATTATACTTGAAAGCAACTCTGAACTCGTAGGTTTTAATAAGAGTTATCACATTTGTACATTTTTGGTTTATGAAGATCTGGCCACATTTATTATTTTTTGACCAAATATATATAGGTGAAGCTAAAGCACTTGAAGAAGTGAGTTTTTTCGTCCCGTTATGCTTTGTTTGCAGGAGCATTTTTTGTTTCCTTTTCAAGCTTCGATTTGCAATGATTTTTCTTTCCTCGGGTTCTCAATCTAGTGAAATGCTTATTTTGTTCTCATTTATGCTTGTTTTCTTTTGTTAAAATAGCTTAACATCAATGAAGCCACAAAAGTGTATCTTCAGAAACTTGGGGAGAATAGTACAGAAGAGGATGCCAAAGAAGCAGAAACTGAAACAAGGGATGGAATGGTACCTTTAGCTGACAATGGAAGTGATTCGTCAAGAGCAGCTATTACCGATTTAACGGAAAGGGGATCTGTTGTTGGTGGGCAGATGAGCAGTCAAGGGAAAAAAAACCGATGCAGGTATGGTACAGAAGAGTATTCTGACTCTGATAAGGATGCTATGCAAAAAATCCGTATAATGATTGAAGACAGAATGAAGAGTAAATTTCCATGTTTACCAATTCCACAAGCTCAGCCGCTTGTCAGCATTCCTGATGAGGAAGGTGATTATGATACAAGGAGTAGTGCTCTGGAGGAGAGGAAAATCAGGAGACAGTGTGAAAAAAAGGAAGATCTAAGGGAAAGTAGGGCTCTGGGCTTGGAAGACAGAGAAGATGGAGAAGTGTCTCCCGCTGGAAAGTCTTCTCTGCAAATTGATGCAGTATCATCATCAACACATATCTCTATGGAGCGTGAATCTACAGTTGAACACGAGAGGAAACGCCAGCGTAGGGAAAGTGAGTGCATTTCTTTTTTGCTTTTTTAATTTACAATATCTTCTCCTTATTTTAGTTCTTGGGCTTGAATTTATTTTTCCTTCATTGGACAGGAGAGTTTCATATGGAAATCGATATGGACATCGATGAAGAACAGGGCACTGTATGTCTACCGGTCCCAGTCTCAGATAAACACAACAGCAGTGCCCCAGGAGGGAAAGTGGATCTGGAATCACAAGCTGTATCCAAGTCAGGAAACGAGGAAACTTTGGATGCAAAACGGCAATGCCCTACGATGAAGGAAGAACTATTTGCTTATGAGGTTGATTGCGCAATCTATGATAAGGTGAAAAGAATTATCCACATTCCAGTTTAAATTTTAGTTTTTGGAAAAGATGTTTGATCTATGTAAACGCGAATTGGGGAACCAGTCAATTTGTTGCCTTGCAGACCATGTTTTAAATATTAACTACATCACATTCTTATGACACCAATTACATGTTTTTTTTTTCTGCAGCATGGGTTGCATGAAAAAATGAGGCCTTGGATTTCAGAGTAGACCACTGAAATTTTTGGTGAGGAAATACCAGAGTTTGTGGATTATGTTGTCGCGTCGACCAAAGAGCATGTCGAGGCACCTAGAATGTTGGAGGCCCTTGCAACTCTTATGGATCACTCTGCAGAAAAGTTTGTCCTCTCCGTGTGGACGAAGCTGATATCCGAAATTAAGGAAGTCGATGCCGGACTAGCATCAAAAGACTGAGGCCATGTCAGGTCAGTTGTTCTCTGTTGAACTTCGTTGTGTTGACGAGATGTATCAATTTCGCCGTGTTGACTACTCCAAAGGTCACACCTGACATTATTAAGTCACTCCCAAGTCAATGTAGTTTGAAATCCAGCTATTGCTCAAATACGTAACTGAATTATTGACATTCTGTATGTGCTGCAGCCTTCCGTAGTCGTTGCTCAAGGTAGTGGATGATTTCAAAGAAATTGGCGATGTACAGCATTCTTCTGCTGGCTACCTCTCAGCTGCAGTTGAGCGTCAAAGTGGGGGCACTGTGTTACTAGTATCTTGATGAAGTAGAGCGGTCAAATTGGGCACTGCATTCTCCTGGCTATATAAGCTCATTACGCTCTACCTTTGGTTGAACGAATTCATGATGGTGCCATCGCTCAGAAGTACTGAAGTATATCGCGACGTCACGAGTGCCTGTTGGGCAGAATTTTATGTTGCTATGCTTCGTAGTCTGCTAGTTATGCTTGGATTTCGGGAAAATGTACTTGTAAACAACAAACTTTGTAATGTCGCATGCACGCGACACCACCGCGGGTGCCTTGTTACAATGGTAACTATTTGCATATAGAAGACTTTAGGGCGTGTGTGCGTGTTCATAGGGGTGAGTGTATGCGCGTGTATGTGAGCGTCTGCGTTGTACTGTGTTTCGGAAAAAAAGACAAAAAAAAGGAGTTTTCGTCCCACGTCAAAGCTCTTGATTCTCTAGGGTTTTTCACGCATCCAGCTCCTCTCCTCCGTTCCATGGCCAGAGGAGTGGCGATCCCTTCCCTTCCTCTTCATTGTTTTTCTCTTGTAGACCATGATTTCCTTTGGATTTTGTCTTCCTAGTGGCGGTTGCGATGACGAGTAAGAATAAGGAATCTCCGCCCTCTCCCTACCCCGAGAATGTTTGATTCGGCCTAAACAAAGGGTCCATGAGGGTGTTGCTAGATCGGTTGGGGTTGGTTCACTTCAGATTTTGACTGACAGTTGGCTGACTTTGCAAGTGTTTGATTCGGCGTCAACATGGCCCCGGGGCGACCGAATTCGGCCCCGCATAAGCTTAAAATAGGCACACTTCGTTGGAATTAACAGTCTCTGATTTGATCGATTTCAAGTAAAACGTATCTTGCGGGCCTATGCGGGACCACCGCTACCAACCCTACCCACAAGGCTAAGTATTGCCATATCGGTCGGCTCACTTCAGACTGTTAAGGAAAACAACAGCAAGGTCTGTCTTTTACAATCTTTGTATTGACGGCTGGATATTGATGGTTGGAGTAGTGTAAGCCTATTCTGCGTGTGGGTGTTTCCCATGTTCACTTGGGACAATTAAATCTCATTTCTCACGAAGAGTGGTGTATCGAGATTTGAGGCAAAATTTTCCCTACTGTTAGTAGACACACAAAAGGACTAGTGGTGCGGCGTTTTGTGCCTAGATTACTTGTAGATTTTGTTTTCGAATTTGGAAACAACATATAAAGTTTTATTTTTTAAAAGAAGATTGAGATGTAGGCAACGATGTACTTTAGCAATATACAAAATTTCAACTCAAAATACATTGTATTCTAGGCTGTGTAATAAAGACAAGAGTAGATATCTGGATTAATGAACAATGCAAAAAATACGAACCTCTCTAAAATTTGTCAGATTTGTCTTTTTTGTGAGGCTCAAAATAGAAGATATCCGCGTTAAGATTTTGAATGTTGATAGAATACATCATCACCAACATCCAGAACACTATTTAGAATTTTTAAAACTTTTAAATATGGTTTTTGAAATGTTTAGAAAACAGGCTATACAATACATGTAGCCTGAGCTACGCTTGGCTTTTTTCGTAGCCCTTGTCTGCATAGAACTAGCACGTGCCCAGGACAGTATGCTTTCCGGCCAATCAGTGCGCGCCTGCAGGCACCAAGCGTACCAAGCGCCCCGGCTTCCTCCCCGCCTCCTCCCGCGCCGCGGCTTCCATGTCGCGCCCGCACGCCGCCGCCCAGCCCAGCGCCACCGTCGCCGCCCGACCCAACACCATCGTCGCCGCCCCCGTGTACTATGGACACACGAGCGCCGGCGCCCCCACGCCCGGGCTTCTCCCCACCCCGATCCCGTTCGCTGGCCACTTCCCACCCCTCCGCACTCCGCCGCCGTGGCCGTACCCGGCGCCCTTCTACCCCATGAGGCCGCCCCCAGCATTCCCGCCCGTCATGTCCCCCGGACCTCCCGCGTACCCTCCCCCGCCACCGCCGCCGGGTGTACCCGGTAAGCTAATTTCTGGAAGAGAACATCGCTTGCTAGTTTTGCAGCGGCGGTGCCACCTTTTGGAATTGTGGTGGATTGGAGCAATTCAAAGTGGAGGGCAAACTCAGAGTCCAGTGATTAGGTGTTGGATTGGGAAATGGGCACGAGAATGGCGGGCCACATGTTTGTTTAAGGAGATCTGATGATCTTACACGACCTTTGGTGTTTTTCCACGACCTTGATGTGTTTGGTAATGCTTATTGGCCGTCTTATTTTCTTATGAAAATGCAATGCACACACCTTTTAAGTTCATGCAGTGGCCTAACTGATTGCACACTAGCTTATTTTTCTGCTTGAGTTAGTGTCAATGTTTTTTATCGTGTGCATCATGCCACCATGGATAGTTGCAAACTTCAAAATTAGCATTTCTGAAATGTATGCTATGTCATTTCCGTTTCTATGTTAAGTCACCCCACCCATTCTTATAAGGACCTGTCGATAGGAACACATTTCGTCAACCAGTTGTACACTGTAGTGCACTGGACCGGTTATGGTATGATGACCTCTCCGATTTTACCAACTTATTGCTACAAACCTACTGTGTTTGGTAGGTGGAAACTTTGATATCTACCTAGAGACGTTAAAGTTTCATTAGGTTTATTTTGCTAAAATGCCATGCTATTTAATATTTATTTGTGTTGATAGCAAGATACTTGCATGCGTTTTTATTCTGGTCATTGTATTACAATCTACATTTATGTACAATATCTCTAAGTTTTGCAAATAACCTCCCAAGGCATTTTCTGCTCAAAAGGGATGCCGAGAGTAGTGGCCAGCATTGCCTTACTCATCTCCTTTCATCTGAGCAGTACACTGATTTTTCTCAGGTTATGCTGCGCTGTACTTGTAGATAAGTTATTTTTTGTTTGGTGCTAAGTTAATTTATTTTTAAGGATGCATCATGTGTTTGGATTATTGAAGACTTACTAATATGGCAGAAGGAAATTTGTGTTTTCTATCTGCAGTAGATCATCGGTCTATCATGCAGTACCCTGTCCGTCCAGGGCCTCCTGGCTTCCCTCCAAGCCTCATTTATCCTCCTCCAGGTGTTTTATCTTATCAAGGACCAGCTTTAAGTCATGGGACTGTTGACCTTGCGACCATGGACAGACTACGATTCCCACCTGTTGCTCCACCCGATATAACACGATCCCCACCTGTTGCTCCACCCGATATAACACGATCCCCACCTGTTGCTCCACCCCATATAACACATTTTACAGTATACGTCGGCAAGATCGCGCCAACAGTGGACGATGATTTTGTTCTTTCTCTTCTTCAGGTATTGTTACTTTGGCTTCTTATGAACTTATTGTACTTCCTATGTTCGTAAAATGATCTCTTAAGACCATATCACAAACTTATCTTCTTAGACCTATTGTGTTCCGGCAAAGCATATTATAGGATATTTATTATGGATACAAGTTGGTTAATTGGGACGTATAAACGGAAAGCTTGTAAGGTATTAGATCACATGTTTTGTGGGTTGAGGGCATAGATAGTAATTTATATGTGCCTCTTGTTTGCCACAGGTGTGTGGAGTGGTAAAAACCTGGGAGCCAGTCACAAATCCCATGGATGGATCTCACGCTGGATTTGGCTTTTGCGTGTTTGAATCTGCTGAAGGCAGTCTTCGTGCAAAGCGGTTGCTCAACAAACTGAGTGTTGATGGTCAAGAATTGGTGGTATGTCCCGGGCTGCACGTCTTTTATGCTTGCAACTTTTGGACATGAATGGTATAAACTAGGATATACGGCATCCTGGTAAATAGTTAACCATAGTTAGAGATGTTATTTTCAGAATGGGGTATACATTATAATTTTTCAATACACGACATATCTCATTCGGTAGGATACTAGTATTATTTTGTTTTGAAATTATCATGGTAGACATGCAATAATCCGGTTGGGGATAATGCGCCTACAGCCATGGTAGCTTGAGGGATTTGGTAAGAGTAGTGAACAAATGGCTTGGTGGACCTCTCTAAGGGTTGGGAGCCATATATGTATATTTCTGCGTGTTACAGAAGTACGATTGGATTGCTGACAGAACGGCTAATGATCTCCATTATTATATAGTAGTTTTTTCTTATAAAAACTGTAGTGCAAATCTTATATAATACTTGTAGTTCCTGAAAATATTTGAGAAACCATTTTGGTAATTCTGAGTGATTAGTTTCAGTGACTAATCTATACAAGAAATCAACCTTCCTTAGTTATCCATTTGACAGCTGGGAACTGGGAGCAGTCCATCATTGTAAATTGATTTCCTATAATGCTATATATAATATGTTCGAAAGCAACTCGATGACCTTGTACGCAGCTAAGTGTAGTAAAATATGCATTTGAAGAATTGAGTTTTGTTTTTCGATCTTGGTTTGTTTGCAAGTTTCCATGAGCAATTCTTTCTTCACACTTTGCCAAGCTTTCATGTGTATATGTTTTTTCCCTCAGGTTAATGCTTAATTTCGCTTTGTTTCCAAGTTTGCACCAGCAATTTTTTTGTTCTTTTCAAGCTTTCATTTGTAATGTTTTTTCAAGCTTTCATTATAATGTTTTTTTCAATCTAGTGAAATGCTTACTTTTTATTATCTATGCCTGTTTTCTTTTGATAAAACTAGCTTAATGTCAATCAAGCTACAAGAGATTACTTTCAGAAATATGGTGAGAGTACTTCAGAAGGGAAGGCCAAAGAAGCAGAAACCAAAACAAGGGATGGAGTGGTATCTTTAACTGACAATGGGAATGACCTGTCAAGAGCTATCCCGGATGTAACGGCTGATAAGGATGCTATGAAAAGGATACGCAGTATGATTCAAGAGAGAATGAAGAACAAAATTTGCCTTCTGTCTAAAAAAATTGAAGAGAGAATGAAGAATAAATTTCCGGGGTCATCAACTCTGGCAGTTCAGGCATCTGCATGTATTGTTGATGAGAATGTCAATGACGATGCACGGAGTAGTGCACTGGAGGAGAGGAAAGTCAGGAGACAAGGTGAAAAGGAGGAACATTTGGGGGAAGTGAAAGCTGTGGGTTTGGAAGGTCAGAAAGGCAGGGAAGTGACTGCAGCTGGAAAGTCCTCTCTGCCAATTGATGAGGCACCATCGATGCATGTCCTTATGGAGCGTGAATCTACAGTTGTGCACGAGAGAAGTCAGCACATGGAAAGTGAGATTTTTTTTTTTTTGCCTTTTTAATATACTATGTCTTCTCCATATGTTAGCTATTTTGAATTTGGTTTATTGCTTCATTGGACAGGAGATGGGTTTCATAAGAACAAGGGTGAAGGAAAGGGCATGGAAAGGAAAGCTCTGGGTTCGGAAGGTCAGAAAGATAGAGAAGTGACTGCAGCTGGAAAGTCCTCTCTGCTAACAGATGAGGCGCCATTGATGCATGTCCGTATGGGGCGTGAATCTACAGCTAAACACGAGAGGAAAAACCAGCGCAGGGAAAGTGAGTTTTTTTTATTAGAAAAGGGGAAGATCCCCAGCCTCTGCATCGACTGATGCACACAGCTGAAATTATTACAAAGTTCAGGAAATTCTCAAAGTTTACAAATCAAGCATCACATAAGATTGAGACAAGTATCAACCATCTAAAAAGGGACAGCATTTAGACCACTACGGCTGGAGTCGTCTAGAATGCTGCCACATAGCCCGGGAAAAGAAGTCCTGTGCGACCATCAGGAGCCGGGCAGACCCAGTAACCATAAGTTCTCGCTGGTCCTGGGGCAGGAGATACGCCCATAGCTGAATCCAATGGGCTGACATATGGATGACCTGCATGATATGGAAATTTGAGGATCTATTAAAAACAAGATTGTTTCGACAATTCCAAATAGACCAACATATAGCTGAAACGCCAATGCGAATTCTATCTTTGGTCTTCTTATCAATACCATTCAACCAATTCCCAAACATATTTGTGATATTAGTTGGAAGTGGAATATTATAAGTGCTAAAAACAACACGCCAAACGAGTTGAGCAAATGGGCAGGAGATAAAAAGGTGTTCAGTTGTCTCCTCCAAACCACAAAAAGAACACTTTGTACATCCTTTCCACTTTCTTTTAGCCAGGTTATCCTTGGTTAGCAATACTTTTCTGTTAAGGAACCACATAAAAATCTTTATCTTCAAGGGTATTTTTAATTTCCACAAATATTTGTGTAAGTACGCCGTATGCCCATTCATCAAATCCTCATACATCGATTTAACGGTAAATTTACCATTTGTAGTTAGACTCCACACGAAAGTGTCATCATTGTCCGTTAAATTAACATCCATCAATCGGAGGCATAGATGAGACCAAGCATCCCATTTGTCTCCGAGTAAAGCCCTTCTAAAACCAATATTCAGAGGGGGTGCAGCGGCCAAAACATCATGAACAAGGACGTTTTTCCGTTGGGTAATGTTGTAAAGTGATGGATATTGATGCATTAGAGGTGTATCACCTAGCCAAGTATCCTCCCAAAATCTAGTAGATACCCCATTCCTAATTTTAAATGAGCCTCTACTAAAGAAATCTTCTTTGACCCGCATGAGACCTTTCCAAAATGGGGAATCAGTCGGGCTGATTTCAACTTGAGCTAATGTTTTACTATGTAAATATTTATTCTGTAGTAGTTCCTGCCATATACCTTCCTCGTTTAACAACTTAAATAGCCATTTGCTAAGTAGACTCTTATTTTTCAATTCAAGGACCTCAATTCCAAGCCCCCCTTGATCTTTGGGCCGACAAATTATGTTCCACTTTGTTAATCTATATTTTTGCTTAAGCTCATCGCTTTGCCAAAAGAAGCGTGACCTATAGTAATCAAATCTCTTCCGTACCCCAATGGGTACCTCAAAGAATGAGAACATAAACATGGGTAGGCTGGTTAATACCGAATTTATCAACACTAACCTATCCCCATATGAGAGCATTTTCCCTTTCCAGCACCCTAGTTTGTCCGCAAAGCGACACTCTATAGGATACCATTCAGCATTGCGTAACTTTCTGTAATGGATAGGAACTCCCAAGTATTTGAAAGGTAGGGACCCCGACTCACATCCAAATATTTGTCGATATTGATCCTCTACCTCTTTCGCCTTGCCAAAACAGAAAATTTCGCTTTTGTGGAAATTAATTTTGAGGCCGGATAGTTGTTCAAAAATACAGAGTATTAATTTCATATTTACCGCCTTCTCTAAGTCGTGTTCCAAAAACAAAATAGTGTCGTCCGCATACTGTAGAATAGAGACCCCACCCTCAACAAGATGAGGTATTAGTCCCCCTACTTGTCCATCTTCTTTCGCCCGCGCGATAAGGATGGCCAGCATATCAACGACAATATTAAAGAGCATTGGAGATAAAGGATCTCCTTGCCTAAGGCCTTTTTTAGTTTGAAAATAATGACCAACGTCATCATTAACTCTGATACCAACACTTCCTCCTTGAATAAATTGCATAACCGAATTACACCAATGTTGTGCAAAATCCTTTCATACGCAAAGCTTGTTGGAGAAAAGGCCACTTCACCTTATCATATGCCTTCTCGAAATCAATTTTAAAAAGCACACCGTCCATTTTCTTACGGTGAAGCTCATGAATTGTTTCATGGAGTACAACAACTCCTTCCAGGATGTGCCTCCCGGGCATGAAGGCGGTTTGAGTAGGTTTAATAACTTTTTGGGCAATTCCCGTTATTCTGTTAGTCCCTACTTTGGTAAATATTTTAAAACTAACATTGAGAAGGCATATCGGTCGGTATTGTTGTATTTGTACCGCATTCTCTTTCTTAGGAAGTAACGTAATGACTCCGAAATTTAATTTATACAAGGGCAAATTTCCTTGCTGAAATTGAAAAAACATAGCCATTAAATCGTGCTTTATTACTTCCCAGAAAGTTTGATAAAATTCAGCCGGAAACCCATCCGGTCCAGGAGCTTTGTTCAATTCCATTTGGGAAATAGCTTCATACACCTCTTTCACCGAGAAATCAGCAGTAAGAAGGGAATTTTCCTCAGTTGTTAATTGTGGGATATCCGAAATAATACTCTCATCTAAAGTAAAATTATTTGGAGTGGGCTCCCCAAACAATTGCTTGTAATATTCCGTAATGTATGTTTTTAAATTATCCTCCCCTACAATGGTTCCCTCGTCTTGCTCAAGTTGGAAAATCTTTTTCTTCCTATATTTTCCATTTGCAATCAAATGAAAATATTTTGTATTGTTTCCACCTTCTTGTACATGTTTAACTTTAGCCCTTTGTGCCCATTTAGTCTCCTCATCTCGACGAAGGGAGCTAATGCGATCTTGGGCCTTTCGCAATGTCTCGCGCTCAGAGACAGTAAGCAAAGTTCTCTCAGCTTTAACATCAAGCTCATTAATTATTCTCAACAAGTTTTCTTTTTCAACTTTATATTTGCCGCTTTGGTTCTTAGCCCACCCTTTTAAAAACCGACGCAAGTGTCTAATTTTATTTTGCCACACCTCAATCGGGGAGTTACCTTTGGTGAAACCCGCCCATTCAGCGGCTATCATGTCAAAAAATCCCTCCATCCTAAGCCACGAAAGCTCGAAGGAGAATCTTGCCACATTTCCAAGATGGGCCTGAATCCCCGCATCAATGAGTAAGGGTGTATGATCTGACCCCGTTCTTGTCAAAGCTTGTACAGTGGCAAGTGGAAATTTTTGCTCCCAGGTTATGCTCACCAAAACCCGGTCCAACTTCTCAAAAGTTGGTGTCTCTCTTCTACTAGCCCACGTGTACTGTCTACCGGTGAGTTCGATCTCTTTTAAGCTTAAGCTTTCAATAATAGCATTAAACATAAAGGACCAACGGGGGTTAAAGTTGTTATTATTCTTCTCTTCAGGTTTGCGAATCATATTAAAGTCACCACCAACCAACATTGGCAGCGACTCCTTTTCACATATCCTTGCAAGTTCAGCTAAGAAGGCCGGTTTTTGTGCATCTTGAGCTGCCCCATATACCGACACCAACAGCCAGTCGAAGCCGTCCCCTTTGACCGAATGGAAAGCTTGACACAAAAGTCACCAGCCTCCATGTTTCGAACTTGAAGTGTTGCCGAGTTGATCCCGATTAACATGCCCCCCGACCTCCCATGAGGTGGTAGACAAAACCAAATAAACTCATGACCCGCCGCTAGATGGTTTAAAAAGGATTGTGAAAAATGGGCCCTTCCTGTCTCCGACAAGGCGATGAAGTCCAATTTTAAATCCCTAATACTTTCTCTAATTAAAAGATGTTTCCCGGGGTCCCCTATACCCTCGCTGTTCCAAAAAACTCCTTTCAAACCTTGCATTTAGATAATGGATTGTTTTTTCAGTCTCGCACTACGTCTACGATCTGACATAGCGATCACTTTCTTTGCCCTTTTTTTATTTGTCTTAGTCGGTTTGGGTAGGAGATCCAAATGCTCCACATCCTCTCCTATCATCTCCTCGTCCACCATGTCCTCTGATAAGCAAGAAGCCCTAGTAAGCACTAAGCTCGCTGGGTCATTTGCTCCATCTACCCCTCTATTTAAATTATGTTCCAAGATATGAAGTTGTCTATTAGCTTCTGACTCTTTAATTAGCCTAGCTGAATTCGAAATAGCAACTTTTGAAACCCCCAACGAAACTCCTAGTCTATTCGCTTTATCAATAATATGCTCATCAGAAAAAGACAGCAAAGAAAAAGAGGGGTTCAGAATTGTACCCGAAGTAGAGTCCCGACGCTGAGCCAGTGCTATAGCCCTAGCCATCTGGGTGTCATCCGCATTAGCTTGTGCTCGAATGCGACCGCTAGAGCGGATGCCCATCGCTAGGGGGTCTGCGACACCCCCGAACTCCGCCACCGCCGCACGCCGCTCCAACGATAGCGTGTGTGGCGCGCCTCCCAGGGGCGACAACGGCGGTAGAGCAGGTGTCCTCGGCGGCGTCACGACCTCGCTCGATCCGTCAACTCCACCTGAGCTGAGCGGAGAGCGAGGAGACATCGCTCCATCCAAGCCAAGCGAGGTGTCGACGCCCACCGACACAACCTCCTGTTGTATCGGCGAACTGACACACGAGGAGGTCACCATCTCCTTGGTCACCTCCTCCGAGTACTCCACAGGTCCAACGCCCATGGTTGACGCCTTCGGTGTCTCCGGCTCATCAGCAAGCTCATCAAGTGGTGCAGCGAAGAGCTCACGTACATGACTACTCGTATGGCAATCTTGCTGCAGCTCACGATGCATCTTATTCTCTCCAGTCTCCTCACACGTACCAGCAGCAGTTTGGCTCACAATAGAAGCTAGTGCCTTTTTAGCATCCTGTATAGCTCGGCTGACACTTGGAGAAAAAACCACACCTGTCAAAGGTGCCGTTTGAGTCGGAGGCGCGGCCGCCGATCCCCCTCCATTTTCCGATGTTCCCTGGTTTGTATTTCCTTTTTGGCCACTGCTTTCTTTATTTTGTTGGTCTGGTTTCGCCAACGCCTCCTTGAAATCATCACCTAAACCTTCATCATCATCAGGTTTATGATTCTGTTGGTCATCAGTATCCATATCGTCACTCTCAAGTCTCTCTTCTCCCTCTACATCAAAAGTTAGATCATAAAATCCATCCTTGATTTTCAGAGGAAAATGTTTGGTATCTTGGACCAATTGAGACACCCAATCAGAACTCGAAGCACTCCATGTTTTCTGGTAAACTTCATGTCAATTTTCAAAGTTTTCCCAAACATATCCCCAATTGGCCATAGAGCTAGAAAATCGCCACGGTGGATCCACGGAATTCCAGAAACTCTCACCCATATCTCAGGAAGTGTCTCCATAGGCTCCGGACCATGAGCCCAACTATCAAAAGTCATCTCACACCCACTATTAGGCACCTTACAAGTCCCAAATCTCTACAGCCTTTCCAAATCAGGTCTTGAAGGAAACTGAACTTTATAAAAATTCTGCCCAGGAAAAGTGAGTGTGTTTTGTTTTCCTTTTATATACAGTGTCTTCTCCATATTCTGGTTATCTTGAAATTATTGTTTTGCTTCATTGAACAGGAATTGAGTTTACTAAGAGCATAGGTGAAGAAAACGACAGCGAAAAGAAAGCTGTGGGTTTGGAAGGTCAGAAAGATAGAGAAGTGACTGCAGCTGGAAAGTCCTCACTGCAAACTGATAAGGTGCCATTGATGCATGTCCGTATGGAGTGTGAATCTACAGTTGAACACGAGAGGAGAAGCCAGCGCTGGGAAAGTGAGTGTATTTTTTTATGCATTTCGTTATCAAAACAAATTATGCATTTTATATACAATGTCTTCTCCATATTTTAGTCATCCTGATTTTGTTTTGCTTCATTAAACAGGAGATGGGTTTACTAAGAGCAATGGCGAAGAAAAGAGCGCTGTGTTTGTGCCAGGCCTCGTCTCAGATAAGCAGAACATCAGTGCTGTTGAGAAAGTGGGTCTTGAATTGCAAGCTACATCCATGTCAGGGGATAAGAAAACTTTGGATGCAAAGCAGTTGCTTGCTACGGTCCCTAAGACGAAGAAAGAACTATTTGCCCATGATATCCATTGGGCAATTTATGATAAGGTGAAACAGAACCATCCGCCTTTTCCATTTTCATTTCAGTAGTTGAAAAACAGGTCTTGTTCATGTAGATGCAAAATGAGAGCATATTAACTTGTTGCCTTGCAGACCATGTTTTGAAATATTAACTCCATCACATTCTCATACATATAATACGTTTTCTTTTCTGCAGTTTGGATTGCATGAGAGAATGAGGCCTTGGATTTCAAGGAAGGCGACTGAAGTTTTTGGTGAGGAGCTGGCAGAGTTTGTGGACTATGTTATCGCATCCATCAAAGAACATGTGGACGCACCCAGAATGCTGGAGCTCCTTGAATCTTTTTTGGATGATGACGCGGAAAAGTTTGTTCTTTTAATGTGGAGGAAACTGATATTTGAAATTAAGAGAGTCGAAGAAGGGTTAGCGTGAAGATTGTGGCCATGTCAGGTTTGTTGTTGCCCTGTGAAATTCTTTTAATAGATCCATTTCGATTGTCTTATCGTGTGTACCCGTTTTAAGGTCCTACTGCTGGCATCATTAAAACACTTCCAAAGTCGATGCAATTTTGGTTTGATCTGCTGTTTAAATACTCTGAGTAGTTGAATTGCTGACATTCTGTATGTGATGCTTGCCTTTCGCAGTGCCCTCCTGTTGCTTGAGGTGGTGGATAATTTGAAAGTAGGTGCTGACCAACTGTCTTTTTGGATCTCCGAGCTGTAGCTGACGGCTATCTCTTATAATTGAGCAATCAATTTGGGCACTGTGTGCATTTGTGCCCTTTAGTTAACATG
Source organism: Poa pratensis (assembly GCA_947311845.1). Classification (NCBI taxonomy): domain Eukaryota; kingdom Viridiplantae; phylum Streptophyta; class Magnoliopsida; order Poales; family Poaceae; genus Poa; species Poa pratensis. Next base: position 28,025,936 of record CAMZMU010000074.1, read on the forward strand.
ATACTGCCACGAGAAGTCCTCACATGTATAGTTCATTCCGCTGATATTTCGACGCTATACTGAATCTTTCTCCGTTCAGTGTATGGAGACTTGCAATGCGACGTCGACGTTAGCAGAAAGCATGTTGGCATTGATCAGTAGTTTTTGACTTTTTTCTTGAATTAGGGCTTGATGTCTTTCAGCGCTATCATCTTCCATGTGTGTGGCTGAGTTCATTGGGGCTTTCGTAAAGCATATGATCCTGCTCACATAAGATCGGGGTTCTGGGTCCAACAACTCCATGATAGCGGCGCTGGTCAAAATTTTCAATTTTTTCGAAAAGAGCGGGTGCACTGGCGCCCGAGCTCTAAAAGGGATTTCCGCGCTGGTCTGAAGTATATTATGCCTAGCGTAGCGTAGGCCACGTTTGGAATGCTCATTTCGGGGATGCTTTTAGATTGCTTTGCTTGTTGGATATGCTTTAGTTTTCCTTGTTTCTGAGACGATGAAATCCATCCTTCTATCTGAAGCTCAGCATGACACTGACTGTCAGCTTTGCTTCCTCTCCGGCTCAGCTCGACACGATTGGCATTGATGCAAACATACTTTCTTGCTTGCCGTCAGTTGGAACGAAGCAACGAACACCAACGGCCTTGTGGCGTCGCTTGGCAAGCAAGAAGCGAAGAGACGGCAAGGCCATCATTTCACTTTGGTTCCTTGCTCTCCATGGAACGTAACGGAAGGAAACACGTTTGATTGATGCTGCGAGCCAAGACTCGGACTCACGACACGGGACGGACTTGTGCTTGCTTCTCGTGCTCCTCCTTGTGCCTGCCCATCATCAACTGCCTGCCACCTACGCTACCGACCCCTTCCAAGGCTAAACGGGCACTGATTCATTCATGTGATCTTCACCAAGTCGATCGCAACCACTCCATCATCACATCAGCTCCCGATCCATCGTCAGATCGAACTTGCCAATCCATCCAGGTTCCGACAAGGTACATACAAATGTTTCTCTTCCATTTCGCTGTCTTTCTCCACGTTCCACGCATGTTCTTAGCTCGCACTCAATAATCAAAGTATACTACTCTCCTGTCCATATTAATTGTGGCTAAATTGGACGTATCTATCCGATTTAGCGACGGTTCGGAGGTTGTAGTACAACCGATCAACTAGTGCTAGAATTATGGGAAATCAGTTTTGCCTCGTAAGTGTGGATGCACACAATCTGCTTGGAAATCGCATTTAAAATGTCAAAAGATTTCAATCATTTTTTTTGGGTATATATCAAACCATTATATGTCCACACAAAAGATTCATGAAAAAATAAAGAATTTTTCTGTGGCATGTGTAAAAATGACAAATTCTGGTGCTGCAAAATGGCTTTTCGCTTTTCGCGATACATTATTTTATCTTTTTTACACGGACCACAAAAATGTCGTTTTTTGGCGAGATTTTGTGAGCGAACTTAGGATGTCCGGATGTATACACCAAATTCGTGTTTGATCTGTTTTATATTTTAAAATGCATTTAAAATTTATTTTCAACAATAGGGCTTCGAGTCAAAAACTGTGTCCGGAAAATTGTTTTCTTTACTACACTTTTCACAGCAGTGGTGCAACCGAATTGAAGCAAACCTATATGGTAACGGAGAAAGATTTACCTTCCCTTGCAATGCGTGTCTCTCTGCCTGCCCATGTTGATGCCGCGTTCTCTGTTCATGCCTTAGCCGCTAATCATCGCTGTCGGTGCCCGGTCAATTTCACATACTCCTATGTTTGTCTACGCGCAGGGACACGCTCCGGAGAGGAGACGCTGACACATACTAGCTGTGTACAAGAAACCGAATTAGTGTTCACACAAGCCCAGTCAAACCAGAGACATCTTATGTTTTCAAATAAATCATCCTGGAAAATACAAAGTTAAACAGTAGGAAAAAAACGAAAACGTTCTGAAAACAGATAAAACCAAAATTTAGATCGTGTAGGCCTGTATATAAAGAGGACGCGGCGGATGTGGAACTGGAAGAAGAAGCTGGGCCACACCCTCTCCCGCTTCAAACCCCCATTCAATCTCGCCAAGCCCAGGCCCGACTCCACCCCGCCGCCGCCGCCCCCACCGCCGCATTCCTCCTACCCGACCCCGCCCCCGCCCCCGCCGCAGCATCTCGCCGCCATGGGGCACGGCCGCCCCGCGCCTCCACCATCCCCGGGGGCCACGTGTTCCCGCAGGCGGCGTCCACGGTGCTCCCCGACCCGGCCCGCTTCTTCGCGCCGGGGCTCCTCACCTCGCCGCTCCCCACCAACTGCTTCTTCCAGAACTTCACGCTCAAGAACGGCGACCAGCCCGAGTACATCCACCCGTACTCCATCAAGTCCGCCGCCGCGGGGCTCTCCGTCTGCTACCCGACGCGGAACCACTCCCCGACCTTCGACATCCAGACCTTCGCCGCCGACCTCACCGTCTCGTCCCCGTCCGACGCCGCGGGCCAGCCGCACAAAGTCGTCGCCTTCGACGACCTCTCCGTCACGCTCGACTTCTCCCCGTCCCTGCGCGCGTTCCTCGTCCGCGGCTGCCCCTTCGTCACCGTCGCCACCGCGGGGGCCCCCGTCGACGTCTCCGTCGCCTCCGTCCACGCCTTCATCGAGGTCGCATCCTGCGACGACGCGGGGACCAAGTGGCGCCTCCGGATGAACAGCGGCCAGACCTTCCTCCTCTACGCCTCGGCCCCGATCCAGCTCTCGCAGTCCAGCGTCACGCAGCTCGCGGCGCCCGGGTTCGCTGGCGTCATCCGGATCGCCTACCTGCCGGACGCCGCCATGGAGGCGGTCCTCGACCAGTACAGCGGGTGCTACCCGACGGCGGGGGAGGCCGCGCTGGACCGGCCCTTCTGCATCGACTACACGTGGCGCAAGCAGGGGTCGGGGGATCTGCTCATGCTCGCCCACCCGCTCCACCTCCGCCTGCTCTCCCAGGGCTGCTCCGTCCAGGTGCTCGACGATTTCAAATACCGGAGCATCGACGGCGACCTGGTCGGCGTCGTCGGAGATTCATGGGCTCTCAAGACCGATCCGCTGTCACCAACATGGCACTCCACCCGTGGCGTGAACGACGACGGGGTCAGCGAGGTCGTGGCCGCGCTGCGCAAGGACGTGGACAGCCTCGCTACCAGCCCCATCACGACCACATCGTCCTACTTCTATGGTAAGGTGATTGCCAGGGAGGCGAGGCTGGCGTTGATCGGCGAGGAGGTCGGGTGCCCCGACGTCATTCCGGCCGTGCACAAGTTCTTGAAGGCCACCGTCACGCCGTGGCTCGACGGCAGCTTCCAGGCGAATGGCTTCCTGTATGATTCCAAATGGGGCGGCCTTGTCACCAAGCAGGGGCTCCAGGACTCTGGCGCGGACTTCGGCTTCGGGATCTACAACGATCACCACTACCATTTGGGGTACTTTCTGTACGCCATTGCTGTGCTCGCCAAGATCGACCCGTCCTGGGGGAGGAAGTACATGTCTCAGGCCTACTCCATGGTTGCCGATTTCATGACATTGTCACGCAAGTGTGGCGCGAGCTACACCAGGCTGAGGATGTTTGATCTCTGGAAGCTGCATTCCTGGGCTGGAGGCCTGACAGAGTTCGGCGACGGGCGCAACCAGGAGAGCACCAGCGAGGCCGTGAACGCCTATTACTCTGCTGCGCTCCTCGGAATGAGCTATGGGGACACACATCTTGTGTCTGTCGGCGCGACGCTCACCGCGTTCGAGATGCTGGCGGCGCAGACATGGTGGCATGTCCGGGAGGGGGAAGGATCTACGAGGACGACTTCAGCAGCAACAACCGTGTAGTGGGCGTTCTGTGGGCGAACAAGAGGGACAGCGGGCTCTGGTTTGCGCCACCCGAGTGGAAGGAATGCAGGCTGGGGATCCAGCTCCTGCCGCTCTTGCCGATCAGTGAGGCTCTCTTTCCGGACACTGGGTTTGTCAAGGACCTGGTGAGCTGGACCACGCCGGCGTTGGCCAGGGATGGTGTCGGAGAAGGGTGGAAGGGGTTCGTGTATGCGCTGGAGGGAATCTATGACAAGGAGTCGGCATTGGCAAAGACCAGGGCACTGTCATCACACGACGACGGTAACACGCTGACGAACCTTCTGTGGTGGCTCCATAGCCGTGGCAATGTCGACAACGCTGTTGCTGGATCCGGCAGGTGCTGCTGGTATCGCCAGTACGGCCACTGACCGGCGCTGAGCACGGGTAGCAGCGGGCTGTTCATGGATTGCTCTTCAGGCAATGCGCGCTTGCAGCTGAAAACGCCCGGGTTTCAGAGCGGGAGAGTTACTGGTTCACTGTAAGAAGATACAGAGTGGTTGTTCATTGTGTGCTTTAAACATCAGTTTAGCACGAATTTACGATGTTATAGTGTGCTCGTCTTATTTGAATAAAGCTAGTTGCTGTCGCAGATGTTCATATCAATTTATACGCTGGTCGCATTGCGTTTCAGAATATTCAGTTTGCTGCTGCGTATAATCCATCTATGTTTACCTGTTGTCTGTTGATACCCAGCGTTGCCGCGGGCACGATAACGTGATTCCACAGCAGATAATTGGGATGTTTCGTGTATTTATTCAACATCAGATTATACACTGTCGTTTCATTGGTCAGGAGATGCAAGCGACTATAACAAGAGAAACCACTGCTGCGATGCTCTTCCTACGTGAAAACTGGGAAGAACTCCAGATGCTGCAGGCATCAAAATCCATGATTTGATGATAGTTACGACCGCAACCCAGAATTCACAGATTGAGCTGGTATACGTGGGTTTTTTTTTTTTTTTTGAATAATGCTGGTCACCCTGGGTCGATTTGTTTGTGAAATACAAAGAGCTAAAAAGGAAACGTTGGGAGCTGGGCCGTACTCCAGAAATTGGAGGGCCGCCTCTAAATCCAAAACTAGGCCTTAATTATAAGAGACTAGAGGGCCGCTTCTAAATCCAAAACCAAGCCTTAATCCAGAATTGACTAACTAAAGAGGCCCCTCTCTCTCCTCTTGTTACTAGGAACCGAGGCTTGGCCCAGTGGTTAGCACGGGTTGATGCGTGCTAGCCAGCCAGGTTCGAGTCTCCGCACATCGTCGCACCTTTCTTCTTAACGACATACCGATGGCCCTTCCCATCCGGTCTAGTCTTTTTTTCCTCCGTTACTCACTTGGATGCTTACAACATTTACAATTACAACAATTACCCATAATTTGGGTATCCAAAGTGGATATGGATATATATGAGAGAAAAGCAATGGGTAGCTTTTTTTCCCACCTTAGCCATAATCTGAATATTCAAGGATCTAGTTGAATTTTTCGTTGTTGAGGTGCTTTGTACTGTTTGGTGTTTCTTTCAACGATCTCGTTGTATTTTTCGTTTTTATTGAGTTGTTTTGTACTGTTTGGTGTTTCTTCTGATGACAGGTCATTTTCACGAAAAAAAAAGAATATCCAAAACTGCATTTTCTATATGTAAACCAAATAACTCTAGAATTAGTTTGAATCGACAAAAATAAAATCCTAATATATAAGAAAAAATAATACATAATTGTTACAACACAATGTTCATCATGCAAACACAAATCTAATGCAACAAACGATGATATCTTCTTTAAGTTGTCGATGAGGCTCTGTATCTCGAATTTCATGGTGAGCTTGAAGGCAATGCTTGATGCAGTCAACACGCCTACGAGGGTTTACCACCCTTCCCATAAAGTCATAGTGGTGGTCCAAAGTCTAAACCTTGCTCACGCTCATACCCTATCATCATACAAAACCTACCATGATCCTCCAAAGCGTTTTTTTTCATCTCAAAACTGCCGCAGACCACACATAGTAGCAAGTTGGGCTTCCCAAATCCCGAATGCTCTGTCCGCATCCTTCCTAAAAGCTAGTTCAGAACTATAAAAACAAGATTCTTTGTTACCTTGGTGGTTGGGAATTGACTTGACAATATTTATCCACGGTGGGTATATCCCATCTACAAGGTACTATCTCTTGGTTTACTTGTGCTCATTTCTCTCAAGCTCAACATTTGGTTCTCTATTGGCTAAGTTTGCAAACAATGTTGATCGATTGAGCACATTGATCTCATTGCATGATCCAGACATTCGAAAATGGCATGCCAAAACCATGACTCTTGATCTGCAAAGGCCTCAATGATGATGGATCGATGACGAGGGTATACTAAACGGGTACCCTACTGATGATCCCGAAGAGCAAGGCCTTGATACCTGCAAAAGTAAACGGGATTAGGTTGAGACTCCAAGTGCAGAGTGTATAGTAAGTGGAAGACAGTTTTCCCCACGAGGGGTGACTCGAGGGTTTAATATCGAACTCTCGGGGAATCTGAAGTGGTAGATTTATCTTCTTATCCTTCTTTTGGTTACCTACAAAACAAGGTTAGATGTTTTGGTCCTCAACCTCACCTGTGGTTGTCAAGCACAAGGTGTAAGAATGATATCAGGATAGTTATGCAATGCAAACAAGAAATAAATATGCAATGATGGTGGATGCAATGTAAATGATATTTTTGGGTTTTTGAATGATGTATGCAAGATGAAAAGTATTTTTGTATTTTCGGATTTAATGATGGCTGAAAATAGAAAAGTGGTATATGGTGTTGGAAAGGTGTTTCTTATGATTAAAAATGGACTGGGGTTCATGGTTTCACAAATGCACTCTCTCTTTATAAAGTGGTAGACAATGGAACACACAGTTAACATATGAGATTGCAACACAGGGTTTGATAACAAGTTACTTAGATATATGGGCATCACGTCCTAACATAGAGATCTTTTGGTTATTAACCTCTCTTATACTCCACCAAGATGCGAACTAAATCATAACACCTCAGTAATTAAGATAACTCAGAGTATAGCATTAAGTATCATGACATGAAGTGAAAATAAGAACATGCTAGATCTAGTCATGGAGTAGTGGCAATGGTCACGCCCACATCCCCGGTAGCATGGTATTTTAGTTTATCCCTAGTGAGGTAACAAAGTAAGGTAAAGATACCAAAGTGGATCGCAGAACTTTCTCTCACGTTCACTGCACTAGCCACCCCCCGTTACTCCAACTAATGCACACGTTCCCCCACACACGCTCTCATAAACATGCTTGATCAAAACAAGTAGACAAGAACGGGGTACATAATATGCATCTATACTCATAACTGAAACAAACATTGCAATCTCAAACATATATTAACTCATAAAGATCCACCACAAAGGTATTACAACGGTGACCGTAATCATGTTCAGCAGCTCATACGGTGCTAATTAGTGAAGCTCAAGAGAGGAGAGATACATAAGTTACTTCCACAAACCCATAGTCCAGAGGTGGACTACTCCCTCTTCATCATGGAGACGGTGGAGAAGTCGATGGAGAAGATGGAGACCACGCCGGCAGCGCCCCGCCGGAGTTTTCCCCCTCCAATCTGCAGCTCCTGATCTCCGTTTCGGTGTTTCTGTGTTTGTGCGGCGCTCCTTCCAGAGAACGTCGGGGGACCTTTTTTATAGGCGTTTTTAGGTCAAGACGATGTCGGTGGAGAAAGATCGACGGCAACGGAGCCACGAGGCCCAAACGGGTGGGTCCCACGCGGCCTACAGTACCTGGCCGCGTGGGCCCCCTCGTTTGGCCCTCGGCCTCCGTTTGCTCGCTTCCTTCGCCCACAGGTCTTCTTCCTTCCAAATATTGACGCCCGTAAATTTCCAGGTGATTTCGTTGACGTTTGGGTCCCTGAAACATTAAAATAAGAAAACGGGGTTTTCTGCCTGTGCAGGGTTAATTCCATAAAAATAGGAAATAAATGAATATTCCCAAAATCATTATAAAACATTGATATAACCCTTATATGATGCAAATATGATTGGAATATAAGCAATTAAAGTGCAAAGTTCATGTATGCATTTTACATGCATCAACATCCCCAAGCTTAATCCATGCTCGTCCTCGAGTATGAAGATGATAAAACTAACATGGACTTTGCAATTTAATACTTAACAATGATATCAAAGATGATTACTATTGCTACATATAGTCAAATGATTCATTCTTCAAAGGAGTAGCAATATGCAAATAGTTTATGAAGTGATATCAAGTATTCAAGACAAGGATGTTCATTGATAGTTCACAAAGTGTAACATAGTAGCAAGTAATATGGAACACATGTATGCATAATGATAAGTAGAACATCCTACAATGGTCATAGAGTGTAGATGAAAATCTGAATATGATAGGTGTACACTTTGGAAAGATGTATATGTGAGTAGAGGTAAAGCATGCATAAGTTTCATCCAACTTCCAAACTCTTCTACTTAAGTTAATGATTGCAATAAGGTATTCATTGGTGTCAAGCTCTCATTGCCCCTATCATAGCATCTTGAATGATTAAGGTTAAAGTGAAAGCAAATATGAGTAGTGTGCTTGATAAAGAATGGGTTGAATGTCTCATGCCCCTTGAATACAAGTACTTACACCATGTGTTACTCAACTTGGGAAACAAAGCAAGTTCAATTAAATATCATTGTAAGCATAATAGTATCATCAAGAGCGTCAACTGGGGTACCTCTTGTCCCAAGATATGGAACAAGCCCATATCAAAATGACAAGACAAACAAACAAAATGAACAATCTCAACACCCTTTTTATTTACCATTTGGAATAGTTTTTTATTGCAAGGTGTATCACAGAAGGTTCACCATAGTATGTAAGTAAATTTCCACCATGAATGATGCATGGCTTAGATTAGCGGCCCAGGCGTCTCTCTAACCATTTACACAAACTCATTTAAACTCACTCTATTTCCACATTTATTTCAACATGATAAGCATCCATAGACAAAAGCACATGATATCAACTAAATGAGATGAAGAGCGTGTTGAAAGCTTGCCATGTGACAGCACATATGGGCTAACTTCCAACCCAAAACATTCATCAAGCCACAAACATCATAATCTTAATCACAATGGGTCAAGTTTTATTATGCAAATAAAAGAACATTGTGCATCAAGTTCGTGAGAGCTATATAACCAATTTTTTCCATTGCAATCAATAACATAAACATTTTCATTCAGAGGTAAGATAACACAAACAACATGTTAAACATACTCGGAATAGCATAAAGCCAATAGGTAGATATGGTGGACTCACTGGAATAACTTTGGTTGAAGGTGTTGGAAACAAGTTTTTGCTTGTTGGAGTTTTTGGGCTAGCAAAAGGGAGAAAGTTGACCATCTAGATGCATGCATGAGTGTCCATAGAACTAACTAATCCATGTTAAACCAAGTAAAATAACAATCAGCACCAAAACATGAATAAGTGATAGCTCTACAAAAAGAATTTGCAAACTATTACTCATAAACAAGCTCATGAATCATGCAACTATATGTATCATTAAAAATCAAGTCAAACATCCCTTTTCCCAATCTTATAAAAGCATCCAACATATTTCAACCCATATTTCCAGTAGCTCTCTCATATATAATTGATAGTGTGGTGGTCTCTCAAGACTCAAACAAAAACAAAAAGACGCTCCAAGTTTATGCGATAAAGTGTTTCGATCGAAAAACAGAAGTTGGACGTGTGCAAACCGAGAGTGTGTAGGTCCAGCGGGGTTGTCTTCACATCCCCAAGCTTATGGTCTTCACCATCCTTGGATAGCTCTTGGTGCATCTCCTCCAATCCCTGTGAAAAAACTTCAAAACACCGTTTCTCCCATCTCTTTTCTGTGGGGTGCATTAATAGTGATAAACAAATAGGTTCCTTGCTGCATATAATCCTTGAACAAAAATTCATATGACATGTCCAGAAAGTGTATAATGTTGTATGCCTACTCATAAACTCAATTGGATCAAAAAGATTCAACTTAAAAGCTCAAAGCATGCATCAAACAAAATGGGACAGAATCTGTCCAGAAAAACAGCAGCAGCAAAACGTATTTTTCTACCCTACCAAACTTTCTCGAAAAATTCCAAAAAATTCATGCATACAGAGGATGAAAAGTTGCAACTACAGTTCAAATATGAGCTCATTCGGAGTTACAGAATAAGAATTAAAAATCATACCGTGCACTGACTTGTGCAGGAATAAAATCTCCGAACGCTATAAGCAACTTTTTCAAACCAAAAAGGGTAAAACTTGGCACTTTATTAAAAACTCCAGAACCTAAACTAAAAAAATCTCTTGTTACAGCAAGAGGACACAAAGAAAATCACACATAAAAATAACCGGGTTGCCTCCCGCAAAGCGCTTTCTTTATAGCCATATAGCTAGGCTTCTTACTTGTTGTTTTATTGTGGACGAAGCTCATGAGGGAGCTTGAACTTTGGTGGTTCCCTCTTCCTTGGAAAGTGTTCCATGCACTTCTTGTGTGGAAACTGAAACTTTACATTCCCTTCCTTTGAATCAATGATAGCACCTGTGGTACGAAGAAAAGGTCTTCCAAGAATAATAGGACTAGAGGTTTTATCCCCATGTCCATGATTAGAAAATCCACAGGCACAAAAGTCATATGTAACTCTACCATAACATCACTTACTTTTCCCAAAGCATGTTTAATAGAGTCATCAGCAAGTGCTAGTTCAATAGAGCATTTTTCAAGATTTTTCAATTCAAGCACTTCATATAGTTCTTTAGATAAAACAGAGACACTAGATCCTAGATCAAGTATGGCATGGTGTGTCTCTTTTCCAATAGTTACTAGTACCTTAGGTATCCACATATCCCCAAGCTTAGGTGGTATCATAGCCTCTTGGTTGTACCTAGCAATCTTTTCTTTCAAGACATGATTAGCAATATAAGAACCAAAACCTGCTTGGTTAGTGTTGATGGAAGGATCACTTGCAAATTTTTGTAAGATAGATATTAATTCATGCAAGCTACAATTTTCTAAGTCAAGCAAAGGATCCTTGACTTCATTAAGCATTTTAACTTCCTCAACTTCAACCTCTTTCATTACCCCAATAGATTCTTTAGCAACTCTCTCTTGCTCATGAATGTGTTCCCAAGACTTATTGATAACCTCTTGGCAATATTTTATTGTTTCCTCATGTTTTTGGGCTGTAATGATGCTCTTTAATGATGAGACTTCCTTAGTAAGCTGATCTACCCTTTCAAACAAAGCATCTTGTTTTTCAAACTTAGAGATAAATTCCTTATTAAGCTCTTTTTGGGTAGATATAAAAGATCTAATGGTGTTTTCCAAGTCACTAGAAACATTACCACTAGAAGCATATTTATTTGGCACATATGGGGGTTTATTATAAGAGTTATAATTGTTGTTACCATACCCATTATTACCATAGTTCCTAATGAAGTTGACATCAATATTTTCAGAATTGTTTCCAACTAGTTCTTGCAAAGGAACATTTTCAACACTAGGTTTATTAAGCAAAGCAAGAATAGTATCCATTTAGATGACAAATCATTAGTTTCTTCAATAGAGTTCACTTTCTTAGAAGGATTAGGTGCCCTATCAGTATGCCATTGACTATAGTTTTGTAAAATGCTTTCCAATATATTTTTAGCTTCTACTATAGTCTTACTCATAAAAGCACCTCCAGCAGCAGAATCAAGTATGTTTCTAGACATGTAGTTTAAACCATTGTAGAAAGAGTGTAATATGGTCCATTCATTAACTCCATGTGAGGGACAAGTTCTAAGCATAAGTTTTATCCTATCCCAAGCCATAGCAACATGTTCATTTTCATTTTGCCTAAAAGAAAGGATGTTGTTTCTATTTTGCAAAATTTTAACAGGGGGATAATATTTCTTAATGAAAGCTTCTTTTAGATCATCCCAAGAATTAATACTACCAGATGGCAAGGAATGCAACCACTCTTTAGCTTTTCCTCTAAGTGAAAAAGGAAATAACTTCAGTTTTAGGATATCACTTTCCACATTTTTAAACTTTTGCATGTCACATATTTCAACAAAGTCATGAAGATGCATAGAGGCATCCTCCATAGCACTACCACCAAATTGTTCCCTAGTTATCAAGTTCAACAAACTAGGACTTACTTCATAACTCTCAGCATTTATCTTAGGTGTGGCAATAGCTCTCGTGATAAATTGATCATTAGGAGTGTTTGTGTAGTCACAAACTTAGTTCTTTCTCCCATTTTAGCAAGTTTTTTTTGGTATTTTTAATTTTTTATGCAAAACTGAAATAAATATGATATGATATGCAATGACACTAACAAAACAAATAAATTGCTTTGTAAGTAAAGATGGATAAGATGGTGCTCACGTAGGTGCAACCTCCCCAAGCTTAGGTGTTAGCACAAGTTGGTGACGTTGACTTTGTTGTGAGATGAATGCGATGATGCACACCCTTGGATAAATCTCTCAGCTACGATTCCCCGGCAACGGCGCCAGAAAACGTCTTGATGATCCCGAAGAGCAAGGCTTGATACCTGCAAAAGTAAACGGGATTAGGTTGAGACTCCAAGTGCAGAGTGTATAGTAAGTGGAAGACAGTTTTCCCCACGAGGGGGTGTGATACGTCTCCAGCGTATCCATAATTTCTGCTGTTCCATGCTTATATTATACCATTTGCTACATGTTTTATATACACTTCATATCACTTTTATGCATTTTCTGGGGACTAACCTATTAACAAGATGCCACAGTGCCAGTTCCCTGTTTTCTGCTGTTTTTGGTTTCAGAAAGTTACCTCTGGAAATATTCTCGGAATTGCACGAAACAAAAGGCCAAGTCCCTATTTTTCCAACACGTACACGGAGTCCGAAGGAGAGACGAAGACTCGCCACGACGTGGCCAAACCACCTGGCGGCGCGGCCCCACCGCGCCGCCTGTGGTTTGGGCCCCTCGGGGGTCCGCCGACAGCCCCTTCGCCTATTTATTCCCCGGACGTGAAAACCCTAAAACACCGAGCCTTTCATCCAGAACATATTCGCTGCCGCCGCCGTCGTCAACCCTAACTCGGGGGGTTCTGAAGCTCTTCCCGGCACCCTGCCGGAGAGGGGAATCATCACCGGAGGGCTCTACATCGCCATGCCCGCCTCCGGAGTGATGCGTGAGTAGTTCATCCTTGGACTATGGGTCCATAGCAGTAGCTAGATGGTTGTCTTCTCCACTTGTGCCATCATGTTTAGATCTTGTGAGCCTATCATGATCAAGATCATCTTATTGTAATGCTACATGTTGTGTTTGCTGGGATCTGACTTATATTGATACCTATGTGGAGCTGAATATTATATTATCATGTCTATGTCATTTGTGATCTTGCATGCTCTCCGTTACTTGTTGAAGCCTTGGCCAAGTGAATACTTGTGACTCAAGAGGGGTATTTATGCATGATAGTTGGGTTCAACCTCTATTTAACCTGGGATAGTGACAGCAAGTTCTAAGGTTGTAGATGTGTTGTTGCCACTAGGGGTAAAACAGCAATGCTTTATTCAAGGATGAATGTATTGTTTACATTACGCACATTACTTAATGCAATTGTCTGTTGCTTGCAACTTAATACTGGAAGGGGTACGGATGTTAACCGGAGTGGAATTTAGGCATAGATGCATGCTGGATAGCGGTCTATGTACTTTGTCGTAATGCCCAAATGAATCTCATAGTAGACACCACAGCTCCACATGCATGTTATATGCACTTATCAATTGTCAATTGCCCAGCTGTAATTTGTTTACCCAGCATGTTAGTTATCTTATTGGAGAGACACCACTAGTGAACTGTGGACCCCGGTCCATTCTTTTACATCTGAAATACAATCTACTGCAATCATTGTTCTCTACTGTTTTATGCAAACAAACATCATTTCCATCGATACGTTTAACCCTTTGTTTTCAGCAAGCCGGTGAGATTGACAACCTCACTGTTAAGTTGGGGCAAAGTAATTTGATTGTGTTGTGCAGGTTCCACGTTGGCACCGGAATCCCTGGTGTTGCGCCGCACTACACTCCTTCACCAACACCTTCGAAGCAAACCTCGTTTTCCTACTGGTTCGATTAAACCTTGGTTTCATACTGAGGGAAAACTTGCTGCTGCACTCATCATACCTTCCTCTTGGGGTTCCCAACTGACGTGTGACGTACAAGCATGTTTTGGCCTGTTGCGGGGAGATATCCTCGTCAACTTAGAGCTAGCAACACGTTTTCTGGCGCCGTTGCCGGGGAAAACCGAATTGCTTCTGCAAGGGGAGTCTCTCACACCCAATCTCTTTACTTTGTTATTTGTCTTGCTTAGTTTATTTTTATTTAGTCTTGTTTGCTCTCTTTATCAAAAACACAAAAAAATTAGTTACTTGTTTATTTCGGTTTTGTTTTGTTCTTGTCACCATCATGTCTTGTTCCATGCCTGTTGCTATGTCACCTGAGGAATTGATCTTCACTTTTAAACAAGGGAGTAGGAGAATTTTAAAGAAGCTTGGTCTAGAATTAATGATTCCTTTGGTAAAACTGATCCTAAAATGACTTTAAGTTTGCTTCTCACTAGCTTCTACTTTGGTCTAGCCCTTTGTTATAGATATGCTTTAGATGCTATTGTGGGAGGAGATTTCCTTCACTGTGATGGGGATCAAGCTTTTAATGCCATAAAAAGTTGATTGCAACTTCTAGCTCAACTAATAAATTTGATTCGGCCCTTGTTAGCATCCATGCTAGATTAAACACTCTTGAGACACATATATCTTGTTTAAAGGACGGCTATAATCAAATTCGGGAATATTTTGACTATGTTCCAACAAATTTTGAACCTTCGATGTGGGTCCCTACGGTAAAGGTTGCTATTTGTGGTGAAACCTTTTATGCTCGTTGTGATATTATGTCTGAGTTTTGCCTTATGCCTAAAAGCATTTATGAAACTTTGAATCTTTGGGACTTGCTGAAGGAGGAGAAGGAATAACTCTTACTGATAACTCTGTTATATTTCCCGAGGGGATAGCTGAGGGTGTGTTTACAACCTTTCTTGGGAGAACGGTGTCCACTGATTATCTTGTTATTGAATGTGCAGGGACAGGACAAATTACACTTGGAAGATCTCTGCTCAAATTAATGGGAGCAACCATAGATGTGGGAAAAGGCACTCTGAATCTTACCTCCACACCAAGGTGCGGCCATGTATTCCCCAAACCAAAGAGTAAGTCTAAGGGTAAGAGAGGTAGGCGCATGGCCCTTGGTATTGATGTCAATGCTCCTCCACTTTTTGACACTTGATTTTCACTTTCTGCGCCTAGCTGAAAGGCGTTAAAGAAAAGCGCTTATGGGAGACAACCCATCGTTTTTATTTGCTGTTATTTTTGTTTTCTTTGAGTCAAGGAGTTTTGTTACTTCTGTAGCAACTCCTTTGTATCTTTATTTTATCGCAATGTTGTGCCAAGTAAAGTTCTATATTGAAAGTTGATGCAAGATTTGGATTTCTGCGCAGTGACAGATTTTTAGCTGTCACGGATTTGAGCTTATCTCCCTGTAGAAAATTCAAAAAATTCTGAAAAATCACGCATATTCCTGAGATATGTACGCAACTTTCATTATTTAGGCCAGATCCATCTGAGCAACTTAAGTGCCTCGAAAAAATTCGTCATTCCAGACTGTTCTGTTTTTGACAGATTCTGCCTTTTGTTTTGCATTCGCTCTTTTACTGTGTTTGTGTGGATTTCTTTGCTCCACAAAGCATTGGTGGCTGTAGCTAATGTCCAGAAGCTTTGGGATTGATTGTATCATTACAGAATATGAGAATTTTTGATTATGCACTAACCCTCTAATGAGAACTGTCTTGAGTTTGGTGTGAAGAAGTTTTCAAGGATCAAGCGAGAAGGGTGATATTATGTGATCAAGAAGAGTG
This sequence comes from Poa pratensis, assembly GCA_947311845.1. Taxonomy (NCBI): domain Eukaryota; kingdom Viridiplantae; phylum Streptophyta; class Magnoliopsida; order Poales; family Poaceae; genus Poa; species Poa pratensis. The sequence continues at coordinate 28,041,769 of CAMZMU010000074.1, forward strand.
AAAAGCCTAAGCTTGGGGATGCCCCGTGGTTCATCCCAACCATATTCAGAGAGACTCAAGCGTCTAAGCTTGGGGATGCCCAAGGCATCCCCTTCTTCATCAACAAACTTATCAGGTCATCTCTAGTGAAACTATTTTAATTCTTTCACATCTTATGCGCTTTACTTGGAGCGTCTGTGTGTTTTTATTTTTGTTTTGTGTTTGAATAAATTCGGATCCTAGCAATCCTTGTGTGGGAGAGAGACACGCTCCGCTTTTTCATGTGAATACTCATGTTCTTCACTTATATTTGTTGAGTATTCTTAACTAGCTACTGCAGTGCTTTTAGCTCCTGTTTTTCATGCATCTCTTCGAGCTGTTAGCACTTGTTTATAAATACTCTCTTGCTGCATTATATTATCATTTGGAGAGTTTATGTTTAAATAAATTGATTGGTGTTTGTTTGGAAGAAAGAAAATGCTACATGTAGTAGTTGGTATTGGAAAAGACATATGCATTCTTGTAGATCATTGTCTTGTTTCGATTTGATACTTTGCAATTGTTTTGAGCTCTCAAGTAGATCATGTTTAAGCTCTTGCATCATGTAGTTAAAGCCTAGTAGTGGAGAACTACCGTAGAGCTTGTTGAGACTTGGGATGCATATTTGTTCTCTCTAAGGTCTAGATATTTTCTGGTAAAATGTTTGAGCAACAAGGAAGACAGTGTAGAGTCTTATAATACTTGCAATATGTTTTTATGTGATTCTTGCTGTACCGGTTTATACTTGTGTTTGCTTCAAACAACCTTGCTAGCCTAAACTCTGTACTGAGAGGGAATGCTTCTCGTGCATCCAAAACTTGAGCCAAAACCCATGCCATTTGTGTCCACCATACCTACCTACTATGTGGTATTTCCTGCCATTCCAAGTAAATATTCATGTGCTACCTTTAAACTATTCAAAACTTTATTACCTTATTTGTGTCAATGTTTTATAGCTCATGAGGAAGTATGTGGTGTTTTATCTTTCAATCTTGTCATTTACTTCTGACAGACTTTCAACCAATGGACTAGTGGCATATACATCCGCTTATCCAATAATTTGCAAAAAGAGCTGGCAACGGGGTGCCCAGCCCCAATTAATTACAACTTTCATTAATAATTCTCTTCACATGTTTTGCCCTGATTTATCAGTAAGCAACTTAATTTTGCAAATAGACACTCCTCCATGGTATGTGAATGTTGGAAGGCACCCGAGGATTCGGTTAGCCATGGCTTGTGTAAGCAAAAGGTTGGGAGGAGTGTCACTATAAAGAAACTAAAATACATGTGTAAACAAAAGAGAAGAGGGATGATACCTTGCTGGTAGAGATAACGTCCTTCATGGGGACCGCTCTTGAAAGTCTGGTGACAAGGGGGTTAGACTGCCCACTACCATTCGTGACAACAACAAAACCTCTAAAATATATTTTGTGCTCTCTATTTGCTTTAAAAAACTTAAAAGCTCTAGCATGATTTAATCCCTGCTTCCCTCTGCGAAGGGCCTATTTTACTTTATTGTTGAGTCAGTTTTCCTACTCCTTTCTATCTTAGAAGCAAACACCTGTGTCAACTTTG
>CAMZMU010000074.1:28060347-28137944 GCA_947311845.1 Poa pratensis
TGGCTCATCATTGCCAATCATGTGCTCATCATTACCAGCTTTGTCTGTATCTGAACCTGGTGTTGCGATGAATTTTGAAGGCTATTTTGACGGGCGAATTTTCAGCAATCTGTAAAATGTCAGTGACAGGTATAATAGGCAAATGATCAGATTATGCACACTCATGAGATGGTGGAGAATACAAAGCAGGAGGCAACAAAAGAATTTCTTGTCGGAGTTGTTGACCGGCATTAGGATGAAGTGATGCAAACAGGAATACATGTTCATCAAAAACTACATCACGTGATATATAGACTCGTCCAGAATTAACCTCAAGGCACTTAACACCTTTGTGGAGGACTATACCCCAAGAAGACACATTGTTTGAACGAAACGCAAGTTTGTGTTGATTGTAGGGACGAAGATTAGGCCAACAAGCACAACCAAACACACGGAGAGCATAATAATTGGTGTAGTGTTAAGTAGTTTTTTCCGTGGATTGAGAAATTAAGAACCTTTGTGGGCAACAAATTGATGAGGAAGGTAGCGTGAGAAAAGCTTCGTCCCAAAATTTTAGTGGCATAGAAGCGTTAGCAAGCAATGCAAGACCAACTTCAACAATGTGTCGATGTTTACGCTCAGCCGAACCATTTTGTTGGTGAGCATGTGGACAGGAAACATGATGTGTAATGCCCAACGTTGAAAGAAAGTATTGAGTTTCTCATATCACCTCCCCAATCAGTTTGCATTGTGATAATTTTACAACCAAATTTACGTTCAACAAGTTTCTGGAAATCAAGAAAAACTTGATAGACATCGGAACGATTCTTTAACAAGTATATCCAAGTGAATTTGCTATAATCATCAATAAAGCTTACATAGTATGAATTTTTGCCAACAGACAAGGGAGCAGGACCCCAAACATCAGAAAACACTTGTTCCAAAGGAACAGTGGACACACTAGTGGATATAGGGTAGGGTAACTGATGACTCTTAGCTTGTTGACAAGGATCACAAATATAAGATTTATTTCAGGAGAGTACTCTAATTTATTTTTCCTAAGAACTTGTTGAACGATGAACGACGATGGATGCCCTAGACGACAATGCCATGTAGAAGATGAAGGCTTGGTGGCGACAAAAGCATGCTTGGAAGATCCTGATGATAGAGGTACTAGCGGATAGAGACCATCATGGCATGGTCCTTTGAACAAAATTTTCTTCGTGGCCTGATCCTTAATCAAAAAGAAAACGGGTGAAATTCAACAAAGGCATTGTTATCTAGGGCAATTTTATGAGTAGAAAGCAAGTTCATGGAAGCATTTGGAACATGAAGAATATTGCGAAGTTGAAAAGATTTATGAGGGGTGTGCAAAATCGAATGACCAATGTGTTGTATTGCCATACCTTGACCACTTGCGTTGTGCACTTGATCACGACCATGGTAGTCCTCATGATGGTGAAGCTTGCTTAAATCTCCTGTAATATGGTTGGTGGCGCCAGTGTCCATGTGCCAGTTGGTGTCAACGCCATATGCACCTTGTGTGTAGTATTGAAGTCATCATCATCATCTTCACGATCTCCATAGCGCCACCAACACTGATTTGCAGGTGCCGTACTTCTTGCAAATCTGACACGTAATATCCTGAAAGGGAGAGGGGATGCGGCCACCACCACGGCCCCCTGATTTCCACGGCCGCCAGCACGGCCACCCCGACCATTGGGACGACCTCGATAGTTGTCATGTCCACCACGATAAGAATTGCCTCCATAGTTACCACGATCATAACCTCCATAGTTACCACGGTAGTCACCACCATAACCACCTCTAGGAGTATTGGGACGGGAAGGACCGCGACCACGGCCGCGAGCTGCAGCATTGGCGGAGGACCGAAAGTGGTCGATTTCTTGGCTGGATTGAGAGAGCATGGTTTGGCGTTGATCATAGGCCATGAGCTGAGCACACATGTCAGCAAGGGTGGTGTTGGGAACAGCATTAAGAGAGGCAACAAAGGGGGTGTAAGAACCACCTAAACCATTGAGAATATATCCTTTGAGCTCATCATCATCCACAATTTTTTCCAGCAGCAGCAAGCTCCATAGCAAAACCTTTCATCTCTTGGATGAATTTATCAGCTGTTTTATCCAACTTCTTGGTGTTGGCAAGGGACGTGCGCAGGGTGTTGATCTTGGCCTTTGATTGAGAGGAAAAAAGCTCCATTATGATGGACCACACCTTGGCACAATGCTCAACTCCCATCAGATGCGCCATGATCTCGGGGAGAGAGTTTTAAGCAGCCAACTCAGAACTTGTTGGTCACGGGTGAGCCACACCTCATAGACCGGGTTAGATTTGGTGATCTTCTGCTTCTTGTCATCTTCTTCTTCTACGGTTGCAGGTGGTGCAGCATCAGAGCCATCAAGAAGCCCCATTACGAGCGCACCACGGACAGCAGGCAAGACTTGCATCTTCCAAAGCAAGAAATTAGACCGTGTGAGTTTGTCGGAGGGAGGCAGCCCAAGCGCAGACGCCAGGGTCGTCACGGCAGAGTACGAGGACGACGCCATGAGGGAAGGAGGGTGGGTTTTTTGGATTTCTTCTTCTTCTTCCTTGGTTTTCTTCTTCACCTCCGATCGAGACCGGCGGCAGATCGCAGCACGGCGGCGGCGATTTTTCTTCTTCTTCCTTGGTTTTCTTCTTCACCTCCGATCGAAACCGGCGGGCTGATCGCTGCAGGCGGCGGCGATTGTTTTTCTTCTTCTTTCTTCGATCGATCTAGGTCTTCGGCTAGACGAGGGGAAGAGCTAGCTCTGATACCATGTGAGTTGTGTTAGGGAACGATGCGTACCCTCTCGGGCCATCGGTTGCATGTTATATAGGAGCAGAACAACCCTGCCGTGGTGTACATGAGTTGTAGTCATATACGGGTGGTAGACTCTACCATACCGGATTGTACTCATATTACATCGCTAACACAAATTAGCATATGTCTCTAACTATTTGGACGTGCGCACAAGTAATGGGCTGTTAATTACTACTCTTTTTGTTCCAAATTATAAAATAAATATTTTAGCTTTTCAGAATTGGATGTACCTAGAGTTGTAGACGCATTTTAGTAGTAGATAGTTTCAGTCATTTCAGTCCATATTCAGTATACACTGAAATATCTATAACATTTTGTATAATGAAATAGAGCGAGTAGTACTAGAGATATATGGAAGCACTATATATGTCCCTGTCAGTGCCGTAGTATGTCAAAGTGAGGGTGTTATGAACTCAAATTTGTTCACCTAATTACGTAGCATCAAATTATCTAGAAATGCTGGAAGAGGGCAAAGCTACTATGGGTTCCATGTTTTCTCCTTTATATTTGATGCCATTGGATCTTAAGAACTGTCTGTTTCGAAGTAAACACACATGTCATTTCCATCTACCTACTTATAGCTCTATTATTCCATCCATCATATTTTGTCATCCAACCAACTCACATAGTAGCCCCCGGCATAGATGCCCGAGAGACAAATCACCAAGCCTAGTCAAATAGAAGAGAAACAACATAAGAGATGCTACACATGAATGCTAAAATGCAAAATCGCTGAGTCAACGGGTCATGTTTTACGGACACAAATAGCATGATGTGATGCAACATAAGTATTTCAAACTTAATTGCATATAATTTTAATAAGGAAGTATGGATTCACTATCGGAATCGGCTTGTTTGTCGAGTGTCGTTTGCTTTGTCGAGTACATTCCATCAGGCGCACGGCATATAAATTGTCGACTGTCTACTAGAAAACACTCAGTAAAGAAACAAAACATGAAAAAATTACAAAAAAAGCAGAGGAAAATAACTGCATAATTTTTTAAAGGAACTATTTAGCTTTACACAGTTGCAAACTATTTGATGTTTAGAAATCTGTTTTATATTAATCTATATTATTATGAGTACTCTGACTAGAACAATGTTTGGCATAGTTATCAGTATGACTATGTGGGTATTATGGACTTGTGGCTTTATAGTTATCAATTTGGTTACATTGCAAATCATGGCTACCTTGCATTTGATTGAAAACTGAAGTATATTTCAGTGATATACGCAGTTAATGTAAAGATTGACAATAGTGGTTTCACACTAACGCTAACATTATATATAAGCAAGGTAACTTCATGAAAAGGTTGTTACAAATGTTGTGTGTAGATCAATATGACCTAGGTTATTGTAAATGTTCTGTGTCGACCAATCTGATTGTGTGAGTTATATTTAGCTTAAGCAGTTAATATGGTTACATTTAGATTAAACATTGATGTCTTGTAACTATGTCAAATTCATTTTAAAACAAGATTCTATTTTGGTGAGATTGTATAAAATAGTACGATTCTATGGAATCAGATGATTGTCAGATACTGTCAAATGATTATATCTCCTCTGGGATTTAAGAAGGAGTTTGTGCTGAAACGAGTGTAACAAGTGTCATACACAATGACACAATGCAGTCCACAAGCAGACAACTATGTAATCAAGAATCATAATTTGTATCTTTAGCATTTATGTACATAGCAGTGTGAATGACATTGCAATGGAAATATAATTATGAAATTGATCTTTAGTTTGAATGAATTTTACCTTTCTAGTGTAGTGTAACAATTTAATGTTCAAAAGTATGTACAAATTGATCCCCTGTAATTAGAGACTCTATGCTGGTTCTCTACCCCCAGCTTTCACTTTGTACGTCTGTAGGTTGTCCTATTAATTAATGAAGTCAGCGCCCGCTGACTTCCATAAACAACATTTTAATGTGCAGTGGCACATATAATGTTGTTGTAGACATATGAAAAAAAGCTCAGTGCAAACGAATGGAAACAAAAACACCATATGGGCCGATGAGCCACGCATTATTTCCTCAGTTATCATCGAGGGCTTTCACATTAGTGACTAGTCTCAGGACACGTACCATTTCTCCTTTGTCGAAGGGGTTTTGCCCCATATATGAGTAGTGTCGTTCTTTACTAGTGAGAAAGAGAAAAAAAAGTGCCACCAGATGCAGAGTACATGTCCCACATAGTTCACAGCCGGACGTCCAACTGTCATGGAAAAACTAGGTGGGAGCTCCCTAAGCTACTTCATATTTTTCCAAACACAATTACAAACAGTATTACAATGTTACAAGTTTAGAATACTTGGTAATTTAAGAACCGTCCATCCGCTCTAACCGAACGGTGATAAAATTAGAGCTACCAGAAACTACCAGATTAAAAGAACCCGAAACCACTTGAAACTACAAAAATTCTTTTATTTTTAATCAAAAGTAAAAGGGTATTTAGGTAAAATCGTTTCAGTGGCCCCACCGTCACATTTATCCCCTTCCCATCTCACTGTCTCCCCCAAATCGCCACGGTGGTCAGTAGCGACGCCATGGACGAGGGACGTGCTGCCTCCTTGCTGGCGGCGCTCGCCGAGCTTCGACAGGGTGCAGCTACTCACGACCACAGTGATGGCGAGAGCGGAGGATCGGGAGGCGTCTGTGAGGCAGGAGTACCATGACGAGGTCACCGCTCACCGAAGTCGGTCCCCAAGCGACCTGGAGCGGCTGTGCAAGGCCGCAGTGATATCTAGAGGGGAGGCTAGGGCGGCGTTGGACGAGGCAGGAGCGAATCGGCGAGCTCCCACTGCGGTGACAGCTTTCACCGGAACTTAAGCCTCGTCAACGACATGCTCTAGGAGGCCAAGGAGCTCAATAGCGTCGTCGCGCCATTGAGGAGGTCCACGTACCAACCGCGTATGAGACAGAGACGGCGCCTACTGACGAGCTGAAGGAGGAGCTGATCTTGGGCGTGACGCTGGTGGGCGACGACGTGCGCACGAACACCATGCTTCTCAAGTTCCTCCGCGCGTTCAAGTTCAAGGTGGACGAGGCCATGGTGATGCTAAGGAAGCGGTGTTGTGGCGCAAGAGCTTTGGCATCGAAACACTCCTGGGCACAGACCTCGGCATGCCGTAGCTGGACGACGTGGTCTTCTACCGCGGCGCTGATACGTCTCAAACGTATCTATAATTTCTGATGTTCCATGCTTGTTTTATATCAATGTCACATGTTTTATATGCATTATATATCACTATTATACATTTTCTGGGACTAACCTATTAACAAGATGCCACAGTGCCAGTTCCTATTTTCTGCTGTTTTTCTATTCCAGATAATTGCTTAAGGAAATATTCTCGGAATTGGACGAAACAAAAGCCCAGCTTCCTATTTTTCTATCACGTACACGGAGATAGAAGGGCAAGCCCGATGGAGGCCCACGGCCTTCTCACCATGCCGTGGCGCCCCCCCCCCCCCCCTCTGACCGCGCCGCCACGTGGTGAGGGTCCCTCGGAGCGCCACCGACCATCGTCCTTTCGCCTATTTATTCCCTCAGACGCGAAAACCCTTAAACAATCCGGCATATTCCCCGAAAACGTTTCGGGGGTCAGAAGTTCCTGTTCCGGCACCCTGCCGGGACGGGGATTGACCCCCGGAGCCATCTCCATCGACTCTATCGCCTCCACTTCGACTCCATGATGGTTTGTGAGTAGTTCCCCCATGGACTACGGGTTCTTGGTTGTAGCTAGTTGGTACTCTCTCTCTCCCATGTACTTCAATATAATGATCTCATGAGCTGCCTTACATGATTGAGATCCATATGATGTAATTGGTGTTGTGTTTGTTGGGATCCGATAAATTGTGGAATTGTGATAGATTGTTCATCATGTTACCATACTATTGTTTATTTAAGATCTTGCATGCTCTCCGTTACTTGTGGTTACCCTGATCAAGTAGTTGCCTGTATCTCCAAGAGAGAGTATTTGTGTAGATAGTGGGTTCAGTCTCCATTTAATCTGAGGGAGTGTTGTTGCCACTAGGGGTAAAACAACAATGCTTTGTCCAAGGATAATTGTGTTGTTTACATTATGCACTTTACTTAATGCAATAATCTGTTGCTTGCAACTTAATACTGAAAGGGGTGCGGATGCTAACCTGAAGGTGGATTATTTAGGCACAGATGCATGCTGGATAGCGGTCTGTGTATCATGTTGTAATGCCCAATTAAATACTATAGTAAACTTTATCTTATCATAGCATGCATTGTCATGCCCTCACAATTATCAATTGTCCAACTGTAATTTGTTCACCCAACACATGTTATTTGTTTGGAGAGTTACCACTAGTGTAGATAGCTGGGAACCCCGGTCGATCTGTCATCATCATTGCTCTACTGTCAACTACGCACCGGAATATTTTCTGGTGCCATTGCCTCTGTGTTACTATTACTATTGTTCTCATATCACTGCTGCTTTCACTTCACCCCTGTTACTAGTGCTTTTCCAGGTGCAGCTAAATTGACAACTCCGCTGTTAAGGCTTATAAGTATTCTTTGTCGCCCCTTGTGTCGAATCAATTAATTTGGGTTTTACTTTCCTCAAAGACTGTTGCGATCCCCTATACTTGTGGGTCATCAGGATTATTTTCTGGCGCCGTTGCCGGGGACTACAAATCTTCATCCTCCAATAAGATCCCGTCAAGACGCTAACGAAAATAGCACCAACTATTTTCTGGCGCCGTTGCCGGGGAGCATAGCTCTACTCATAAGTTCACCTGGGGAGTACACTTTACTTGTCTCTCTGTTTTTATTTTATCTTGTTTTGTCTAGTTTTATTGTGCTTAGTTTATTTCTGTTTAATTGTTTTTTCTTTAGTTTACTTTTGTCTAGTTTATTTTTGTCTTGTTTTATTTTTCTTATATACCCGAAAATCCATAAATAATTGAAAACCGAAAATCTAAAAACTGTTGTTATGGAAGAACATGCTAGAACCTCTATGGAAGTTAAAGAATTATACATGAAGTATAGAGAATCAATAAAGGGTAAAGTCATGAGAGGCGTGTTAAAACAGTTGAATCAAATTGCTGAAATTTTGCTTAAACGCCATGATATAAATTGTTGCTCTGAACAGGATACTAAACATCTTAAATTCCACTGTGGCTTTAGTAAAGAAGTTTTAATTGTGAACTATATTCATCTTGGATTTGAAAAAGTAGAACAATTTGTTCTATTTATGGGAGCTTCTGAAATAGAATCCTTCATGTCTAAAAATTATGAAGCTTGTGTTGCTTGTAATAACCTTAAAGATATGGTCTCTTCTATCCTTGATCATTGTCTAGAAAATTTCAGCAATAATTTGTATATCATTGATTATAAAGAGAGACTCACTCATGCACAAGAATGCACTCACAATTTGCAGGAACCTGTGGAAGAAGAAATTGCTGAACCTGAAAGCTCATTAGATGAAAAATAGGAGGAGAGTGATGAACAAAAGGAGGAAGAATGTATTAGCTACCCATGCCTACCTTCTAATGAGAGTAACTCTTTATCTCTTACATTATTTGATTGCCCTCCATGCTTACCAAAGGAGGATGAATGTTATGTTCCTGTGGATTCTCTTGAAATATTCCCTATGAGTAAAACTTGTGAGAATAATTATGCTACTGTTATCTATGATAATCCATGCTATTTTGATAAATCTTATGATAATCCTTTATTTGTGCCTAATTTCGAAATGCATGGTAATGAGAAAGTTTGTTTATAAAATGTTTATGATAAAGCTCTAGATGATGGTCCTATGTTACTTGATAATATTAATTGTACTACTAATAAAATGGGATTGGAGAGGTCTTGACTTTATCTAGGAGTCCCATATCTTTTGATAATGATCAATCATCTTGTTATAAAATGGTTAAAAATGGGTTTGAAAGTTTTAATCCCACTATTTTTGAGCTTGATAAAAATTATGTGTTTGTAGATCATGAAAAGCATGCTTTATGTGATGGTTATATTGTTGAGTTTATTCATGATGCTACTGAAAATTATTATGAGAGAGGAGAATATGGTTGTAGAAATTTTCATGGTATTAAAACGCCTCTCTATAAGCTGAAAGTTTTGAAGTTATTCTTGTTTTATCTTCCTATGCTTGTCACTCTATTCTTTGTGAATTTATTTGTGTACAAGATTCCTATGCATAGGAAGTGGGTTAGACTTAAATGAGTTTTGAATTTGCTTCTTGATGCTCCTTTTGCTTCATTTTCTATTTTCATGTGAGCATCATTAAAACTATCAAGCCTAGCTAAAAGGCATTACAGAAAAGCGCTCTTGGGAGACAACCCATGTTGTATTTCTGAAAATTTTCTTTGCTTTTTGAGTCAAGGAGCTTCTTACTTCTGTAACAACTCCTTTGTATCTTTACTTTTTCGAATTGTTGTGCCAAGAAGAGTCTCTAACGATTAGATGATGCTAGATTTGGATTTCTGCACAGGAACAGATTTTTGCTGTTCACCGTTTTGAGCCTTATAAATTCCAAAAAAAATGAAAAATTCTGCAAATTTTTGTGCGTGATCCTTAGACATGTACGCATCTTTCATTAGTCCGAGTTTTCTGATTTGAGCAATGGAAGTGCCTCAAAAAAATTCATCTTTACTGGCTGTTCTGTTTTGACAGATTCTGTCTTTGTTTTTTGCATTGTCTCTTGTGTGCTTTAAGCAAAGCTCTCTATCATGGAGGGTTGTAGCTAATGTTTTATTGAGTTCTTTCAATGTGTCACAACAGAACCAAAGTGGATTAATGTTTTTGAGTACTAACCCCTCTAATGAAGTTTATGAGAAGTTTGGTGTGGCGGAAGTTTTCAAGGGTCAAGAGAGAAGGATGATATAATGTGATCAAGAAGAGTGAAGAGCCTAAGCTTGGGGATGCCCCCGTGAGTCACCCAAGCATATTTTAAGAAGACTCAAGCGTTTAAGTGGGCATCCCCTTCTTCATCAACAACTTATCAGGTCGTCTCTAGTGAAAGTATATTTTAATTCTTTCACATCATATGTGATGTTCTTGGAGCGTCTGTGTGCTTTTATTTTTAGTTTGTTATTTTTATTTTCCGCTCATATCAATGTCGGATCCTATATATCTTATTTGGGAGAGAGACATGCTCCGCTTTTTCATTTGAATACTCCTTTTCTTCACTTATATCTGTTGAGTATTCTGTTTTCGCACGGTTTAGCTTCTAGCTCTTGGTTTTCATGTATCTCTTGTTGAGAGCTATTAGTTCTTTAATAGAAAGTACTCTCTTACTTCACTTATATTTGTTTGGAGAGTTGCTTGGTTGATGCGTTGGTTTAGAAAATATTGCATGTGGTAGTGGTATAATGAAAAACTTGCATAATCTCGTAGATCATTGAACTTTGATAACCTGGTTCTTTGCAAACGTTTTGAGGTAATAAGTAATAGATGGTAAATCTTGCTAGTTAATTAAGTTAAAATCATTAGTGGATTGTTTTCTTTAAGCTTGTACCGTACTACAAACTCTACTAAATTATTGAAGGTGTAGTTGGACTTGATAGCTTTCCATGTCTAAAGGTAATTCGTAATAACTGAGTTGTGCTGAAGGTCGAGGGATCTAGCAGGGTACTTATGCCGCCGTGAACGGCCCTTCTTGGAGTGAATTTTAATCATGCTCTTAATGTTGAACCTGCTAGTTGTTTGCAATAAGCTTGTGAGTTCTTTTTGACTAATGTTAAGCTACGGTTTTTGGCACTTCCACCATCCAAATTTGCTAGCCTCTTCGGTGCTGCACATTGCCTTCTGCTCACATTGAGAGTTGTGCATACTTCGCCAGTACATCCAAACCCGTGGGAGGACTTTCTCTTGTTCTCCTACACATAAGCCCATACATCTTCCTCAAAACAGCCACCATACCTACCTACCACAGCGTTTCCATAGCTGTTCCGAGATATATTGCCATGCAACTTCCATTTTACATTACATGACTTGTTGTCATTTATATATTGCTTTGCGTGATTCTATACAGCTGATGTGTGGTTTACCCATATTACGCTAGATCATTGCACATCCTGCTACACTGGCAGAGGCATACAGTTTCATACATCATGTTTTGTTCATTATGAATTATTTGTACCAAAAAGTGTGTTGTCATATTAGAATGTTGCCCCTAAAAGTGAAAAGAGCCATGGAGGCCATCGAAAAGAGAAACAGAAAAAGAAAAAAATATAAAAAAAGAAAAAAAAGAATAAGGAAAAAGGGGGCAACATTACTATCCTTTATCCACACTTGTGCTCATGTTTCAGCACCTGCAGTATTCATAGTCATCATTTGTGCTCATTTTAGCACCTATACTCCATGTGAGAGAGTTTTCATGTTTTACTAGTATAACTATGTGGGGAATTAACACTATAGAACTTGGGTTGCATATTCCAATGATGAGCTTCCTCAAAAGTGCTCAAGGTCTTTGATACGTCTCCAACGTATCCATAATTTCTGATGTTCCATACTTATATTATGCCAATTGCTACATGTTTTATATACACTTTATATCATTTTTATGCATTTTCTGGGACTAACCTATTAACAAGATGCCACAGTGCCATTTCCGTTTTCTGCTGTTTTTGGTTTCAGAAAAGTTGTTCTGAAAATATTCTCGGAATTGGACGAAACAAAAGCCAAAGTCCCTATTTTCAGACACGTACACGAGTCCGAAGGAGAGACGAAGGGGGGCCGTGGGCCGTCCTCACCACCTGGTGGAGCGGTCCCACATGCTGCCGCGCCGCCACGTGGTGAGGAGGCCACGGGCCTCCACCGACGCCGCCCCTTCGCCTATAAATTGCCTTTGACGGGAAACCCTAAATACCCGAGTCAAAAACCACGAAAAGTTCCAGAGCCACCGCCGCCGTCAACCCTAACTTGGGAGGGTTCTGAAGCTCTTCCCGGCACCCTGCCGGAGAGGGGAATCATCACCCGAGGGCTCTACATCGCCATGCTTGCCTCCGGAGTGATGTGTGAGTAGTTCATCCTTGGACTATGGGTCCATAGCAGTAGCTAGATGGTTGTCTTCTCCTCTTGTGCCATCATGTTTAGATCTTGTGAGCTGCCTATCATGATCAAGATCATCTTATTGTAATGCTACATGTTGTGTTTGCTGGGATCCGATGAATATTGATACTATGTTAAGTTGAATACTGAATATTATGTCTATGTTATTTATAATCTTGCATGCTCTCTGTTGCTTGTTGATATTCTGGCCAAGTGGATGCTTGTGACTTCAAGAGGGAGTATTTATGCTAGATAGTGGGTTCAGTCTCCATTTAATCTGGGGGAGTGACAGTGTGGCGCCCTGACCCGACTGCTATACAGTGATGCTGTGTGTCACCGGTTAAGCGATACAACCGGAGGTTATGGGTTTACCAATCCCCGGCCAAAACCTTTGGCAGGCGTTGCTGGGTACACCTCACTCCAGACAACGCAACACCCCGATTGATGCCTCAAGACAGGCACAACTATCAAAGCATAATAGTAAGATCAAGACTTGTGGAACAACTGGCACATCACAGACTCTACGACACAAAATATATAATTCAACTCTTATAGTAGAGAAAGATAGCGAAAATGACAACCAGAGGTCACAGACCCAACATTACAACAAGCGGAAGCAAATTAGGTTGTTCTAAACAACAAGAACCAACATATGGCCTAAGAGGCCTGCAGATAAACATCACAGCGCCAGCTGTTCCAGGATGTCCCAAGCTGCCACCTAGGAACCCCAGACTACTCGTCGACGTCCACAAAGAACCCACCTTCGAGATCGGTGAAATCCTCCTCTGAAACAAAAGCAAAGACGTTGAGTTCGACGAACTCGCAAGATTAAGAGCTAATATATGCTCGATGATTGGTTTTCAAGGTTATATGGCTCTTTTGCATAAAGCTGATTTTATTTATGAAAAACATAACTCAAAGGCATCGACTATTAGAACATTTTCAAAGAGGGGTAAGAAGTAACTCTTTTCTTTGAGATCACCTTTCTCAAACATCACCAACATCACCATTGTACCTGTTCATCAAAGGCACCCCCCTGAATCACCCTCGAGGAAGTCAACCTTACATTCGTGGAATTGGTACCTCTAGTACCCAAGTTTTAATCATTCCGTTTAAGTTATTCTATGATCATCGTCCATTCCCAAGTCGTCCGTAACCGTGGACACGGCTTTTCGAAAAGATTTAACCCTGCAGGGGTGTACAAATGTTTGCCACGCGTACCGTCCGGCCCATTACCTGCGCATTAGCTCTCTTCCTTGGAAAGCCGGCTGGGTGGGAGCGGTGTCGACTTCTCCCTCGTTAAGGACTTTCCAGGATCATCAGTGGCAGTAGGGCTGCCAGGATCACAACACCCCGCCCCACGGCCACTTATTTTCCTAACACCACAATCCTCATCTCATTCTCAGCCACCAACTCACGCACGCGCAAATGGAAGCCCGAACTAGAGGACCCTGGCTAGCCCCGCTCGAGTTATTTAGTCTATGAGGGTTCCTGCAATTGCATAGGCCTCACGCATGGTTGCACGCTCAGTCTTGGTTCAGGAGGTACAGAACTCGCACCTAGGCGGCAAGAACGAGACAACCCACCACATTCCATGTGGCCTCTCATCCCCACCTTCTTAGCATTTTATTATCCATCTCCACAATTCTCCACCATCAACATCACTGTCACAAGTTAACACCTGTTTTCAGCATTTACCATCCCTAGTACAACTAGGCATTTCACTAAGCATGGCTAAGCACTTGCATAGCATAGTAAGTATTCCATGGCCAACAATACAAACCTATGGTAATAGGAAGGTAAAACAGGTAGTGGCAACAGGATTCTAATGCAACTAGTAGGATACTCTAATCCAGGCAAAAGATATTTAGAACCGCATGCAATATTATAGTGGAGAAAAATAATTGCGGAAAATAGGATAAGATATGCTCAGAGGGGGATTACGCTTGCCTTGTTCAGAGTGCTGGTAGTACTGCTCGGCGGGGTATTGAGGTGGAACCCCGTCTGCTTGATCTAACGAAGCACACACGGGAAAACAAATCAATCACCACACATGTGTACCATGCAATGCACAATCACAAGATGACATGACAAGTTTATGCAAGGTAGCATCATTTAGTTATCTAGCAAAATTAAATGGAGAGCCAAATAATTAGGCAATTATTTGGAAGCAACCCCATATTTAACTTAATGATTTTACTACTATTAGAGGTGCACCAATTTAAGGGTGGGCAAGTATGCATGATGATGATTATGATTTTGGGTAGCTCGCATTTTTCTGAGCGTTCCGATATAAAGAACAGACTTTTCGGAGGTTCCAATTAAAAGTTATGATTTTTAGAATTTCCTCTTTTTAAATTCATTATTTTTTTATTAATTATTTTATTTTCAACAACGATTAAGAATTATTTTTCCTCGGATTCGGGAGAGATGGAGGAAGTAGTTGAATCATCGGCGTCGATGTCTCTAACGCGCGAGGGGGGAGCGGGAATCCTGCGCGAGAGGGGGGAAAAAGAAAACAGCACACGAAAAAAAAAAAAACTGGGCCAGTCTCCCACCCGGCCTGGGCTGGCTGACGGGCCGGCCAGCCTTCAGAGGCCACCGGCCTCCCGGTCGGTTTGGGCTGGCTGTGAGGCCGGCCCCGTGACAGAAGCCAACGGCCTCCCGCACGGCCTGGGCTGGCTGTGAGGCCGGCCGTGCTCATCGCGACGGAGACGAAGGCGACGGTGACTACGGCGAGCATCCCGGCGACGCTACGGCGAGAGGAGGAGGGGAAGGGCACGGGGTGGTTCGGGGGCTCACCACGGACACGCTCGAAGCAACGGCGAGGTGCGGAGTGCGGCGGAGGCGGCGGCAATCGGCCGGCGAAGCGGCGGCGACGCTACGGCCGTGGTCGAAGAGAACGGGGCGGCGACGGCGATTCCTCGCGTCCCCGGACCGATTCCTACCACGAGGAGGCGGAGGGAAACACGGCGGAACTTTCGCCCCTCACGGGATGCACGAGGTGGACTACAGCGGCGGGGATTTGACGGCGAACGCGAGCTCCGGCTCGGCCATGGCGTGGAGAGGACGGGGAGCAGAGGGGCAGGGAGCAAGGGGGTAGGGCAGGGCAGTGGGCCTCGGGATACTCTGCTCCTCTTCGTGGTGGACGGCAGCGAGGGGGCCCAGCGTGGTCGTCGCGCGGCAGGGGCGGGTCGGCGACCTGGTGCGATACAAGCTCGGCGGCTCGGTCGCTACAGCGCGAGGAAGAAGACCATCTTCCAGAAAACCCCCTGCCTCAAATATTTCCATCACCGTTTGGTCCTCCTGGAATTACAATGTAGCCCTTTTCTGTTTAAAAAAATAAAACCAGTAGCTTTTCCTGATTTAATTGGCACCAGATTTGTTTATAAAAATTGGGGAAAAATTGGGGGGCCTCCCAACACCAAGTAGAGGCACCACAAAAATTGGCGCTGCCAAATAAAAAGTTTTGGACAACATTTGTCCATAGTATTTAGTTTAATCAATTTTTGTTAATTCTCCAAATGTTGTTATTTAACAAATTTGGTGCAAATGCAAAAATAATATTGTGAACTCTTGGAACTTCCTTGACAAATATGGATGTCCAAGTATTTTTGTTTTGCAACTTTGAGTGTCTTCTTTGTTTGGAGATTATGTTGAAACAAGTTTTCCATTATTGGTTCTCAACATTGTCAAGAATAAATTGTGTGTGGCTTAGCAATTTAAATAGATGCAATGATGCATGCATGCCATGATGCAAAGGAGGACACAAAAGTGAAAATTTGGTACTCAAATTTTGGTTCACAGGTTTTGGGCTGTTACAACTCTACCCTCCTTACAGGAATCTCGTCCCGAGATTCTAAGATTGCGGAAAGAAGTCGGGATACTCCTCACGAGACTAGATTCTCGTTCCCAAGTTGCTTCTTCCTCGGAATGGTGAGACCACTGAATCTTGAGAAACTTGGTAGTCTTGTTCCGGGTCTTTCTTTCAGCTTCATCCAAGACACGGATAGGATGCTCACGATAAGTGAGGTCTTCTTGTAGATCTAGCTCCTCATGATTAACTCCATGGATAGGATCCTTGAAACACCGGCGAAGTTGGGAGACATGAAACACATCATGTACATTTGGGAATTTGACCGGTAACTCCAACTTATAAGAAAGATCTCCTCGCTTTTCCAGAACGGTGAAAGGACCAACATAGCGAGGGGCCAATTTCCCTTTGATTCCGAAGCGGCGAACGCCACGAAGGGGAGAGACACGGAGATAAGCTTTATCACCAATTTCATAGTGAATTCCTGATGGTGCTTATCATAGTAGCTCTTCTGCCTTGACTGAGCAATTCAGATTCTCTCTTATGATTCGAACCTTCTCCTCAGCTTCATTGATCACATCTGGACCAAAGAGTGCTCTCTCTCCGGTCTCGGACCAATTTAGAGGAGTGCGGCATTTTCTTCCATAGAGCCTCAAATGGAGCCATGCCCAGACTAGCTTGATAGCTATTGTTGTAGGAGAACTCCGCGAAAGGGAGATACTTTTCCCAACCTTGCCAAAAGAGATGACACATGCCCGAAGCATGTCTTCCAACTTGGTTCACTCTTTCAGTCTGACCATCAGTTTGGGATGGTAAGCGGTACTGAAGTTGAGACGGGAACCCATAGCAGTTTGGAAACTCTGCCAAACTTGGAGACAAAGATACTTCCACGGTCCGATATGATCCTCAGAGGGACCCCATGTAATGGAACAATACGAGCCAAATATAACTCAGCAAGTTGACTTGCACGTATATCCTCACGGACTGGTAGGAAGTGGCAACCTTGGACAGACGATCAATGATTACCCAGATTGCATTGTTGCCCTTTTGAGATCTGGGAAATCCGGTGATGAAGTCCATACCAATTTCATCCCATTTCCACTCGGGACTGCAATAGGGCGAAGAGTGCCAGGAGGTCTTTGATGTTCAGCTTTTACCCGACGACAGGTGTCGCATTCAGCAACAAACTTGGCGATTTCCCGTTTCATACGAGTCCACCAGAATTGTGGTCGAAGGTCTTGGTACATCTTGGTACTACCGGGATGGATAGAGAGAGGTGTATCATGAGCCTCCTGAAGGATCAGCTCTCTCAATTTCCGCTTCTTGGGTACCACTAGACGGTCACCGAAATAAACAACTCCGGATTCATCGACAGAGAAGCATTTGTACTTCCCACTAGCAATATTGTCCTTGATTTTCAGAATACCCTTGTCACGCTTCTGAGCATCCTTGATCTGGTCTACAAGAGTAGATTTGATCTCCAGATTTGCTAGATAGCCGGAGGGAACCATTTCCAAGTTCAAACGGAGAACTTCATGAAGGGAGGTTGGGCTTCAATCATCAGATTGTTGCAATAGGACTTCCGACTTAGCGCGTCAGCCACGACGTTTGCTTTGCCGGGTTGATAGTTCAGACTCACATTGTAGTCCGTGATTAACTCCAACCAACGCCTTTGCCTGAGATTTAAATCCGGCTGGGTGAAGAGGTACTTTAGACTCTTGTGATCCGAGAAGATCTCGCAACGGTTACCAAACAGGTATGGTCTCCATTGCTTCAAAGCATAGACCACAGCGGCAAGCTCTAGATCATGAGTAGGGTAATTGAGCTCATGCGGCTTAAGTTGGCGAGAAGCATAAGCCACAACATGGCCATCTTGCATTAGCACACAGCCCAAACCTTGTAGAGAGGCGTCACAGAAGACGACGAAATCCTTGCTTGTGTCCGGCAGGACAAGCACAGGAGCGGACGTGAGCTTGGCTTTCAGGGCTTGGAAGCTCTCTTCAGCTTCGGCAGTCCATACGAACTTTCTATCCTTCTTGAGAAGGTCAGTCAATGCCTTGGCTATTTTGGAGAAAGCTTCGATGAATCGGCGGTAGTAACCCGCCAATCCGAGAAAGCTACGAATGTCCTTGACTGACATTGGAGTTTTCCAGTCTAGAATAGCTTGAATTTTGTCGGGGATGACTTCCACACCATTGGCAGATATTACATGTCCAAGGAAGACAAGTTTATCCAACCAAAACTCACACTTGGAGAACTTGGCATAGAGACGGTGTTCACGAAGCCGTGTCAGAACCAACCGAAGGTGTTCATCATGCTCTTCGTCGGTTTTAGAATAGATGAGGATGTCATCGATGTAAATGACGACAAACTTATCAAGATAATCCATGAAAATGGAATTCATGAGCCTCATGAAAGTAGCTGGAGCATTTGTGAGACCAAAGGACATGACGGTATACTCATATGAGCCATAGCGAGTAACAAATGCCGTCTTTGGGATATCCTCCTTTCTGATCTTTATTTGATGGTACCCTGACCTCAGATCCATCTTGGAGAATACTCTTGCACCAGCTAACTGATCCAACAGATCATTGATCGAGGGATAGGATACTTGTTCTTGATTGTCACCGCATTCAACGGTCTATAGTCAGAGACAAGACGAGGCACGGTAGAATCCCTCTTCTTGACAAAGAGTACCGGACAACCCCAAGGTGAACTGCTAGGCTGAATAAATCCTTCGCTAACAGCTGATCAATTTGCTCCTTCAACAGAGCCAACTCTTCCACCGGCATGCGGTAGGGCTTCTTGGAAATTGGAGCAGTACCGGGAAGCAAGTCTATGACAAACTCCACACTTCGATCAGGTGGCATGCCAGGCAATTCTTCTGGGAACACATCCGGGAAGTCACACACCACGTGTATGTCCTGGATTTCAGGAGGGGACAAGCCTTCCATGAAACATAGGGTGATCTCCGGGGAGAGGGGATTGTCTGATGATGGAGGTCCTGAATATGTAGCCCAAAACTGCACATCGTAACCGGAAGGGTGGGTCACGGTGATGGACTTAGCAGCACAGTCGAGATTAGCATGGTATCTTGCTAACCAGTCCATGCCCAGTATGGCATCAAGGCCCTTCGACCTCAAGGCTATCAACGGGAAAGGGAAGGACAGGGATGCTATGATAATCTGGACCTCAGGAGTAACGCCATCGGTTTGCCATTTGGAGCCAGGGGTAGAGATCATCAAGGGACTGCTCATCTTCTCAAACGGTATTTGGTGATCTTTTGCAAACGCAATAGAGATGAATGAATGCGATGCTCCAGAATCAAACAAAACGGTAGCAAGATGGTTGTTGATTCGAAGCTCACCCATAAGGACGCCAGGATCCTCTTCAGCTTCTTCAGCAGAGACGTGGTTCAGGCGACCACGCACCAAAGGTCCAGCCTTGCCAGTTGGAGTGGCAGGGGCTCGTGCAGGAGTTATAGCGAGAGGTGCCTTCTGGGGGCACTCCCTGGAGTAGTGACCAGCCTGGCCACAGTGTAGCAAGTGAGTCCAGGTGGAGCAGGTAGCATAGGACGGTACCCACTTCCGCCTATCCCAAGTGTCGAAGTAGTGGGACGCGGAGGAGGTGGCCTATATCCTGCTGCCCTCGGCATGAAGGGAGCACGAGGTACGGCGCTGTAGGGACAAACACCCTGCGCTTCTTGCTCTCAGAACCCGAGGAACTCTGGTGATCCCCATGTGCGGGCCTCTTGGAAGCTTCAAGTTCTTTCTTCCTTGCTCAAGGGTGAAAGCCTGGTTGAACAGCTCCTGATAGGTCTGGAACCTGAAGGGCAACTCATAGCGAGCTGCGGATTCAGACCCTTGCGGAACAGCTCTTGCTTGTCAGCATCATTGGTCACGTCCCTTGGGGCGTAACGAGAGATGGTTGAACTCACGACCATAAGTGCGGAGGTCCATCCGTCCCTGTTGCAGATCCAGGAACTCCCTCCTCTTCAATCCATGATTGGCTGGGAATGTACTCCGCTCGGAAAGGCAGTGCGGAATTCAGCCCAGGTGAAGACATGGTTGGCTGGAAACAAAGCCACATGGCTTTCCCACCAACAGCCAGCAGCACCAACCAAGAGATAGGTGGCAAAGTTGACTTGCTCAGCCAATGGGACATGCAGCGCGGAGAACTTGCGCTCCAAAGCACGAAGCCAATCATCAGCTTCCAGTGGCTCCTTAGCATCAGCAAAGGTGGGTGGCTGGAGCGCAGGAACTCAGTGAGAGTGTTGCACTCGTTCCTCCGTGCATTCTGCTGCACCAACTGCTCAAGCAAGCGCTCATTGCGCCCACGGTTCTCCTCAATGGCCATCAAGACTTGAGCCATCGAGGGTGGTGGCGGCAGATCATCCTCATCATCATTGTGGTTACCGCGACCACCACGGCCTCCACGACCTCCTCGAGCCATTCTGGAGATTTGACAATGACACGGTTAGTATCTTTCTCCGAATGGTCGAACAATAGCATTAGCGTCTTCACAAGTACACAGACTAGGGACGATAATACTTTGCGAGAAGGAAAACAACAAGATAGAACTTGGGTCGAAGATCAGCATCATGTGCTACTAGTGAGAGTTAAGAAATCACAACTTAACACACTCTAGTTGGCACAATCCGGGACCTTATGTTCAAGTCCTGGGTTAAAACCCAAAGAAAGGATCAAAGATTACTCGGTAGAAACATCTGAGTTGATTTGGATTGCAACGCAGCGGGAGCAACGTGACACATAACACTAAAGGTCGAACCCACCCACGTTTCTCCTAATTTTGAAGTAACAGGTGAGAAGTAAAACCTTTAAACTCAAATCGAGGTAAGATTGCTCCGAGATTAGAGGGTAACCAGATAAGGAGTAAAAAGAATCCTAAGATGGTTTTCACAACTCATTTTTAGGTTAAAATATTTTCACAAACACTAGACTCAACATCGACCAGTAGAAGGGTTTCCTACAGGCAGTACTGCTCTGATACCAACTTGTGGCGCCCGACCCGACTGCTATACAGTGATGCTGTGTGTCACCGGTTAAGCGATACAACCGGAGGTTACGGGTTTACCAATCCCCGGCCAAAACCTTTGGCAGGCGTTGCTGGGTACACCTCACTCCAGACAACGCAACACCCCGATTGATGCCTTAACACAGGCACAACTATCAAAGCATAATAGTAAGATCAAGACTTGTGGAACAACTGGCACATCACAGACTCTACGACACAAAAATATATAGTTCAACTCTTATACAGAGAAAGATAGCAAATGACAACCAGAGGTCACAGACCCAACATTACAACAAGCGGAAGCAAATTAGGTTGTTCTAAACAACAAGAACCAACATATGGCCTAAGAGGCCTACAGATAAACATCACAGCGCCAGCTGTTCCAGGATGTCCCAAGCTGCCACCTGGGAACCCCAGACTACTCGTCGACGTCCACAAAGAACCCACCTTCGAGTCGGTGAAGTCCTCCTCTGAAACAAAAGCAAAGACGTTGAGTTCGACGAACTCGCAAGATTAAGAGCTAATATATGCTCGATGATTGGTTTCAAGGTTTTATGGCTCTTTTGCATAAAGCTGATTTTATTTATGAAAAACATAACTCAAAGGCATCGACTATTAGAACATTTTCAAAGAGGGGTAAGAAGTAACTCTTTTCTTTGAGATCACCTTTCTCAAACATCACCAACATCACCATTGTACCTGTTCATCAAAGGCACCTCCCCGAATCACCCTCGAGGAAGTCAACCTTACATTCGTGGAATTGGTACCTCTAGTACCCAGTTTTAATCATTCCGTTTAAGTTATTCTATGATCATCGTCCATTCCCAAGTCGTCCGTAACCGTGGACACGGCTTTTCGAAAAGATTTAACCCTGCAGGGGTGTACAAATGTTTGCCACGCGTACCGTCCGGCCCATTACCTGCGCATTAGCTCTCTTCCTTGGAAAGCCGGCTGGGTGGGAGCGGTGTCGACTTCTCCCTCGTTAAGGACTTTCCAGGATCATCAGTGGCAGTAGGGCTGCCAGGATCACAACACCCCGCCCCACGGCCACTTATTTTCCTAACACCACAATCCTCATCTCATTCTCAGCCACCAACTCACGCACGCGCAAATGGAAGCCCGAACTAGAGGACCCTGGCTAGCCCCGCTCGAGTTATTTAGTCTATGAGGGTTCCTGCAATTGCATAGGCCTCACGCATGGTTGCACGCTCAGTCTTGGTTCAGGAGGTACAGAACTCGCACCTAGGCGGCAAGAACGAGACAACCCACCACATTCCATGTGGCCTCTCATCCCCACCTTCTTAGCATTTTATTATCCATCTCCACAATTCTCCACCATCAACATCACTGTCACAAGTTAACACCTGTTTCCAGCATTCACCATCCCTAGTACAACTAGGCATTTCACTAAGCATGGCTAAGCACTTGCATAGCATAGTAAGTATTCCATGGCCAACAATACAAACCTATGGTAATAGGAAGGTAAAACAGGTATTGGCAACAGGATTCTAATGCAACTAGTAGGATACTCTAATCCAGGCAAAAGACATTTAGAACCGCATGCAATATTATAGTGGAGAAAATAATTGCGGAAAATAGGATAAGATATGCTCAGAGGGGGGATTACGCTTGCCTTGTTCAGAGTGCTGGTAGTACTGCTCGGCGGGGTATTGAGGTGGAACCCCGTCTGCTTGATCTAACGAAGCACACACGGGAAAACAAATCAATCACCACACATGTGTACCATGCAATGCACAATCACAAGATGACATGACAAGTTTATGCAAGGTAGCATCATTTAGTTATCTAGCAAAATTAAATGGAGAGCCAAATAATTAGGCAATTATTTGGAAGCAACCCCATATTTAACTTAATGATTTTACTACTATTAGAGGTGCACCAATTTAAGGGTGGGCAAGTATGCATGATGATGATTATGATTTTGGGTAGCTCGCATTTTTCTGAGCGTTCCGATATAAAGAACAGACTTTTCGGAGGTTCCAATTAAAAGTTATGATTTTTAGAATTTCCTCTTTTTAAATTCATTATTTTTTTATTAATTATTTTATTTTCAACAACGATTAAGAATTATTTTTCCTCGGATTCGGGAGAGATGGAGGAAGTAGTTGAATCATCGGCGTTGATGTCTCTAACGCGCGAGGGGGGGAGCGGGAATCCTGCGCGAGAGGGGGGAAAAAGAAAACAGCACACGAAAAAAAAACAAAAGAAAAACTAGGCCAGTCTCCCACCCGGCCTGGGCTGGCTGACGGGCCGGCCAGCCTTCAGAGGCCACCGGCCTCCCGGTCGGTTTGGGCTGGCTGTGAGGCCGGCCCCGTGACAGAAGCCAACGGCCTCCCGCACGGCCTGGGCTGGCTGTGAGGCCGGCCGTGCTCATCGCGACGGAGACGAAGGCGACGGTGAGTACGGCGAGCATCCCGGCGACGCTACGGCGAGAGGAGGAGGGGGAAGGGCACGGGGTGGTTCGGGGGCTCACCACGGACACGCTCGAAGCAACGGCGAGGTGCGGAGTGCGGCGGAGGCGGCGGCAATCGGCCGGCGAAGCGGCGGCGACGCTACGGCCGTGGTCGAAGAGAACGGGGCGGCGACGGTGATTCCTCGCGTCCCCGGACCGATTCCTACCACGAGGAGGCGGAGGGAAACACGGCGGAACTTTCGCCCCTCACGGCGATGCACGAGGTGGACTACAGCGGCGGGGATTTGACGGCGAACGCGAGCTCCGGCTCGGCCATGGCGTGGAGAGGACGGGGAGCAGAGGGGCAGGGAGCAAGGGGGTAGGGCAGGGCAGTGGGCCTCAGGATACTCTGCTCCTCTTCGTGGTGGACGACAGCGAGGGGGCCCGGCGTGGTCGTCGCGCGGCAGGGGCGGGTCGGCGACCTGGTGCGACGCGAGCTCGGCGGCTCGGTCGCTACAGCGCGAGGAAGAAGACCATCTTCCAGAAAACCCCCTGCCTCAAATATTTCCATCACCGTTTGGTCCTCCTGGAATTACAAAGTAGCCCTTTTCTGTTTAAAAAAAAATAAAACCAGTAGCTTTTCCTGATTTAATTGAGGCACCGGATTTGCTTATAAAAATTGGGGAAAAATTGGGGGGCCTCCCAACACCAAGTAGAGGCACCACAAAAATTGGCGCTGCCAAATAAAAAGTTTTGGACAGCATTTGTCCATAGTATTTAGTTTAAGCAATTTTTGCTAATTCTCCAAATGTTGTTATTTAACAAATTTGGTGCAAATGCAAAAATAATATTGTGAACTCTTGGAACTTCCTTGACAAATATGGATGTCCAAGTATTTTTGTTTTGCAACTTTGAGTGTCTTCTTTGTTTGGAGATTATGTTGAAACAAGTTTTCCATTATTGGTTCTCAACATTGTCAAGAATAAATTGTGTGTGGCTTAGCAATTTAAATAGATGCAATGATGCATGCATGCCATGATGCAAAGGAGGACACAAAAGTGAAAATTTGGTACTCAAATTTTGGTTCACAGGTTTTGGGCTGTTACAGACAGCAACCCCTAAGGTTGTGGATGTGCTGTTGCCACTAGGGGTAACCTAATGATGCTTTGTCTAAGGATAAATGTGTTGTTTACATTATGCACTTTATTTAATGCAATTGTCTGTTGCTTGCAACTTAATACTGGAAGGGGTGCGGATGCTAACCTGAAGGTGGACTATTTAGGCACATATGCATGCTGGATAGCGGTCTGTGTACCTTGTCGTAATGCCCAAATGAATCTCATAGTAGACACTACAACTTGCACATGCATGTTATGCCCTTTTCAATATTGTCAATTGCCCAGCTGTAATTTGTTTACCCAGCATGTTAGTTATTTATTATGAAGAGACACCACTAGTGAACTATGGACCCCGGTCCATTCTTTTACATCTGAAATACAATCTACTTCAATTATTGTTTTCTTTCGTTCTTTGCAAACAAACGTCTAATCCACACTATATGTCTAATCCTTTGTTTTCAGCAAGCCAGTGAGATTGACAACCTCACTGTTAAGTTGGGGCAAAGTATTTTTGTTGTTTTGTGTGTAGGTTCCAAGTCAACCGCCAGGACCTCCCCTATGACACCGCACTTTTTCTGGCACCATTGCTAGGAAGAGGAAGCACTCCACCAACACCACTTTTTCTGGCACCGTTGACACCTTCGGAAGTGTCTTCATCTCCTACTGGTTCGATAACCTCGGTTTCATACTGATGGAAAACTTGTTGCTGCACTCATCTTACCTTCCTCTTGGGGTTCCCAACGAACGTGTGACTTTCACGTCATCAAGCACTTTTTTTGGCGCCGTTGCTGGGGAGGTCAAGCCTTCTGTTAGGGGAGTCTCTCACTTCCAATCTCTTTACTTTGTTATTGTCTTGCTTAGTTTATTTTTATTTTGTCTTGTTTGCTCTCTTTATCAAAAACACAAAAAAAAATAGTTACTTGTTTTTATTTTGTTATTTCGGCCTAGAGTTCTTTTTGCTAAAATGAGTACTCCTGAGAACACCAAGTTGTGTGACTTCACTAGAACAAATAATAATGATTTCATATGCTCTCCCATTGCTCCACCTGCTTCTAAAGCAGACTTTTCTGAAATTAAACCTGCTCTATTAAATCTTGTTATGAAAGAGCAATTTTCTGGTGTTAGTACTGATGATGCTGCTGCCCATCTTAATAATTTTGTTGAACTTTGTGAGATGCATGGACTAAATGGATGGGGATATTATAAAACTGAAATTATTTCCTTTCTCTTTGAGAGGAAGATCTAAAGAATGGTGACTATCTTTGCCTAGAAATAGTATTGATTCATGGACTAAATGTAAAGATGCTTTCATTGGAAAATATTATCCTCCTGCTAAGATTATATCCTTGAGAAGTAACATTATGAACTTCAAGCAGTTTGATAATGAACATGTTGCCCAAGCATGGGAGAGAATGAAATCATTGGTAAAGAATTGTCCCACCCATGTACTGACTGCTTGGATGATCATCCAAACCTTTTATGCAAGACTAAATTTTTCTTCAAGAAACCTTCTGGATGCTGCTGGAGGTACCTTCATGTCCATCACTTTGGGTGCTGCAACAAAGCTTCTTGATGATATGATGATTAATTATTCTGAGTGGCACACCGAAAGGACTCCTCAAGGTAAGAAGGTAAATTCTATTGAAGAAACCTCTTCTTTGAGTGATAAGATTGATGTTATTATGTCTATGCTTGTGAATGGTAAATCTCATGTTGATCCAAATAATAGTGCTAAATTTTTTCAAAATATGGGAGACAATGGTTCCTTTGCCATTGACCATAATGATTTTGATTTTGATGATTGCAATATTTCTGAAGTAATTATGTTCTTGCAAAAGCTAGCTAGAAGTCCTAATGCTAGGGCTATTAACATGGCTTTCACAAAACATATTACAAATGCTCTCATACAAGCTAGGGAAGAGAAACTAAAACATGAAGCTTCTATCCCTAGAAAGTTAGAAGATGGTTGGGAGCCCATCATTAAGATGAAGGTGAATGATTTTGATTGTAATGCTTTATGTGATCTTGGTGCTAGCTGATAAACCACAAGTATAGGGGATCGCAACAGTCTTCGAGGGAAGTAAAACCCAAATTTATTGGTTCGACACAAGGGGAGCCAAAGAATATTTGTAAGCCTTAACAGATGAATTGTCATTTCAGCTGCACCTGTGAATAAACTTGCTCGACACAGATTATCAGTAGCAACAGTTTTATAGCAGTAGTAGTAGTGAAATAATAGCAGCAGTAAAGTAAACACAGCAGAAGTGATTGCGGTAAACAGCAGGATTAAAATACTGTAGGCATAGGGATGGATGAACGGGCGTTAAATGGATAAGATAGTTCATATAATAATCAAGACATAGGCATTTGCAGATAAATAATGATAAAGCATCCAAGTACTAAGTAACCATAGGCATGTGTTCTGTCCTACCAGCCCGTTGTAGCGGGGCCTTAAGGGAAACTAATGGTAATTAAGGTACTCCTTTTAATAGAATACCGGAGCAAAGCATTAACACTCCGTGAACACATGTGATCCTCACATCACAGCCATCCCCTCCGGTTGTCCCAATTTCTGTCACTTCATGGCCTCGGGTTCCGGACAATAATATGTGTATACAACTTGCAGATATGATCTAAAACAATGATTATCCTCGTGATACAATAACATGTTCAGATCTGAAATCATGGCACTCGGGCCCTAGTGACAAGCATTAAGCATAACAAGTTGCAACAATGACATAAAGTACTAACAACGGATACTCGGCACCATGCCCTAACAATCTTATAGCTATTACATGAACAATCTCATCTAATCTCTACCATCCCCTTCAGCCTATAGCGGGGAATTACTCACACATGGATGGGGGAAACATGGATGGTTGATGGAGAGGCATCGGTGATGATGATGGTGATGATCTCCTCCAATTCCCTGTCCCGCGGAGTGCCAGAACGGAGTTTCTGGTCCCCGAAATAGGGTTTTCGATGGTGGCGGCGCTCTGAGGTGTTTCTGGAAAAAGTGGTCGACCCCCCCCCCCCCCGACGTTTTTAGGTCAGAGGCAATATGTAGTCGAGAGGGGGACGCAAGGGGGCACCCGAGCCGGCCTCACCATGTGGTGGCGCGGCCCAGGGCCCACCGCGCCGCCACGTGGTGAGGGCGCCTCGTGGCTCTTCTCCGTTTCCCCTTCTGGCTCTGTGGGTCTTCTGCTAAAATAGGAACTTTGCCATATTTTCTGGGGATTTTCCCGAAAGTTGGATTTCTGCACAAAAACAAGACACCAGGGCAATTCTGTTGAAAACAGCGTAGTCCGTGTTAGTTGTATTCAAAACACATAAATTAGAGGCAAAATAACAACAAAAGTGTTCGGGAAAGTAGATACGTTTTGGAGTATCACTAGCATTTCTGTTATACCTAAGAAACTTTATGATATGCTTGATTTGCCACCTTTGGAACATTGTTATTTGGATGTTTATCTTGCTGACAATGATATGAAGAAACCTTTGGGGAGAGTTGATGATGTTCTTATTATGGTTAAAAATAACCTTGTCCCCGTTGATTTTGTTGTTATGGACATCGAATGCGATGCATCTTGTCCTATTGTTTTGGGAAGACCTTTTCTTAGAACTGTTGGTGCCATTATTGATATGAAAGAAGGAAATATAATGTACAATTCCCACTCAAGAAAGGTATGGAACACTTCCCTAGAAAGAGAATGAAGTTGCCTTTTGATTCTATTATTAGAACAAGTTATGATTTGGATTCTTCTTCACTTGGAAACACTTGATTTTCACTTTCTGCGCCTAGCTGAAAGGCGTTAAAAAAAGCGCTTATGGGAGACAACCCATGTTTTTATTTCTGTAATTTTTCTTTTTCTTTGAGTCTTGGAGTTTGTTTACTTCTGTAACAACTCCTTTGTATCTTTATTTTATTGCATTGTTGTGCCAAGTAAAACCTCTAATAGAAAGTTGATGCTAGATTTGGATTTCTGCGCAGAGACAGATTTTTGCTGTCGACCGTTTTGAGCTGTACGCACTCCAGAAAAATCTAAAAATTCTGAAATAATTCAGGCGTGATCCTCATATATGTACGCAACTTTCATTAGTTTTGACTTTTCGCATATGAGCAACTTAAGTGCCTCGTAAAATTCGTCTTTCCAGACTGTTCTGTTTTTGATAGATTCTGTCTTTTATTTTGCATTCTCTCTTTACTGTATTTGACTGGATTTCTTCGCTCCACAAAATATCAGTGGTTGTAGCTAATGTCCAGAAGTATTGGAGATGATTGTGTCATCACAGACCTTGTGAATTTTTGATTATGCACTAACCCTCTAATGAGAATTACTCTGAGTTTGGTGTGAAGGAAGTTTTCGAGAATCAAGAGAGGAGGATGATATGATATGATCAAGAAGAGTGAAAAGACTAAGCTTGGGGATGCCCCCGTGGGTCACACAAGCATATTTCAAGAAGACTCAAGCGTCTAAGCTTGGGGATGTCTGATGCATGTAAAATGCATACATGAACTTTGTACTATATTACTTATATTCCAATCATATTTGCATCATATAAGGGTTATATCAATGTTTTATAATGATTTTGAGAATATTTGGTATGTTTCCTATTTTTATGGAATTAACCCTGCACAGTCAGAAAACATCTTTTTTAGTGTTTTGGACTTTCCGGGAGCTTCGGGACTACAAAAAGGGAAAGGTCAGAGAGCACGGTTCAGAATTTTCGAGACGAACGCGATGGGCTTAAATTGAAGAACAGAAGCCCAACAGGCTGGGAATTAGGGGGTCCCATGCGGCCTACTGTACCTGGCCGCGTGGGCCCACCTCTTTTCCCCTCGTGGCTTCGATGCCGTCCGTTTTCATCTCCGTGGCTTCGTATTGACCTAAAACCGACTATAAAAATAGCCCCCCGAGGAGTTTCGCGAGGTGGCGGCGGAGAAACAGAAAACCAAGAAACAGGAGACAAAAGGCTGCCGCTGGAGAAGATCGGAGGAGGGAACGCTGCCGGAATCACCTCCGGAGGGCTCCTCCATCCCCCCTCCGGAGTCTCCATCAACACCACCATCAAGACCAGCACCATCTTCATCAACCTCTTCATCAAGTGTGCTCACCATGACCATGTGTGAGTAGTTTCCATCGAGGCTGAGGGCTCATACCGGTAGCTATGTGGTTCATCTCTCTCTCCCATGGTGTGATCTTTATGTGATCATGAGCTTTGTAATCTAGTTGGATCCATGGATGTTACTCTTCATTATCTTATGAATTATGCTACTTGAGTGGTTTCATTAAAATAAACTCCGGAGTCACCTTTGTCCCATGGTGCGAAGTTGACAGTGTGCGCACCGTGTGTGACTCTTAGGCTAAAGTTTACAGGAATATTTATCATGAGCTATTATTTGTGTTGGATGTCTCTATGAAATTGTGGTGTTTGTCTAGTACTATTTTGGGGCGCTCTTAGTGACATTGGGGTCCCCTAGATGTGGAATGCAACTTTAAGGTGTGCTTTTGTAGCCCTACACAATGAATTGTTATCCAACATGAGAATAGTTTAGAGTAGCATAGTGAAGAGGAAATATCTATGTATTCAATTATATTATTATTGTTGAGAGTGTCCACTAGTGAAAGTATGATCCCTAGGCCTTATTTCCAAGCATTGAAACACTGTTTGCTCTCATTTTGGCTCAAGTTTGCTTGCTGTCATTTTTATTTCAGATTGCAATTACCACTCATAATCATCCATATTACTTGTATTTCACTATCTCTTCGCCGAACTAGTGTACCTATACATCTGACAAGTGTATTAGGTGTGTTGGGGACACAAGAAACTTCTTGTATCTTAATTGCAGGGTTGCTTGAGAGGGATATCTTTGACCTATACCTCCCTGAGTTCGATAAACCTTGGGTGATCCACTTAAGGGAAACTTGTTGTTGTTCTACAAACCTCTGCACTTGGATGCCCAACACTGTCTACAAGAATCGAAGCGTGCGTAGACATCAAGACATTTTCTGGCGCCGTTGCCGGGGAGGTAAGGTAAAAGGTACTCACATCTTCTGGCTACTAAGCTATCTAGCACTGTTGTCGGCGTGTGTGTGCACGAAGGTATCTTCTTTAGATTCTGCAATTATATCTTTTTGTTTCTTGTTTTTATTTCACTAGATAGGCTTAATGGAAAACAACAAAAAAATTAGAGAGCTATATGAAATTTATCTTGAGTTAGGACATGATGTGTTTGAAGAGAAAATTAAAAAACACATGGAAAATTATTTGCATGATGGTAGCAATGTTATCACTATAAATTCTTTGAACACCATTATTGCTAATGCTCTGGAAAAGTTTAAGCTTGGGGAAGCCGTTGTTGATGAATGTGATATTTTTAGTCCCCCAAGTTTCGAGGAGA
Source organism: Poa pratensis (assembly GCA_947311845.1). Lineage (NCBI taxonomy): Eukaryota > Viridiplantae > Streptophyta > Magnoliopsida > Poales > Poaceae > Poa > Poa pratensis. The sequence continues at coordinate 28,091,016 of CAMZMU010000074.1, forward strand.
AAATTTTCTTTGATGATACTTTGTCTCTAATATATGATGATTACAATGATTGTGATATTTTCACTCCACCTACTATTGAGGATATAGTTTATGTTGATTATGATATGCCTCCTATATATGATGTTTACAATGATGAATACGATATTTTCTGTCCATCTACTATTGAGGATAAAAATCATTTCGATTATTCTATGCCTCCTATTGATGGTGATTACATTGATGGATGTGATATTTTTACTCCCACTATTACTAATGAAACTGTTTATGCTTGTGTGGAGAGTAATGGTACTGTTATGCTTATGGATCATGATAATAATGCTTTATGTGATAGCTATATTGTTGATTTTATTCATGATGCCGCTGAAAATTATTTTGAGAGAGGAAAGTATGGTTATAGAAATCTTCATGTTACTAAATTTATCCTTTTTATGATGAAGGTTTTGGCCTTTCTCTTGATTTGCTTTTATTTGTTGGGTACTTTAAAACCTACTGGTCCTTATGAGAGAGGGAGACACGGTTTCATATATCTCAATAATATTAAGTCTCCTCTCTTTTTGTTGAAGATTTTGAAGTTGCACTTGCTTTGCCTTCCTATGCTAGTCGCTTTGTGCTTCATTGATTTATTTTATTACAAGATCCCAATGCATAGGAAGTGGGTTAGACTTAAATGTGTTTCATATTTTCTCTTGATGCGCTCTTTCCGATGTGAGCATCATTAAAACTATCAAAGCCTAACTATATGGCTATAAAGAAAGCGCTTTGCGGGAGGCAACCCGGTTATTTTTATGTGTGACACACATCACTCCGGAGGCAGGCATGGCGATGTAGAGCCCTCCGGTGATGATTCCACTCTCCAGCAGGGTGCCGGGAAGAGTTTCAGAACCCTCCCGAGTTAGGGTTGACGGCGGCGGCAGCTCTGGAACTTTTCGTGGTTTTTGACTCGGGTACTTAGGATTTTCCCGTCAAAGGCAATTTATAGGCGAAGGGGCAGCGTCGGTGGAGGCCCATGGCCTCCTCACCACGTGGCGGCGCGACAGCATGTGGGACCGCGCCACCAGGTGGTGAGGATGGCCCACGGCCCCCCTTCGTCTCTCCTTCGGACTCCGTGTACGTGTCAGAAAAATAGGGAATTTGGCTTTTGTTTCGTTCAATTCCGAGAATATTTCCAGAACAACTTTTCTGAAACCAAAAACAGCAGAAAATAGGAACTGGCACTGTGGCATCTTGTTAATAGGTTAGTCCCAAAAAATTAACGAAAATGATATAAAGTGTATATAAAACATGTAGCAATTGGCATAATATAAGCATGGAACATCAGAAATTATGGATAGGTTGGAGACGCATCACGGTGCTCAGAGGAGGGATGAGAGGAGCGGGGTCTCCCGTGGCCTGGCGACGGCGCCGCGAGTTGAGGAAGAGCAGGACACAAAACTGTTCACGGACAAATGACTATCATACCCCGAGTCACTAGACCTGATGTTTTACTTTTAATGCTTGGACTGCTGGAACAATTTGGAAGTGTCGGCCCAGTGAAAACTAGGGTACCCTGGGCCGGCCCTCCCCAGGGTTTGACCCCCGGCTGCGAAGGCTACTAAAGACCAGGCGAGTCCGCCTAAAGAGGCCCGCGAGGAGCTCTGCCTCGCAGGGGCACGCGAGGGCCCCGACATCGAAGAAAGCGACTAAGTCCCCAAGGACCAGGAGACCGCCTCGGGAGACCTTCCCCTCCCGAGGCGTCGTAGCACTCGAAGTGCTTGGTGAGGCTCTGCCACTTTTACAGGGCGCACATGGGCCCTGTGCCCCGCGGCAGGACGACGCACACATCCGTGCAGGGTGACGAAGGGGCCGCAGTTGCCGTTTCCATGCTTAAAGGGGAGCGACAAAGCTGCCCTAAGCAGGGAGGATTACCAAGCATACCATTACGGCGCTAAGGGGACAACCTGCCGCTCCGCTCCAACGACGACGTCACCGGAGTGACCCCACGAACCGCTGAGCGCCGGCCGCTACTCAGGCCGGACGGTGGCAGGACCTGACGAAGACCAGCAAGACCAACACGGTGGACTGCGTCCACAACCTCTTGGACCAGGGGTGCGCCGCCCTCCTACACCGGCACTGCGGAGGAACCCTAGCTTCCGCCCCCGGGCCTATATATGGAGGAGAGGCACCACCGGAGAAGAGGATCGATCTCTCCTTCACTCAAGACCACTATCCCAAAGAGAAAGGAGAGCTCCTGCACCCAAGGAGTCTCGCCATTGTTGTAAGCTTCGCCCTCGGCAAGCAACTCTGTACTGTAACCTCTCGAAGCAGTGCAATATAACACAGCAGGAAGTAGGGTCTTTACTCCGCACGGAGGGCCTGAACCTGGGCACGAGCTCGTGTCCATCTCTGTCATGATGAGTTCTCGCAAGTTCGTCGAGCTTGGTCGCCGAGGTTGACGAGTGTTGATAAGTGTCGCGTTCAGCCCCTCTCGATTCCTGGTTCTCGGGACTATTCTCCGACAGGAAGGGATAGAGTGAAATCAAACGGCTCAACTATTTTTGGATGGGCGCTACCTAAAACTACTGGCCATAGTTCTCCAAGCACCTTGAAAGAGCCGAGAAGGTTCGTCATTTTAACTGAAAGGAGCCTCAGCCTCCCGTTCCTTGATCTATTCCTCTGTCAACGGAATAAATTTATACTCCCTCCGTTTTTAATTAATTGATCAGATTTAGTATAAACTTGTACTAAATCTGAGTCAATTAATTCAGAATGGAGGGAGTATTAGAGAACTGATCCTTCCTCAAAAAATAAATCTGAGAACTGATCAAACACACTCAAAATGGGTGTCGGGTTAGCAGCTTTCTCAAGATCAAGATTCATAATTCATAGAGATGAGCGTGTCAGCCGCATCATTACAGAAAAACGTACCACGGTCAAATAAAGGAAAATTCCCCCTTTCGCAGCTGAGGCGTGGATGATGTTGAACAATTAGGCTTTTCCTTCCTTACAAATAAATAAAAATATAGACCTGGTAAAGAAAAAAAATTCACAGGACAAGGTTCTTTCCTCCAAATGCTCTTTTATTACCGAGTAAATAAACAAATTCCAACTAGCAGTGCGTGAATGAAATTACAAAACTCAGCTGCGTGGAACACAATGTCAATGTCGCTGCACACGTGCCCTATGAATGAAACGAATGAAATTATGCTACTGTAACTGAAATTAAAGAACTGTGGTCTTTCTTAATCAATCGAGTGATTGCCTAGGCCTAATCCACCGATCAGTTATAGACAGTCCTCGTCGTCGTCGTCAGGGGTCAGCAGTACACGCGACGACGACAGCAGCAGCGGCGGCGCGCATGCACGGCGGCGTTCTCAAAAAAGGACGCCTACGCCGTGTGTGCACGGACGCAACGCTCTGATGTGTGCGCGCGCGGCAGCCACGTCCGGCGACTCCGCGCGCAGCTGGCTACTGCTCCGCGGGCGGGGCCAGCGAGTCGATGAAGCGGGTGAGGTCCCTGTTCACGAGCGCGTTGGACCTGACGGCGTTGTCCTTGGCAAGGGTGTCCACCAGCGCCCTTGGCACCAGACACTTGTCCTCGGCGGCCAGCCGCTCCTGCATGCCGCCGCACAGGAGCAGCGCGTGCATATTCTCCTGCGCCATGGGTGGCACCTTCTCCTCCTGAAAAACCATAGAGAACGAACATAATTGGTACACTGCGTTGATCGAAAGGTTGGACTCAATGGCAAACTGTACGTGGTGAAATTCAGTGATCGTGTTGATTAGATTCGGTACCTCGACGGTTTGCAGGAGGCGAGCATGCCGACCTGGGCCTGGAGGAGCTTCACGTGTCGCGCGGCCTCCTGCAGCATCTCGGCGGTGTTGAGCTTGTGGCCGCCGGGGATGAGCCGCGACAGCTCGGCCGTCTTCTCGCTGATCCGGCGCCGGCGCTCCCTGGCCGCGGCGCTCTACGAGGACCCGTTGCCGCCCGCTGCGGGCTGCATCCTCTTCGTGTCCGCCCCGTGCACGAACGGCGGATACACCTGCGACGGCGGCGGCGGCGGCAGTGGCAGCGCGAAGTCGGTGAAGAAGTCCGGCAGCGGCGGAGGCACGTGCTGGGCGCCGAGGGTGCCGTCGGCGGCCGTGAAGTCGAACCACGAGTCCTCCTCGAGGACTCCGGCGCGCGGCTTCTTGGCGCAGCGCTGCTCGTCGTCGTCGTCGTCGTAGCAGGGGATGATGTTGAGGAACTCGTCGAGGCCGGCATTGACGGCGGGGTCGAGCGGGTCGTAGACGAAGCCGAGGAGCGCGTCGCCGACGTCGGGGTGGACGTCCTGCAGGAAGCTCACGTCCTTGTAGTCGTAGTCGAGGCCGTAGTACTGGAAGAGCGGGGGCGCGGTCGGTGTCGGGTGGAAGCTGAGCGCGGCCATGGACATCGGGTCGTGGTTGCTCGCTAAACTGCTTGCTTGCTAGTGCTGGTGTCTCGGCGCAGAGCTCAACCGCCTTGGGCGTGGGGCAGAAGCGAGAGAGAGTCAAGGGAGGAGGAGGTGGAGACGGCGGCTGAACTTAACACAGAGGCAAGCGCAGTGATTAGTGGTGGTCTTAACGATTGCTTCGCGCCATAACCGTCCCTCATTTGGCGGGACGACGAGGCGGCGCCCCGGCCCACTCGCTCCACCTTAACCGCCATGCCATTCTCTCCCGCGGTTATGGAATTATCCTTTTCTTTTTGCTAGCACGATTAATCTTTTTGCGCTCCATATTTAACGAAGAATTATTTTCTTTGTACTAGTATATATAATTGCATGGCAGTTGCAGTGGGCTACTGAATGACGCAGTAAGTATGATTTAATCCTGCTAATATGCAGCCATTGTGGCATGATCTTATTGCTCAATAATGGATTGAACTCTGAAGCAATTTTTCTATCTCAGTTATTACACCGTTAGATAGCAATGCAACGGCGCATGTCGAGAGTGAGGCACAATCTGACAAAGCTGGTAGGCTGAGCTATTTTCTCACCTTTTTTCCATTATTATTTTCCCGGTAATTACCGTCTTGGATTCCCTGGAGCGGTTACCGTCTCCAATCTGTGGCTGAGCCAAGCTATTTTCCCTCCCTTTTTTTCCTTCGATTATTCCGGTAATTATTGTCTTGGATTCTTTCCAGCGGTTAAACAGCTCCTAAATCGTCGCTCCCACGGGCCCCACCTCTCCCTCGTTCGAGTAACCGCCGTTGGCCCTATCCATCTCCCCGCCACGTAGCCTCCCTGGAACCACGGCCCACGCAACCCCTTCCAACTCCTGGGAGCAGGCTAGGGTTCCCGCTGCGAAGCCAGGAAGATGGGCTAGTAGGCCTAGGTCCAAGATATGGAACGTACAAATGGGCTTCCAGCAAAAGAGGCCATGACCCAGTCAAACCCTGGCAGCTCGAGCTTCAGCTCAGTTTCTTTTTCTTCCTTTTACCGGTCAGTTGCTTGCCCAAGATCGATCAGGTGCCAGTCAGCACATGAGGTGCTTAATATTCACTTGCTTCAGTTCAGAATGGAACAGCTACCTTGGATCAAGCAATCGGCTGCATAATAAGAAAGAAGGGCCGCCACCGTCCAAACCATTTGATTATACGCATTCCGTTCGTGATCCCATCACGAGACGCATAAACCTCGCTTGCAATAATTAATCTGTATGATCTCTCTCTCTCTCCCTTGTAGCAATACTGTAATCTAGTGTTTGCCGAAGTTCAGAGGAAAAAAACGAAGTGTCCACTAACTAACGACTGTAATCTACGTCTACTTGGAGATTTAAGTTATCAAAGAAGCAAGCAAACACTGCGCCCCTCACGTGAACTGTGATTAGTTCATCACCTAGTCAACGAGACACTTCCGCTGAGTCCGCTCAACCCAGCAACTCTGCACGCACGCTATACCGAGCGTTTTAGCTCCCTCCACCGCTGCCGCTGAGTTGCATCGGAGATAAATCGATCATTTGACCAGCAATCGGTCAATCCATAAGATCATCAAAATTGTTTTTTGAAAAATCCATATGATGAAAAATTTGCATGTTATTACATGACCGGTACAGAAGAAAAAAAACAAGAGAGGCGCCCACCGTGGGTACATGACCGGAACAGAAGAATAAAAACAAGAGAGGCGCCCACCGTGGGGCTCGAACCCACGACCACAAGGTTAAGAGCCTTGCGCTCTACCAACTGAGCTAGACGGGCTTAGATGTAAAAATTAAATTAACAGCTTACTTATTCAAAATAGTTACTAGTTACTAGTTACTGTACGACTCACACTCACCATTCTGCTGGTACTACTACTAGTACAAGGGGTAGAATTTTTTTATGCGGATGAAGATTACATCAACCAAGCATCTTACAGATAAGCCCAGAAACAAAGAAAAATTACAACTAGGTCCTTCTGAGCTCCAGCGTCTTCTTCGTCGCGCGGCAAGTTCCGCCGGGAGGAGCTCTCCGGCGGCCAGGAAGTCGACGGCACTCGGCACCCAAGCGCCTCCATCCCGCACCACGTCCGACGCCAACTCGGTCAACACCATCTCCATGAAGATCTTCAAGATCCGGCGACGCCATCACGAACGCCGGCTTGAGGGAAAGCACGCCACGGCTCCGAGAAGCGGCGGACGCGCTGAAGACGACGGATCTGCCATGAGGCTCCACCGGAGCATCCAGAGCAGAGGAGAGGACCGCCGCCGACAAAAGCCTCTCCGGCCACGCCGCCACCTCCACAGCGCCGCTGGCAAGCACCCCACGCACACCTAGGCTATGTACACGCCGGGATCCGTTGATTCCTTGTCCTCCCGTCGCCGGAGCGGCCGCCGGAGGGCGGGAATCCGACAAATCGCCGACGGCGAGCTGGTTCGCACGGGTCTGCCCAAAAATCGCCTCCTTTTCACTGTAGATGGGGAAAGGAGAAGAGGTCACAAGGGGTAGAAATTAACAGCTGGGAAGAACACACACGAAGATTTTGATTGCATCCGTTTAACTTTTTCGATAAAAAAAAAAAAGCCTGCGCAGCCGGATCATGTGAGAATCAAAATCTGTGCATAATCTTATCAAGTCTCTAGACAAACTTACAGATACTGTGGAAGTTGATATTGTTGTTGCTGAATGAACATTTCACGTGTGTTTGACTCGGTTGTTTCATTGCGCTCCTCCCGCTTGAGTATCTCTGGGCGTAAGAATCCATCGTACTGGAGGATTGCCTCACGTCGATTTTGTTTCTCCCATGCTCTTTCGCCTAGTTATAGATCTCTTGAATGACATGATGGAACACTTCGATCAATTTGAGCTATGCAAACCTTAATCTTGAATCCTCTCCATCTTCATTCCGATTATTTTTACTACTGAATTAAAGCTTAATCTATCGTTATGAGAACTAGAAGGACACCCCGCGCGTTGCAGCGGGTATCTCTTAAGAAATTTAATAAAACACATGAAACTTGAAGTTGACTAAAGAATATGCAAGATTGAGTTAATCATGATAGTCAACGGGCTAAAAAAATTAGACATCGAATGAATGTGTGGTTTATAATTTAAACATTGGTATGCTTTAGGAGTATATTTGATTGATATAGATAAGATTATATCAACCGGTTGAAGAAACAGATGTTGTGGATGGCTTGCATGAAGATGACATACACATTGCCTCATAATATTTCTAGAAACTTTTTGAGTGAATACATATAAAAGAGCCGATAATTTTGAATAACAGCTATATGATTTTCATCATTGAAAATAATTGACAAAAAGTTCACGGGCGAAACTAATTTCGGTGTTCTACTTGCACATGATTTACTTGTGTAAGTACATAGCAGCATGGTGTGATCTTATTATATGAACTTAAAAAAACATTTTGTGAACAATTTGATGGGCTAAAAAAAGATGATGTGGATTCTTGCATGTAGAGATAGAAAACAATTAATGGATGTTAGTGGGATGACATGGACAATTGATTGGCTAAAAGAGCAAGTGATGTGGATAGCTTGCATGTTGAGATAGAAAAATATTAATTGCACTTAGTGGGGTTTTGCTTTATAAGAAGTATAGATTGGAAGATTAAGAAACCATTTGTCGTCACCTACATGCACAGGTATGTTGTGTTGCGAATGTCCATTGGTTACAAGACTGCGCTGACAATGGGTGATCGACTGAAAGATTTTACGGATCCTACAAGGTATTTATGTCGCTTGCTAAGATCGTACATTTGCTTATCTTGGATTGTCTTTTGTAGCAGTGAGTGTACCCCCTTTTTTTTAGGTTTTTTTAGAGTGCTAATATATACCCTTTATGTATTTGTGACAGTAGTAAACGCATCTGACGAAATATCGTCTAGATTACCCATTCTGGAAGATTTGAATCCTCGTTTTCTAATCCATTTCCTTTGGACAATGTTTGAAGTGATGATTGAGACTAAAAATGAACACAAAAACAATGACGCGTGGAATAAATGGTGAATACAAAGTTGGACATTATCATTGATGCCATCCTCCGATTTTCACATAATTTGACACACCACATAATAAGATGTGTTCTATTCTTACAAATGCCAAAATGGTGTGAAACTTTGTTCAAAATTGTATATATGGTGTATATGCTCCAATGCGGGACGAGGGCCAATGATTGTGATGAGTGGGACCTTAGAGCTTCAAACCTACATACAGTGACCCTTATGGGTAGCCCTGGGCTGGCTATGTACGAGACATCAAATCGTTTCCCGGTCCAAAGTTTCCATTTCCCGGTCTGATAGTCTTTTTATTTTATTCCACTAAATAGCGCAATAAGTAATAGATGACGAAAATGCACAAGTGTAGGGCGTGCGGGTTCCCGGTCTGCGTGCGGGTTTGCGGCGGTGGTCTGGCCGATCCTTTAGAGGGCGGAAGCTTTGCGACTCATCACCGGGCGAAAGCCTTGCCCTGATTGCCGTGTAGAGCAGGCGACGGTGACGCTCTAGGGTGCCGCGTTCTTCTTGAAGACGTCGCTGAGGTGTTGTCTCTCGCTTCTTAGCCTGGAAGCTTCCGGGGGAAACCTTTATCCCATGTGGAATCGGGCGAGGTCGGCGTTTCTGCGCCGTTTGTCTCTTGAGACCTCATCTTGGATGCTTCGCCGGCCAGACGGACCCGTGGAGAGTTGGTGGTTGGCGGCGACGAGCTGCGTGGCGTTCTGTCACTTTTCATTTTCGGCTAGGGGGTGCGTGGCCTAGGGCCGGCGTGGACGTCGGAGCGGCGGCTCCGGATTTGCCTTCGCACTGTTGCGTTGAGGTGTGTGGGTGGTGGCTTTGATCGCTTGGGTGTTTTGGCCGCCGACTCGACTGGAACGCGGCCTTGGGGCCGGTGTGTTGTGTTTCTGTGTTGTATCGGTTTTCGGCCAGTTTTCCTTATAAACTGGCCAATTCATTTCTTCTATATAATCGAAAAGGCGAAAGCCACGTTTCAAAAAAAAAAGGAAATGCACAAGTGTAGCATAAAACATGGAATTTACGGTTTTTCGCAACTGTATCTGCAATTCTTCTCGATCAGCCCATCACGCATTCAAATCATCACAATGAACAGGCAAACTAAAATTTTCACATATATGCACAGCAACTGTGTTAATACTCCCTCCGTTCGGAAAATGATGTCACAAAAATGGTCTATCTATAGTTCATTTTTGTGACATCCTTTTCCGAACGGAGAGATACAAAACAGAGTCCTGTATAGAGAGGTATCACCAAAAGAATGGGGAAAAGGAAGCAAAATTCAATCTCAGCTCTTCTAAAACTCGAGCTAAGATGGAGACAAAATCTGCCACAGGTATCGATCACGCTGTACTACCTACGTACTCCACCTCTGGTCGCGCACTATAGCACGACGCGAAGGACCCGGTCACGACTGGGCTCGGCATCGGCACCGGCGCCGGCAATGACGACGGCCTGCTCAACTCGTAATGCCGGTGGATGACGTTGAGTAGCGACCGCGCTTTCTTGCTCGTGACCGGGCTACCGTCCGCGACGAGCGAGTGCAGCGACCCCATCAGCCCCCGCATCGTGCCCAAAAGGGCGACCACCTTGTCGCCGCCGTGCCGGCAGAGCGACACCAGCAACCCCACGCAGTGGTCCTTCCCGGACCGAGACGCCGACGCGGCGAGGAACTCGACGAGACACGTGACAAGCCCCGGACGCGCGAGCACAGCCAGCGCGCCCGCCGGCTGCTCGGCAATCCTCGCCAGCACTGAGACCGTGTCGCAGGCCAGGTCGCCGTCGCAGTCACGGGACAGGAGGCCCGCGAGCGCCGCCACGGCGCCAGCGGCGACGGCCTTTGCGTGGTTGCTCGGGGACTGGAGTAGCCCGTAGAGGCTGACCATGGCGTTCTTCCGGCCGCGGTTTGCGCCCTCCCGGATAAGCCGCACGAGCGTCGGCATGGCCTCCGGGAAGCGGCCAATCTCCTCGGCGTACTCGATCTTGGACGATAGATAGAAAAGAATGGCCACGGCGTTCTGTTGCGCCTCGGCCTTGGCGCCGACATTGACGATGTCGACAACGAGGCCGATGCCTCCGGCCTCGACGAGCGCCGCTCGTCCGCCGGGGTACTTGGAGAGGCTGAGGAGGGGAAGCCACGGCATTGTCCTGCACGCACGCGTCCATGGAGGAGAGGAGGCACAGCAACCACGGCACGGCGTTTGCCTCGACGAAGCGCGCTCGGTAGAACAGGCTGTGCTTGGAGAGCTTGCGGGCCTCGCACGTAGCCTTCCTCCGCTCCTCCGTAGACCCCGTCGAGAACTGCGCGACGATGTGAGCGACGACGAGACGCGCGGCGCCGGCGGCGGCCGTGCTGAACGGCACCGCTGAGCTGCCAACGTCGCCGTGGTGATTCCTGGAGCTCGGCTCAGAAAGCGACACACCGTTGCAGAGCAGCATCCGCTCGATGATTCCGAGTAGCGCGGCGTTCGGGACAAGGTCGGCGACGCGAAGCCTCTCGCCGGTGACAGGGCATGTGCGGCACCCGGCCTTCATCCACCGGCTGATGGACGCGCGGTCATACGTCTGGCCGGTGCACACCGTAACCGGGTCGGTCATAAGCTCCAGCGTGATCGGGCACTGCAGCGCCTCCGGCCTGATCCACTCCGGGCACGTCGCCGGCCGCACCGCATCCGCCTGCTTCGAGTCAATGCAATCGAACAGGACCACGCGGCAGTAGACCAGGAACGCCACCAATCCGTTGATGAGCACCACCTCGCTGCTGCTCTCGTCGCCGGCGTCCGACCTCGCAGCCAGCTCGCCGTCCAAGAACGCGACCTCCTCGGAGCAGTCAGGCCAGCTCCGGACCCCGATCCGGCGGAGCACCCGCATCACATCCTCATCCTCCGGCGCGACGCCTTTTCTGAACTGGTCCATGATAGACCGCACGCTCCGCACGGCCAGCCTGTCCCCGGCATCCGGCCGCATCACCGCGCGCCAGGCCTGGTCGGACACCAGCCGCCCGAGCTCCCCCGATTCCACGGACGCATCCACGACGCTCCTCGGCAGGACGTCCATGGCCGCAGCGACGGCCCCAAGACACAGCCTGAGCTCAGACGCGACCAGTCCGGCGTTCACGAGCACCCAGAGGCGCGCGCCCCGCCGCGCGCAGTCCGTGAGCAGGAACCTCGTCTTCTGCATGCCACGTGCAGCTCCGTGAGGCCGAGCACGGCGGAGAAGGGCAGCGTCGCACCGTCCTGGACCTCCTCGAGGAACGCAAGCAGGAGGCCCGCGAGGCGCGCCGCCTGGCGCGCGGCGCGGCGGAGCACTGGGAAGGCGCTGGCGTCGCCGGCTCTGCAGCTGGCCACGTCGGCCGCGATGGAGATGAGGGAGGTGAGCAGCGGCTCCGGCGCGATGCCCTCGCACGGGCACACCGCCGGAAGAGCCAGCAGCTGCCGGCGTTTGGACTGGTTCCGCGGCTGCGTCGGCGGCGGCATGGTAGATTGGCCAATAGCTACTAGCCCAGCCGGAAGTGGCGCGCGAGATCCAGGAAGTAGTGGTGTGGTGTGGGCGCAGCGCATAAAATAGTTTGGAGATGTTTACAGGATCTGGTTAAGCTGCTGCTGTGAGTAAATTCGTAAGAGTCCGAAAGCCGCATATTTATAGAGGACGGCGGAACGGAACACGTGTTGGCGAACGGAGGGAGCGTAGGCTCTAGGATGATGACGCGTGGTTTGGAGGACACGTGGAGGGCGATGGCAGCTGGACTAGTCGTTGTAGCGGTTGCCACGATAGTGGATACCGGATAGGAACGGAAGAGAATGAAAGCGAGATGAGAACAAGCCTGGCAGCTTCGACTAACCCATGATATGCTATATTCTATGCGCGTTTTGTTGTGTCGACGGTATTAATTTTAAGTTTTTTTAAGATTTTTGTTGTGACACACGTACTATGCGTCAGAAGATTTTTTTTGCTTTGATGCGTGCGTGTCACAGCGATCAATGTGACTTGTGAGTGCGACCATGTACGATGTATGTGATCCATCACGGACGGCGTAGAAGATGTGCAATCCTCTGGTTCAGACGTAGTACAATGTATAGATGTATCCCCCGATCTTGCTAAGATGTAACGTTTGTTAATAAGTAGAGTGAGAAGACAAGGAAAATCCTTTTGGCTCCCGAGCTCAAGTGATATCGGTCTTTTAATAACAAAAAAATCTGCAAAAAAAAAATCGTGCACGTTCTCAATGGTATATCTTGCAAACATGCAAAATCTCACTTCAACAATATGTTTTTGGGCTACACAAATAACAAAAGTTGGAAATCTGAAACTACATGCATATTGTTCACTATATTGAGATCTCTACATTTATTATTTTTATATAACTCAAAAGATAAATTGTTTTACATTGAGATAAAACTTGCACGCTTACATGTCATATAATTTAGAATTTATTTATTTTCGGATTTTCCTGAAACTTTGTTTAAAAAAACTGAAATCTTCGGGAACACCAAATCCCTACTGGAGAAGTGGTGGTTTTGATCGGTCGCGCAAATCTCATTTGGTCTACCGTCTACGCAACTGACGCACGCATGCAGCACCAGGAAAGATCGCAATGATGCATCATCGATCGATCGATTGGTTTCGTCACAGCTATGAGATCGATCGTAAGCCTTTTTCTGTTAGAGACGAATGTACTCCCTCCGTCCCAAAAATTGTCTCAAGTTTGCCTAAAAGTGGATGTATCTACCTAAAAGTGGATGTATCTAGACATGAAAAATGTTTAGATACATCCACTTTTGATCAAACTTGAGACACTTATTTTGGACGGAGGGAATATATCGTAAGATTGGCTCGCGTAGATCGATCAGTGGTGTCAATCGAAAGGAAGGGATGTGACGACGTGAGGCACGGTGTGGAGTCACCTTGCCGACATAGAAACCGGGAGCCTGCTCGCGGGCCGGCGAACGCAGCGGTTTATTATTATGCTTTTTATATGGCGTCCACCTCGCTTGTGCTCTCCTCCGGCCGTCGCTTACGTACGACGGTAAGGATGCACGATCAGCAGCACGCTGTCAAAGCTGTTAATCGGCTGTCACCTGCTACTCTATTAGCCAGGCGACGTGGACAATTTACGTGTCAGTTTACGTGAATATTGTTGGTGACCTGTCGTGACCCTGGCGTCAAAGTTGATCCGTCTACGTGTGAGCATGCGGGGCCACGCGTCGCCATGGTGACGGCGGAGACGCGAAGTAGCAGCGTATCACAGCGATAGTGGCGGTAGCGGGGATGCCGTTTCTGCCAGTAAAAAAAGTTATAAGCCGTGGGTGTCCACTAACAAAATTAAGTGGGGCGGCTTGGCGGCGCCGTGGGTGCCGCTCCCGCTTACAGGCCTACCTCCGACAGTGCGGAGGCATTAGCGTAGGCCGGGCGGGCCCACACGGCAGCATGATTGGTTTTGATTTGGTCAATTCTTTGGTGTGGAAGCGGTGAAGCAAGCGCAGAGGAGTATGGCAAGGGGTGTCAGACGTGGCCAAGGGACAGGATATACGGCTCGGTGCCTCGCTCCCGTATGAATACCACCTACTTTCTTCCGAGTTCCGACCAGACCAACAAGAATCGATCGGTTTAATTTTTTACAGAAAGAAATAGTGGCGTGGAAGTGAATGTTTGAAGGATATATACTAGTATCAGCGTACAGTACGTGATAGCCAGAGTCCACGGCCAGGTGTGTACGAGCGCGAGAGACGGGATTGGACGGCGGATGGCGAGGGTTTTGGCGCGTCAGAAATCCATGATTTTCTTTTGGCGTGCACTGGATCCAACGCGTCGGGAGCTGTACACCTGGGACGTCCGGGCGTGTAGTCGCGCTCAGTCCTAGCTGAAGCATGCTGCGCTGTGTTAGAAGGAGATTCGGGAGGAATGGAGAGACAGGAACAAATGATTCAACTATGTTTTTTTTAACAAAACGGGCAACATTGCCTCATTTTATTTAAAAAAGTAGAAGAGAATTGACCGGTTCATTTGCAGGGGAACCGGCCGAAAACCCGTACAATGCACCAATGTCGTCATGGAACACGACCACACTGGGCACACCACCACAGCCAACCCGGCTACCCACACGAAGCACAAACACACAAGGAGACCGTGTCGAGGTTGCCACGAAGTTTCATCGTCATCACTCCTCCGCGAGCCACGACTCCGACTTCACCAGCAGCTTCCCAAACGGAGCCTCACATAAGCATTGGAGCCCATGCCGGCCTATGCCAACAATTGGCCACACGCGCCAAGGACAGACAGCTCCGAATCTGACGACGAGCTTCACAAGGGAATTATGCTGAACCTGCGCCGATCGAGAACTCTGCGAAGCCACCGGTGGCCGGTCATCGTCGCCGCCTGGACACCCTCCACCGCAGCTCCGACTCCACAGCAACACAACGGAGCAGAAGGACCCATCGGACACGCCGAGAGACTCGACTACCAAAGACCAGCCGCGACCCATCTTCCGCCCAAAGCATCCTCTTTGCCAAACTGCACACTTGGACCTTGCACAGCTATCCGACACCCAGCCACCTTCATCAACCCCTAGGCGACTCCGAGCCGATGCCCCCAAGAAGGAAAGAGACGCAAAAGCGCCTTCATCGCCCGATCCCAGATCCGAGGTTTCCCTCCGGAGTCAAGGTCGCAGGAGGAGGAGTGAGCACCACACATGACAATGCTTCCAAGGAAGTCCGCGACACCCACGGGCGTCACCACCGTCAGCTCTGGCAGGAACCGGAGCAAGAATTTCTTCCGATGATACTCAACAAACACTCCACCATGAACCGGCCGCCCACAAACCACCTCCGAACGCGCCGAAGCCGCCGGCCAACACACCCTGCCGGGATAGCCCTGCACCACCAGGCCGAAGACACCGGCGCAGCACTTCGCGCAGCACCTGCATCTCGCCACGCTGCCAGCCGGCCAACAGCACGTCACCACCACCTCTTCCCCCTCCCGCTCTGCCAGCACCACCACGCCGCAGATCAGCGCCTGCAGAAGACCCGCAGGGCGCCGCCTGCTGCGAACCCACAGGCCGCCGCCGCGCCGAACTCACCGGCCCTGGAAGCCGACACAGGAACCAGGAGCGCCGCCGAGGCCGCCTGCACCGCCCTCGCCACAGCCGTCTCCTCCTCAAGCCTCAGCGTGGCGCCGGCCGCCGGCTCGCCACCGGGCACCATCGCCGCACCACCGCGCCCCGGGGCCGCTGCACACCTCCTGCGCGAAGGTCGCCGACGCCGCCCACCGCCGACCCGGGGCCGCTGCCCCGCGTCCATCCTCAGCCACCTGCTCTGCAGCCGCCACCTCCAACCGCGCCAGGCTGGTTTCCGGGGCCGCCGCCCCGGCGTGCCCGCTCCAGAGCCACGCGAGGCCCTCCGCTCAGGGCCCGGCGCTGTGCCCGCACTCCCTTTGGGAGCCGAGCGCCGCCGCCACCGCGGCAGGGAAGGCGGCGACGGCGGCAGGGGTCCTACGAAGGGGGCCGAGGTGTGGTGAGGGCTTTTTCCCCCGGGCCGCCCCGAGGGACGACACGGGGGTCAGCGGGTGAGGGAGGGGCGGAAGGGGAGGAGGCGAGCGGCGGCGGGGACGGCCCTGGCGGCGGCGGCGCGGGGGCAGGGTCGGCGGGTGAGGGAGGTGGCGGAATGGGAGGAGGCGACCGGCGGCGGGGACGGCCTTGGCGGTGGCGGCGCGGGGGCGGGGGCGGAAACCTAGCAGGGCGGGGCTCCAGATTCGCGAGCTTCGCTACCAGAAATGTATCGTCACTAGCCGGTTGAGTCATTCAACTATGTTTTTATTGATGATGGAAGGTGCTATATATAGCACCGAACAAGCGGTTACAAAAGGGGTATGTCGGTTCTACAAACCGACATTACAAGCAGGGATTACATGATTAATTAAAGTAATTAATTAAATCCTAACACTCCCCCTAATCTATGCTTTTCCTTTCTTGTCTTCATCATCTTGAAAAGGGAAAATCCATAGCGAGTAGAGAACAATAAATATGTCTTGTATATTTCCTTTAAAAAACCCCGCTGGGGAAAACGTGAAGTATGACATATGATGTTTGAAATTCTCCTCCAAAACCCTTTGGGAAAAAATGAGGAGAATTGTATTGAATATGTTGTTAAAACTCCTTTAAAACCCAGTGGGAAAAGTAAGGAGAAAATGATACAACATATAATGATTATTGTCTCTATTAACTCAATATGAATGAAATCCATAGAGTTTTAGAGGACAATAAATATGTCGTGTATACTTTCCTAAAAACCCCGGTGGGGAAAACAGAAAGTACGACATAGGATCTCATGTTGATACTACCTCATTAAAAACCTCGATGAGAACCTGAAAAGTAAACTCATAAAGGAAAAAGAGTGTAATATGATGCTTTTGAACAGGAATAGTTCAGGAAGATACTCCCCTGACTCTTGCAAATACCGAAGCCGTCGCATACCAATCCCAATCATTTCTGGAATGTTATAGTTGGTAGAAACTTGGTGAATAGATCAGCGAGGATATCGCATGATTTCAACTGCAAGACGTTTATTCCAGACTCGTCATGAGTATATGGGATAAAACAATTTAGCGCAATATACTTAACGATATTGCACTTTATGTAACCTGTTTTGCATCTATGCAACATAAGCAACATTGTCAGTGCAGATCATGATAGGTGATTCGAGAGAACCAACACCACATGACTAATGTATGTTGTTTGTCATTCCGTGAAGCCACACGTGTTAACATGAAGCATTGTATCTTAGAATGATCGTGGTAGTATAGTCACCAGAGTCTATTTGAAGACATCAATGGAGTGACAACTCTAACATGTACGTACACATTGTAGGATCATGTAAGTAGCCAATACCAGTCTAAATTGGAGTTCAGATTTCTCCGAAATTGATACAATATGTCAAATATCAAATTTCTCCAATTTTCTGCATATAGGCATATTAGTGTACCATAATACTTGAGTGAAGGTGCTCGAGTTGTAGTCCCAAGCACTATTTGGGTTTATCCAGATTCTTCATCTCAAATCCGTCTGTTAGATGATCACGTGTTTTGTCATTCAGGAGTTATCCTTATCTATGACATACACGCATGGGAATCATCATGGTAGGAGTAATCCTTGTGTACAAAGAACTCACTACGTCGGTTGTACCAAAATATACCGACAACACCAAGTCTTGGAGTGACTTATTGATTTTTACATGATTCATGTTGCATTTGTGTTTCGATTTAGACAGAGATTCTATCGGGAACCATACATATCGCAATCTAGTGATCCACATGGATATGTTGTCACTACACCTATCAACTGCACAGATAGATGATTTTGTGCTGCCAATGATATATGTATCGGAAAGAGATTTCACTCATGTCTGGAGAGTAGGTCTCGGATCTCTGCGGAAACCCGACCTTATGCTACAAGCCTTGCTTTCTCACCACTTAGTATTTCTCATTCCGTTTCTAGAAGAAAAAAAATTGAATAATCCCATAGGGAATTCATTTGTAAGAGCGAGGCTATATCTGCTTGGATTGCATCCTTTGATGAGTTCAGTCGTAGCAAGTGTGTTCACACTCTGCCATGGCCATGGTCTTTGGATCTAAATCATTGTGAAGGTTGTTTGCAATCATACAAGAGATGTTTGTCGACAATTGTAGGCTTTGGTTATATGATTCTCCAGAATCGATATAGTTTGGAGCAAATATCATGCACCCTTGATAACTCTTCGTGATTTCCCAATACGCGTGAGTATGGGTGTTCCGATGTCCCAGTCAGTGTGTGCAAGCTGGAGCTGGGTTGTGGAGGTTTCCCTTCCACTGGGTGTATACTACCCATTAGGTGTTCATCAACGCAAGGTTGACTTGCATTTACTGATTTAGAGGATTTATCCTCGATTTCCTTTTGTTGCTTTGGAAAAAGCTCGATCCTGGTTAGAAGCCGTACTACTCCCCCTCTTTTTATAAAATCGGGAGTTGAGTAGTTTTTATTGGTACCTCCACGCTTTCAGGCGCATTTTTTACCGGATTGAACGATTTTGTAACACCTTTTAGATCAGTAAATGAATCTGGCAGGTTATTTGCATGTGTTGCAAATTTGTGTATTCGAACGTAGAGTCCAAATTCTTGAGTACGTGGGTATGAAGAGGAACGTGAAGTCCCAATTGATTTCCTGGCATTCGATGTGGTACTTTAAATCTCCCCCTAATGCCTAGAAATGATCCTCCTTAAATATAAGCAATCAACATACTAGGCTATGAATACATCCCTTATGAGGGGTTCAAGGTACATCGACGGATATATGTACCCTACATAGATCCCTCATATGTGGGCCCATGATGTATGATACGGTGGTGAGATCGGTACGCGTGAAGCGTTTCCGAACTTACGCATATGGGAAATGCTCGGAGGATTTCCACGTATAAATTGCAGAGGGGAAGTGCTGTTATATGCAGTTAGTCAGTAGCAGCGTGTAAAACTGCGTTACTCCAACGTGAAGTTGGTAAATTACAATTCATTAACATGGGTCGTGCAATGAGAAAAATCCTTTGATCAGAGATGGAACCGAAAATAATTGTGTATGGACACATAGGACACTGTGTTGAACTTCGATCCTCAGAGCCATGCACTAAATGGTGAGGCATGTGAAGAGAATTCTGTAACAGTATTTGTCCATTCGAATCGATTGAATTCGATCTTTAGTCCAAACGATGGTTGGTTGGGACCACAAATATCACCTTTGAATGCGTTCAAGGGACTGAAGTGATCCTTTGGCACAATATGTGCACACATCATCTCATGACTGGGAAAATTTAGCTCATGCAAAAGAGACCGATGGAATTGCATTATATGCAACATGTGCTACGAGTTGGATATACGTGTAGTACAATCCAGACAATAGAGTGGGTACATTTTCATATACTTGTTCCACATCCATCGGATTGACACTCTTAGAAATCTATATATTGAATTGAAGAAGTTCCAGTATGGAATTCTTTATCATATATATAGAATGTATACAATCTTATTCATATCAGAGTGCTGATATAATATTGACGACTATACAAATGGACGTAAATAAAGCGACCACCAAGGAGATAGTTGGACTAGACGAAGTCTCCAAACATGTCGGTTGAGGCGTACTCGACCATCATGTCCTCCGTTACTGTAGGGTCCGATGACGGCTGGAGAGTTACGGTGTTGCGAGGCCCAGAAGGAACGTCTCACAAACAACCAGCTCCATCGGTACCATCTGGATGAAGGTTGAAGTTGGCTTCAAACATTTTCCCTCAAAGTGTGTTGCGTCCATGGGATTGGTGGTAGTGTTAGCGGCGTGACTCCAGCCGGGGTGAACATTCGGAGCCTGGATTGCACGCACCAATCCTGAGGACGTAAGGGCGGGCTTGATGTCCATGGCCCATATAGGATAGTTGTGGCCATTGAGAGCGATTGCATCAAACTCTCGAGCCATCGTTCATCTATATGGTGAACCAGTGAATATTAATTTACATTTGGTAAATTAAAATCCATCATGGTTATGTCGTAATGAACTATGCAAAATAAATGAAGTTTCAAGAAGTGGCCTTGAACTCGTTAGTGTGTAAACCTCAAATTGTTAAGTATGACACGATGTAGATAATCTCCAAAAAAATTGGAGTAGATCTAGCAGCATTAGCGGAGTATAAGATACTCACGCTTCGAATGTCTTATGTCACAACTTAATTAAAATGCATGGGAGAGCACATTGGCAATCATAATGTCAAATTGACAAAATGTAGGCTTAAACAATAGGTGTAGATAACTCTACACACTACATCATGATCCCAAACATCAATTCAAAGAAATCACTTTGAGTTTGCATCTTATTTGCAAGAAATTGAAATTCTCGATTGCAAATAGACATGTTAATCTCGACATGTGACGAACATGGAAATATATATCTTTCTGGAATACATCGTACTCGACAGAGAGACAGTACTATAAAGGAACTAAATTTGTATTTGCAAGAAATTAATAATCTCAATTGCAAATGAACGTAATGACACGTGACAAACGTGGAAATATATTATGTCAATTTAGAATCTCGAATATATAGGTACTCAACAGAAAACAGTACTGAAATAGATGTACTGAATTAACATGTCTAAAACAGGAATAAAATCACTGCTAGAAATTACTGATAGAATACTTGTTGCGCTGGTGGCTCAACATGCGGAAGGGCCAAAAAGCATCCCAGCAAGGACAGGCCTGCCAATCGATCGGATAAGGGTCAACATCGACCAGGATAGCCATCCCAAGCGAGTCAGGAATTCACGATCCCCAATCCACACCGAACAGACGCAGGTTCGCACGAACAATCGGCCGCATCACCGTCGACGGGCGCTCGCGCTGCGCTCGTCCTGTGAGGAAGAGTCACCGGGGAGGTGGTGCT
This sequence comes from Poa pratensis, assembly GCA_947311845.1. Classification (NCBI taxonomy): domain Eukaryota; kingdom Viridiplantae; phylum Streptophyta; class Magnoliopsida; order Poales; family Poaceae; genus Poa; species Poa pratensis. The sequence goes on from CAMZMU010000074.1 coordinate 28,111,908, forward strand.
GGGCGCGCCGCCGTTGGAGGCGCAATTTGCCAGCCCGAGCGCCGCCGTTGGAGGCGCAATTCGCCAGCCCGAGCGTCGCCGGGCTCCATGTGCCCGTGCAGGCAGAGCGGCTGCTTTCCAGCGGGGCGGCGAGGGCCACGAGGCAGCGTGGAGCGCCTTGTTTGGCCAAGGCGGAGTCGTGGCGGGCGTTGGGGACGGCAGGCGCGACGGCCTCAGCGTCGACGCCACGGCGCTAGAGGAGCCGGGCGATGGTGGGCAACGGATAGGCGGAGCCGTTTGGAGGCCGGCGACGTGCACCAAGGCGTCGGAAGAACCGTCGCAAGATGGTGACGGTATGGAGAAAGAAACGAATTGAGGAACTGAGTCCTAACCTTTCCTTCTTCTCTCTTCGATTTCCTCTCAGTTTTGACGAACGAGTGGAACGAAAACAGCGACATGATGTCTCAGACAATTTTTCTTACGGATTTGTCTGATTTGTTTTTCGATCCGATCTTGTTCTATTCCGGCGAGTTCGCTGGTGTGTTCTTCGTGAAGAAGTGGAACAAAATGACGATAGGATTCCCATGCAATTTTTCTTACCGATTTGCAGTAGAGATTTTTGGGATTGTGGCCTCTGTTTGTCGTCCGTTCTATTTCGATTTCGATAATCTTGAAGACCAATTCGCTGTTGCGGCCTTCAATTTTTGGAGCGATGGAGGCCAACGCCTTCTTCCGGTTCCTCGTCTCCTTTGATTCAATAGCTGTTCTTCTTCTCATTCCATTGTTTCTCGATGGATGAAAGTGGCTCTCGGCAGAGCAGGCTGATAACGTGTTAGAAGGAGATTCGAGATGAATAGAGAGAGCAACAAATGATTCAACTATGTCTTTAAGCGGTTACAAAAGGGTTACGTCGGTTCCACAAACCGACATTACAATCAGGAATTACATGATTAATTAAAGTAATTAATTAAATCTTAACACGCTGCAAGCCTGCAAGTGGCCTAACCAACTAGACTTCGTCAATGCATGGGAGATATTTCCATGGCCGGTACGTTCTTGCTATTCTCGGACGGTGTCACGAGTACTCCCTCCGACGCATCTTTAGTTTCGCAATTTTAAACCAACCAACCCCAATTTAAAACCGTCACACTTATTTTGAATCGAGAAAGTAATATCTATTCCTTTGAGGAAGGTAAGGGATTCTGTTTAAAAAAGTTTTCCCCAATTTCATGAATAAAACAAAAGCTGCGCGATCCATACAACACATAACTCGCACAAGTTCGAGACCAGAAAAATAATATGGCTCGCATGTTTCTGAAATGAAAGAAACCGAAAATGAAGAATGAACCGAGCTCCACCTTCCATCTCGATCCCTTGCCACCGAGTTCCGCGAGAGGGAGGAAAAACTAAGGAAACGTGAAGAGTTGCAGGCACAACGTTTTTTGAGGGAGCTAGCTCCCAACATCTCCTGCTTGGACTTCAACCATGGAATCATGTCGGAGACGCCTAGTAGCAGTCGTCCCACGTCGCGCCTGAACGTCGCGCCTGAACGCCAAGAAGCTCCAGCTAGCTCCAGAGCTCAACATGTTGAAGGAGATCCTCGACGTGCACGCCGCCACCTGCACCGACATCTCACCGCAGTGAAGAACTGAGTCGGGCTGGCCCAGACCCCGCCGAGGGGATCTTGAGCCTTACTCGCAAACGCCCCTAAGGGACTAGACTAGACCTACAGATATTATGCACATCAGCGCCTCCCATCATCTCCAACCAGCTAGTAATGACGGCGGGAAAGGCTTCAGCTCAACCTATAAGCACCCTGGCGACTCTTAAACCCATATGGTGGATGAAAGGAGACGAGAGCAGGACGAACCTAGGTACAAGGTTGCGGAGGCCAAGGCCCCCACTAAGAGCATCTCCACCGGGGGCCTCTAAATGTGTGTCCGGCCCCCCCCCCCCCCCCCAATTGGGCCTCCTTTGGAGGGTGTCGGACATGTGTCCGGACAACATTTGGAGGCCGCACACAGCGGCACTCCCCAAAGGCCCACCCCTCAAACGGCCCAAAATTTTGAGCAAACTGTCGAACACCTTGCGGGCGCACGAACCGCCGCCGGCAACCGGCGCGTCGCTCCGCGTTACGGCAACCGCCGCCGGTTCGTGTGGGCGTGCAACCGCCGCCGCTTGGCAGCAATATCTAACTATCCTCGCGGGCGCGCGTCGATCTCATTCTATTCGTTTGGTACATGACCGAGTTGGGTAAGCCGGAGATGTGGCATGGCGCCACCAGCGAGGAGTCCGGCGGCGAAGGCGCAACACCGGTGTCGTCATCCTCGAGCGGCAATGGCTCGGATTCTGTTTCTTCCGTCGAGCCATCGCCGTCAGAAGTCGAGCAACTTGAGCTCTTCTACGAGCTCGACGACACCCCTTCGCCGCGTTCCTCGTCGGACGTGGATACCCCCGCAGAGGAGGAGGACGCCGAGGAGGAGGATGACGACGAGGAGGAGGACGACACGCCCGACGGGAACGAGGCAGCCCCCGCATCTCCGTACGAGGTGTTGAATCCGCATGGAACCCCCTCCGAGGAGGAGGCAGCCGGCGGGGAGGAGAGCGAGGTCACGCCTGCCGCCAATGACGTGGCCGTCGATGACAAGGACGAGGACGGCTACGACGGCGACGTCGAGAAGCCGAAGGCCCCCAAGCGTCCTCACCAAGACGGCGATCACGCGGAAGCTTGAGCCTCCAAGAAGAAGAAGAAGAAGGATGCGTAGACCCTAGACTAGGCGGAGATAAGTACGCCGCATGTATTTGTAATTTTTATTTATTCAAACTTACAATTTCGAATTTAAACGAGATTTAACAAACTTACAATTTCGAATTTAAACGAGATTTAACAAACTAAACCTAGACTAGGCGGAGAGAAGGGGGCTATGTAGCGTCTCGCCAACCAATACACGCGCCGGCGAGGAGAAGAGATGCCGCTTCATGGCCGGCCGAAGGAGAGGAAGATGCGAACCAAGCCAAAGAATCATCAAGAGACTTGCATGCCTTGATGATCCGGCGCCGGGATGGCATCTTCCGTTCCCATCGGCTACGGCCTTTAGAAACGTTCCCGCCGGTTCCCCCAGATCAAGGGCTTCGGCCTTGAGGAACGTCCCGTAGCCTCGGCTGAGCCAGCTGAGGCTTCTGGTTTCGCCGGCGCGTCGTTTTTGATTCACCGCCGTGACATGCGGCGGGGCGTTTGATGGGAAGCCTCTTCGGCTTGCGCCGCCCCTTTCTTCGGTGACAGCGACGCTGCTGCCCAAGATGCAGCCGGTTGTAGAGGCATATCGGGCAGCTCGGGGTCGTCGTCGTTGTCGTCGCCGTCCTCGCCGCCACGCTCGTCGTCCGTTGAGGACAACTCCGGCGTTGGCTCTCGTCGACCGCTACGACGTGTCTCGTACTACTTGTTCATCACGGCGTGCCAGTAGGGCGTCGAGATGGAGTACTTGGGGTCGACCTTTTGCTCGTACGGCATCTCCGTCCACTTGCCCCAGAGGAACTCGACGCGGTCCTGCCTGCTGAGCCGCGACGCCACCGGAATGTTGGCGGCGCTCCTCACCCACCCGTCTGGAAGGGTGACGTCGTCGTCCACCGGCAGCTGGTGGCGGCTGCTCAGCCGCGCGGTCTCCAGCGAGAGCACGTAGGGAGGCGCGTTGTCGGCCTCCTCGCGCCACATGCCTCGCTGGAACGCCTTGGCCATCTCCGCCTCCTCGTTGCGACGCCGGAGTTCCTCCAGCTGCTCGTGGCGTTGCTGCCCGCCGGGGCTGCCCGCCATGGCGGCCTATGTTCTTGAGGGAGAGGGAGAGGGGGAGAGAGGGAGAAGTGATGGTGTGAGGAGAGGAGGGCTGCGTTGCGTCGGGTTTTAAAGGCGGCCGGAGGAGCGGGGTTGGGTGGCATGCATTAACGCGGCCACCGCTTCGCCTGGCCGCGCATTGACGCCGACGAAGTGTATGCAGGGCGCCGCCGCGGCCTGCCGCTGTGACTCCAGCACGCGTCGCTTCTGTCTGCGCCATTGGAAGCGGCACGATGTTATTGCGACGCGTCGCTTCGCTCTGCGCCCGCCAGGGGAACGGGCGCGGCGTTATTGCGACGCGTGATGACAGGCGTGGCGCCGTCTCGTCGCCTCGACATTAAACGCGGCGGAACGGCCTCCTGCACAGCCTTCATTAACACGGGACGGGCGCGTCATGTGTATGACGGGCGGGCCATCGCTGTCAGGGCCATGCCCGAGGCGATGTCCGGCACCCCCAGGAGGGCCTCCAAAATCGCTCGGGCGAGGCTTTGGGGAGTGTCGCTGGTGGATGTTTTGGTGTCAGGCCCCCCCAAAGGGCCTTTGGGGGTCCTTTAGAGTCCCCGGTGAAGATGCTCTAAGAAATGTAAACTTCAATAGTATTTTTTAATTTTTAGAGATTTTTTTAAATTTTTTGCAAAGTCATACAACGAATACCCCCAATCAAATTGTGTGCCCCTCTCAAAAAAATTATCTGGGTCTGACCCTGGAGGAGAGGACAGCCCCATTTATTGTCAATTCATGCATCACAAGTTGGTTTGATCGGAAGCATGTTCCTGTTCTTGTGCGACGGGGTCAAACGGGTACGGCAAGAAAGAAAACCCCGTGCCACTGCCGCCTTGCTTGCTTTGTAGGAAACCATCGATCGATCGCTTGCAACTTCCACTGAACTTGCAAGCACCGTAGTTTTGCACGCCTCGCTTTCTTTCAAGGTACGTAGTTCCCGTCCTCGATCGATCAAGTAGAACTAGAACCAAATATATGGTATCGATGATGACGACGGCAGGAGATACCGTCGGCGTGTCCAGGAATGACAGGAGATGTAAAGCGATCCATCGTTTTTGATTTGGAACTCTCGACGCTCGAGCGAGTGAGACGGAACAATCATAGGACGGCAGGATGATTCAGCTGTCTATAGCTAGCCTCTGTCGTTTCAGCGGCGTGTCGGGAATAGGAGGAGCTGACAGCGCCACGACCTTGCTAGCTCAGCTCGATCGGAGCCTCCACGTCACGTACCGCGGCGAGTATGCAAGCAACGGGCACCATACACGTATGCAGTACGTGACGGACGCTCAGGAATATGGACATGCACGCAATGACTTTATCCGTAGCAACGGACAACGTGTACGCTACGTGTGTGCATAACCGAGCAACCACGTGTACGCGTGCAGGACGGCAGATCGGTGAGGTACTTCGCAGTATCGTGTTATTCATTCCTTGTGGACACGCCTGTTTCAAGTCCATCCTCTACTACTACTGTACTGACAACGTGCAGTAGGAAAGAACTGAAACCAGATTTTGTTTTTGTTTTTTGAGGGGTAGAACGAAGTAAGCAGGTTAACAGTTTCGCTTGTCAATGCAGGCGTGTCGTGAATAGAAGTACATGGCCCGGACAAACCTTGACCACATTGGGTATAATGGGCTACGAGTGTCGTTGATAAGGGCCAATCGTTCTGCGTGTTTCCGTAAGAATGGCAGCAGTCTGCTACGTGGGCTGATCTATTGAGTAGGCCAGCCACGATTGGTTTTTCACATCAAAACACATTTTAGAGGCCCACCTAGCAGCGCCGGACGCTCCAAGTTATCCAATAACCTTCCCAATGGATCTCCATAAACCAATAGAACTTCACTGTTACTGACCATCCTTATGAAACATAACCTAAGGTAGGATCGAGATACAGATGGAAAACGGGTCTTTAGTGCCGATTCTACAGGATCTTTAGTCCCTACCGACCGGTATTAGCAAATCGGGGCTAAAGCCCCCCAGTCTCGGTTGGCCACAAACCTGGACAAAAGGTTCTTCATGTGGCCGGAGCCGTGCACGGGTGGGTGGAAAACCTTTAGTCCGGTTTGGTAACGTCAAACGGAACTAAAGGTAGTGAGATATCTGGATTTAAAAAAAAAAAATTCAATTCTATTCTCAATTATTATTAATTCTATTCCTAATTACCCTTAACTTAGCCACACACTTAATAACTTAGTTATACACTTAATCTCAGGTTAAAATACTTATACTGGTCAAACTTCCCATTCGCTCACTCATCCTCTAGCCCGAGCACGTTTAAGTTTGAGTTTCTTCCACATTAGGTTCAAATGAGAAGTTAGAACTTACTGATAATAGTATTCTATCAATCATATTAACGAGTCATGATGTTACACTTTTTCATTGTTTAAAATTTCAAAATTTATTTGAATAAATACAATGATTATGTAAATATTTTTTAATGAATAACAATGATTATGTAATAATTTTTTTGAACAAATAAAAGTGATTATGTAATAATATTTAATACGGAATAATTCATATCTTTAAATCGTGGATCTAACTTTGACAAATAAAATGTCTAAATTGATTAGAAAAATGAGAGGAATTCAAATATGCCATCTATATCATCTTTTGCATCACAAAATCATTTGTTCCTCGGTTGGCCACAAACCGGGACAAAAGGTTCTTCATGTGGCCGGAGCCGTGCACGGGTGGGTGGAAAACCTTTAGTCCGGTTTGGTAACGTCAAACGGAACTAAAGGTAGTGAGATATCTGGATTTTTTAAAAAAAATATTTTCAATTCTATTCTCAATTATTATTAATTATATTCCTGATTACCCTTAACTTAGCCACACACTTAATAACTTAGTTATACACTTAATCTCAGGTTAAAGTATTTACACTAGTCAAACTTCCCATTCGCTCACTCATCCTCTAGCCCGAGCACGTTTAACTTTGAGTTTCTTTCACATTAGGTTCAAATGAGAAGTTAAAACTTACTGATAATAGTATTCTATCAATCATATTAACGAGTCATGATGTTACACTTTTCATTGTTTAAAATTTCAAAAATTATTTGAATAAATACAATGATTATGTAAATATTTTTTAATGAATAACAATGATTATGTAATAATATTTTTTGAACAAATAAAAGTGATTATGTAATAATATTTAATATGGAATAATTCATATCTTTAAATCATGAATCGAAATTTGACAAATAAAATGTCTAAATTGATTAGAAAAATGAGAGGAATTCAAATATGCCATCTATATCATCTTTTGCATCACAAAATCATTTTAAGATAAAACTTGTGGTTATATCACAGAAATATCGATAGTTATAGAAAACTTGACCTCTTTCGATGAACAGTCGTGGTGGCCCTTTTGATATTTTTTGAAAAAAACAAATAAAGTAAAAAAAAAGATATCCTCTTGCATGGAGTCCTTTTATGTGTACAAATTATTCAAAAAATCTTCACAAAGAGGTCTATCATGTATAAACATCTATAAATTTCAAGCCAAGTGACCAAGTTATGGCTATTCCCACGGCATAGTTTGTCATAAAGTTCTGCTATTCGAAAAATAGGCGTATCTTGGTATAGGAAGCAATGATTTTGAAGGGATTTTTCAAATTATTTTTATAAATATATTTTCCTTTTTCTGAGTGGCAAAAATGACTATTTTCATGAACCAAGTACAAAATATAAGTTGCAAAATGACACCCATCTAATTCTCATAAAGAGTAGTCCACATTTGATGGATAATACCCAAGTATTAGGAATTTTCTTAATTTCTATCTTTTTTGCCTAGTTAAATGAGTTTATGCTGATTCTCCTTGGGTATTGATTGAAGGAAATCAACTTTACACTTTGGGATATAAGTTAGGTAGGTGGACAGAGGGTCCATATTAAACGGTGAGGGAAACAACTCTAGGAAAATTTTCTTTCCTCACAGTATTATCCCGACCATTTGTTCCTTACAAATGGAAGTAAGGAAAATGTGTCCCTACCATTTTACAAATATTCCTTACCAAATGCATAGCTATGTATGCGGAAGGGGGCCATGCCCCTGACTTTAGTCAAATAATGGCAGACATGTTCCAAAGTGCAGGCCATGGGGCATTTTCGGTAAGGCAGAAACAATCGGTTAATTGATAGATAACACGATCACACACATTGCCACTGAAAGAGCATGCTGCTCTAAATATATTTTTAGAGTCTAATGATAACACATCAACGTGATTAATGTGTTGCTTGACAAATGCATATATTTTAGATCAATACAAGGGTTTCGAGTTTTGAGCGAGAGGCCCTGAAAAACTGAACCAGTGAGCTATTCAGAGTCTAGCGGTAGTACCGCTGTTGCAGCGGTTGTACAGCTCTTCATGGAGCGGATCTACCCAACACAGCTGGTACTCCTCCTGACAGTAGTAGCGCGTGGTACCGCTGTCTTCAGATAGCAGTACTACCGCTGGTGGTACCGCCAGGCTCGTTTTTCTCTCTGTACTCCACTACGGTATTCACCGGTTTTTGCCTTGTTCTACCGCTGTTTTTGGTTCCGGATTCTGCCTTGAAAGATTCTGATAGTGGAAGGTGAACCAAGCTTTTGGTCGAGCTTCATCGGAGAATAGGGTGAGACCATGTGTGGCGTGTTGAGTTTGAAACTCACACCGCTCCAACGAGACGTACTCCCTTAAAAAAGGAACTCGGAAATACATTCTTATCTCGCGTGCTTCCAGATCTGTTAGTCTTTACTCACTAGTTATTACGTGTATCTTATCTTGTTTAGTATTAACTTATTATATACGTAAATTTACCGTAATTGCATATTTAGAGAATATACCTTTGTGGCAAGCCTTAATCGAAAAAAATTAAAATTTGGAGTAGCACCTATTCACCGCTCTCTAGGTGGTCATACGATCCTTTCAGCCACTCGGTTCCCCAACAAGATGGATTGATCTAAGCAGGTTATTTTATTTCAGTTTATATCTTGAATTCACATTGCTAGTTTGTAGGCAATGGAGTATGTGAGGGCGGCTGATGTGTTTTGCTAAATCGTCTATTTTTTGTGAGTCCTGCCATCACCAGTTTATTCATTACGACAAGAACTTGGTCATCCTTACTTATAAGCATATGATGCCCTTTGTTTCGTCGAATTCCTTATGCCAAATTTTGTTAATCGCAATACTATTAGTAAATATTCTATTCAAGTCGATGTAAAAGTTGTGCACTCGGATAAATTTTTCCTAATTTTGCCCCTTATTATTGTTGACTGCCACTTCGCCGATCGTTCGGCAAACATGTAGATACCGAGCAAAATGCTATCCACACGTTTATGCCGAGTTTTAATCCCGGTGGCTAGTGGTGGAATCTTGTAGTGCGCATGGGGACAACCGTCAAGTCTAGTTTCTTACCATAAATTTAGCTTAGTTGAAGTTTATACTATGGAGGAAGATACTCCCTGTTTTTTAATATAAATGTTTAAACATTTGTCCAGATGCATATGTATATAATAGTATGTACACATTTTATTGTGCATGTTAAATCATTTTAGTATGTGATAGCCGTAGAAGTGATAGCCTTTAGTAGCTACCTGCAATGATAAGTAAACGGGTTTAGATTGAGACTCCAAGTGCAGAGTATGTAGTAAGTGAAAGACGTGTTTTCCCCACGAGGGTGACTCGGGGGTTTAATATCGAACTCTCGGGGAATCAGTAGTGAAAGGTTTATCTTCATATCCTTCTTTTGGTTACCTACAAAACAAAGTTAAATGTTTTGGTCCTCAACCTCACCTGTGGTTGTCAAGCACAAGGTGTAAGAATGATATCAAGGTAGTATGTGATGCAAACAAGAAATTAATATGCAATGATGGTGGTAAATAAATATGCAACGATGATGATAACAATGATAAATGATATTTTTTGGGTTTTTAATGATGAATGCAAGATGTAAAAGTGTTTTTGTATTTTCGAATCTAATAATTGCAGAAAATGGAAAAGTGGTAAAAGTTGTTGGAAAGTTGTTTCTTATGATTAAAAATGGACCGGGGTTCATGGTTTCACAAATGCACTCTCTCTTTAATAAAGTGGTAGACAATGGAACACTATAGTTGACATATGCGATTGCAAGACAAAGTTTAATGACAAGTTACTAATTATATGGGCATCACGTCCTAACATAGAGACCTTTTGGTTATTAGTCTCACTTATACTCCACCAAGATGCGAACTAAATCATAACATCTTAGTAATTAAGATAACTCGAAGTATAGCTTTAAGTATCATGACATGAAGTTAAAATAAGAACATGCTAGATCTAGTCATGGAGTAGTGGCAATGGTCACACCCACATCTCCGGTAGCATGGTATTTTTGTTTATCCCTAGTGAGGCAACAAAGTAAGGTAAAGATACCCAAGTGGATCGCAGAACTATCTCTCACGTTCACTGCACTAGCCACGCCCCCATTGCTCCAACTAATGCACACATCACCCCACACATGCTCTCATAAACATGCTTGATCATAACAAGTGAATAAGAACGGGTACATAATATGCATCTATATTCATAACTGAAACAAACATTGCAATCTCAAACATATATTAACTCATAAAAAGATCCACCACATAGGAATTACATAGATGACCATAATCATGTTCGGCAGCTCATACGGTGCTAATTAGTGAAGCTCAAAGAGAGGAGAGATACATAAGTTACTTCCACAAACCCATAGTCCAGAGGTGGACTACTCCCTCTTCATCATGGAGACAGTGGAGATGTCGATGGAGAAGATGGAGACAACGCCGGCAGCGCCCCGCCGGAGTTTTCCCCCTCCAATATTCAGCTCCAGATCTCTCTTTCGGTGTTCGGGGTTTCGGCGGCGCTCTTTTCAGAGAACGTCGGGGGGCTATTTTTATAGTCGGTTTTAGGTCAAACCCGTGTCGGTGGAGAAAATATCGACGACAACGGAGCGTCGAGGCCAAAGTTGGTGGGCCCCACGTGGCCAGGTACAGAGGCCGCGTGGGCCCCCTCTTTTGGGCCTCGGGGCTCCGCTTGTTCGCTTCCTTCGCCCCCAAGTTTTGTTCCTTCCAAACAATGATGCTCGTAAATTTGCAGGTGATTTGGACGACGTTTGGGTCCCTGAAACTTAAAAGGAAAAATAAGGTTTTCTGCCTGCGCGGGTTAATTCCATAAAAATAGGAAATAAATATAGTATTCCCAAAAATCATTATATAACAGTGGTATAACCCTTATATGATGCAAATATGATTGGAATATAAGTAATATAGTGAAAAGTTCATGTATGCATTTTACATGCATCAGTATGTATTTAGACAACATGTAAAAATATCTAAAACATCTTATATTAAAGAAGGAGTGAGTAGTATGCTAACCAATTCAGGCCTCCTTTCATTCATAGGATCCCAAAATGAAGGAATTTGAATAGGAATATGATAGGATTGCAACCGGAGAACTACACAGGATTAAAAAGCATAGGAACATTTCCTAAGTGGATGTTTGAAATACAGGAAAGGAATACTGGAGGAATTTAGCATGCTTTCAATCTACTTGAGTAGCTTAAAGAATAAGCAATGGCAGCACCATTGGGTGGCTATTAGTCAAGTCACACGACATCAGTGAAATCCACGAGCGGATAAGGCCCGACCCCCACCCCGCGTCGCCCTCCTTGGGCGACTCCGGGGGGAAACCCTAGGAGCGCCGCCGCCGGGGCCCTCCCGCCCCTCCCCCCGTCGTCGCCGCTGGAGGGGGCGCTGGCAAAGCCGGGCGCGCCCGAGGAAGGTGGCGGCGGGGCATTTTTGCTGGTCTCCCGTGGTGGGCACTCGACGACGAGCTTCAGAAGATGGCGGCGCTGGAGTGTGGTGGTGCGGCGACGCTGGAGTGCGGCATCACGGAGTCGCGGCTGGTCGCGGCTGCAGCGAGGGAAGGAGATGCGCCGGCCGGCGATGCAGAGGAGAAGCTCGGCTCGATCTTGTCCAAAGCGGGCCGAGCGGGCCGTCGCGATGGAGATGCTGCAAGGACGGTGGTGCCCGGTGCTACAGGAGGTTGGCGTAGGACGTGGCTGCGGAGGTGTGGTGATGGGCATGGCGGAGGCGCTGGCTGCAGGCCCAAACTACTGCAGTCATGGCGCTCTCCCGGGGATGAGAAAGCCAGGGCGGCGGCCCCGGATCGAAGGCTGCGGCAGGCATGACGGATTCTGTAGCGCGAGGTGGCCATGGCAGCGGCCGTGGAAGGTGGTGTCGCGGCTGCTGCGTCATGCGGTGGAGCTTGGTGGTTGACGACATGGCCGGGATGCCATCCTGCTGCTCCCGATGCTTTGCGGTCGGGTTGAACTCCGGGTGAAAGCTCGCATGGACTTCGGTCAGTGCCGACGACGGCGGCGCCCTCGGGCGTCGTTCCCTTTCTTGATTGCATCGTCGTGGATCTTTTCGACCTCGTCTAACGCGTGGTGGTTCCAAGTACTCCGGGTGAAACCGTTGCTCCTTCGTGAGCGGGCGGCGGTGAAGGTCTCATCACTACCTTGTTGGAGGCGCCGCTTTGGAGCCCTTGGCCAGCGCGGTGCAACGGTTTCGCGACGGATGTGCGGATTGGCGTGTGGTCGTGGGCGGTGAATGTTGGGGCGGGCTGGCTCCAGAAGGTGGTGGTGCGTCGAGGCGGCGGCCTCGATCTCCCACACTACGACTGACGAGGTTATGCTCCGCGGGTACCCCAGCATGAAGGTACCTGGTGCACGTGACGATCAAAGAAGTCCAAGGATTAATCGAAGCCCATGAAGGGAGTCCCAAGACGAAGAGATAGATTAAATCATAGTCGGTTAAGACTTTCCATAACATATAATCTTGGTCGGTTATGTTTCTCGAGACCCAGCCTCCTATATAAAGGCTGGAAGGGTGATTGATCAAGGACAAGCAATCCATATCCACCAAAACCCCGACGAGATCAGCAACTCGCCGAACCCTTGTACTCTCATACTCATACCATAAATACAGACATGCAGGAAGTAGGGGTTTTACCTCACTCGAGGGCCCTGAACCTGGGTAAATCCAGCTTGTCAGCCGTCGATTCCACCGGTACTACGCGTTCTCTACCACACAATCAACCCTAGGTATAGCAACCATGGGACTTGCCGAGGGCACACCTCGACAATTGGCGCCGTCTGTGGGAACATCTAGTATTGGGCTCACGGTTTCGCCGGTTTCATCATCAAGCGGCCACTCGCCGATTGTCGGGGGAATACTTTCTGGATTAACCCGCGGCCCAGTGCGACTTAACTTACTCGCACGGACGAAGGCCCACTTGGGAACAAGCCCAATATTGAACCGCCATAAGGGAAAGATCTAGAAGACATATCCCGGAGGACGTGAAGACCAAGTAGTCTCCGAGTAGGCCTCTGTGGATGTATTCCTTATGGGGAAGTTTCCTTTTGTAACCTAGCGAGCCTCTGTGTATATAAAGAGGACTCGCAGGACTTAGAGCGGGTCAAGCTATCAAGCCCCAAACCCTAGCTCATACGGCGAGTACCAGATCGGATCGCCTCCATTGTAACACCTCGATTATCATATCAATACCAATCTAGGGTAGGCAGGAAGTAGGTCTTTTACCTCACATTGAGGGGGCCGAACCTGGGTAAATCTGTGTTGATCTTTGTTCCTGCGATCCCAAGCTCGGAGATGCTTGACTCGCATAATCCCACACCTACGAAGTCATCTATGACACCTGACGTGACAAACCCACGACAGTTGGCGCCCACCGTGGGGCCTGCGGTCAAGAGCGTCACGTTCCGCGCAGGATCCATGAAGGGAGCTGAAGATCTTGTTGTTGGCCGTATCATCACGGTCAATGGCACACCCCTCATCGACGATTCAAGCTGGGGGCCGGAAGCAGATTATTTGGAGACCGGCCACGTCATCCCGTTCGGATCCATCAACGTCTTCGTCGGCTTCATCGGTGGCAGGTCCGTTAGATCGGTCCAGGAAGGCGATTCAGTAGAAGAAGTCGCCGATGACGGGGAAGAATCCGTGGAAAGCATGGACTCGCAAGAGTTTGGGTCCATCATACCTGCCTTTGAAGAAAGTTGCTGGGGTTACCCACCAGAAATCACATCATCACCAGATCAAGAGATGGCACAAGTCGCGGTTTACATGGCCGGAGGAGCAGGTGCATCAGGAACTGCTGGAGAAACCGAGGCATCGGCACCCCCAAGCAACCCACTTCTTGTCCCTGTGTCAGCCACGAACGCCGCCCTCCGTGCAACAGAAATTGAGGCCGCCAGGGCCGAGCTCCTGTATGAGGTTCGAAGGATGGAAGAAGAGCGCCGCAGGCTCGATCAGATAAACCAAGGAATCCAACAGGAGCGGCAGAGAGTAGCCGCGCTGGCTGCGACTCAACAACAGGTTGACCCGCAAACACAGCTGCGCGCGACTCAACCAACAGTGGAAATCCCGCTCACTCCAGCCGCGGGACGGGAATCCAGACGACTGCGGAAGGAAGGGTACCAACAAATCAAGAGACCCAGCAACAACCAAGGAGGTTTCACACCCCACAGGGCCATTACCAGAACCCTGTCGATAATATGTATGCTGCGGCTAATATCTTGACTCAGATGGTACCAACAGGCGATGACCCGGTCAATGCTGAGGCGCGGCGCGCGATTCAGATGTTAAGTACGGCAGTCCTGCAACAAGCCAATAGGGCGGAAGCCGAAGCACAGCTGCCCCTCGTACCAGCCAATCACAGGATTACAGAGAAAGAAGCGTCCAGAGCAGGCCACCAGAGGACGTGTCAGGAGTCGCACAGAGGCGCAGGAGCAAGTCGCAGAAGCGCAGGCGAATGCGCCATTGATGCAAAAGCGGCCCGCAGATAACCCCGCAGGCGCCACAGCCCTGTCCTCGCGACTCAAGGGACCGGTGTTTCACTGAGAGGATCAGATCGGAACCTTTTCCTGAAGATTTCAAAGGGCCACGCAAGGTGGCAAACTATAACGCCAGCATGGATCCAACCACTTGGCTCAACAATTACGAGATGGGCATGAGCATCCTAAACGCATCTGAAGAGATCTGCGCACGCTACCTAAACATGATGCTAGAAGGAGCAGCGCACATATGGCTGCAAAATTTGCCTCCCAACTCTATAAATACTTGGGAGGAACTGAAGGATGCCTTCATTAAGAACTTCCAAGGAACTTGCAAGCGACTCTGCAATATAGAAGATTTAGAGCGTTGTGTCCAGAAGGAAGGCGAGTCAAGTCGCCATTGGATGAAAAGGGTGGCAGAAATAATACACTCCTCAGATAATATACCACCAAGCTCAGCCGTCCTGGTGATGGAGAAAAACTGCAAGTTTGAGCCGCTGATTCATAAGCTGGGTCGCATGAAGGATAAAGTCAAGAGCCTCAGCGAGGTGATGGCTGCGGCTAACAAATATGCCAGCTCAGATAAAACCAGAGACGCGTCAGACGGAGAAGAAGAGGAGGTTGCTGCAAAAGGAAAGAAAAACTCCAACAAGCCCCAGCAGCAGCAAACGAGCCACAACAACACGAGTCAAAACAAACGCAAAAGCGAAGATGGTCACTCAGGGCTCGTCGCCAATACGCGTGGAGGATTCAGAGGCCAGCGTGGAAGGGGTCGAGGATACGGCTCCCGTCCAATCAATATGCAAGAAGTTTTCAACCGGCCATGCGACCTTCATGCGACAGGTGATGGACGGCCAGCGGACCATACCAAGGCGCAATGCCATTATTACAAAAAGTGGAAAGAAGAGAGCCAACACAACGGGGGGAATTCCCATGAAGGAAACCCTAGTGCGGCTCATAACACAAACATTGGGCAGCACGGCGAGTAACCCCAGGCAGACGGGGCAGTATCACACAATAGTTATCGATACCTCCAAAAGAGAAGAGAAATTGAGCCGGAGAAGTCAGCAGGTGAACGCCGTGATACCAGCAACACCCGCTTGGTTAAGGTGGTCAGAATACGCGGTAACCTGGAGTCGCGACGACCACCCCCACAGGTACGGGAACCTGGCAAGTTGGCACTGGTTGTGGCACCATACGTTGCAGGATACAAGCTGACCAAAGTGCTTATGGATGGAGGAAGCAGCATTAATATCTTGTACTACGATACTTTCCAGCGTCTAGGACTCAAGGATTCCAGCCTGCAGCCCACGTCAACAGTATTTCACGGCATTGTCCCAGGAAGGTCCGCACGGCCAGTGGGGAAAATAACCCTAGGGGTAACTTTTGGAACAGAAGAGAACTTTAGAAGTGAATTCCTAAGCTTCGAAGTGGTAAAATTCCAAAGCCCATATCACGCCTTGTTTGGAAGAACGGCCTTTGCTAAGTTTATGGCCAGGCCATGCTACGTGTACCTACAGTTGAAGATACCAGGACCAAAAGGGGTCATCACAGTGTACGGAGATAGAGAAAAAGCAATAGAATGTGAGAAAGGAGATGCGGCTTTCGCAGAATCCGCCTGTGCCGCGGAAGAACTAAAAGGTTATAAGTCGCAGGTGGACCCAAACGATATGAGTGTGGTTACCACGCCATCTGCCGAGCCACCAATGAAATTCAAAGCGGCCCAGGACACTAAGCAGATAAATCTTGTTCCTGGCGACTCATCCAAGCAAACTAGCATTGGAGCACACATGGAAGAAGAGCAGGAGAAGGCCCTCGTCGCTTTTCTCCAGGAAAATAAAGACATCTTCGCATGGAAGCCGTCAGATATGCCAGGGGTACCAAGAGAATTAGCAGAACATAGCCTCAAAGTGAACCCTGCGGCTAAACCAGTGAAGCAGCCACTACGGCGTTTTCATGATGATAGGAGAGGAAATAGCTCGCTTGCTGGCTGCAGGATTCATCACAGAGGTATACCATCCGGAGTGGGTGGCAAATCCAGTATTGGTTATGAAAAAGAACGGTACGTGGCGAATGTGCGTTGATTACACCAGTCTTAACAAAGCTTGTCCAAAGGATCCATTTGCTTTGCCAAGAATCGACCAAGTAATTGATTCAACTGCTGGGTGCGAGCTGTTATGCTTTTTGGACGCCTATTCAGGCTACCATCAAATCAAGATGAAGAGAGGACCAAGAAAAGACGTCCTTCATCACACCCTTCGGAGCTTTTTGTTACGTCAGCATGCCCTTTGGGTTGAAGAACGCAGGTGCGACTTACCAAAGATGCATTCAGAATTGCCTACATGAGCAAATAGGTCGCAACGTTCATGCCTACGTGGATGATATTGTGATTAAATCGCAAGTTAGCCAGGATCTTATTGGTGATCTGGCAGAGACATTCACAAATCTCAGAAAATACAACATGAAGCTCAACCCCACAAAGTGCGTTTTCGGAGTACCAGCAGGAAAGCTATTGGGATTCATAGTATCAGAAAGAGGCATTGAGGCCAATCCTGACAAGATAAAGGCCGTGATGGATCTCCAAAAGCCAGAAAAGATAAAAGATGTACAGCGGCTTACTGGTTGCGTAGCAGCTTTGAGTCGCTTTATATCAAGATTGGGAGAAAAGCACTACCTTTGTACAGACTGTTGAAAAAATCAGACACCTTCGTTTGGGACGCAGAGGCCGACGAAGCTCTGACAGCCTTGAAACATCAATTGACGAATGCTCCAGTTCTGGCGGCTCCAAAAGATAAAGAGCCAATGCTACTATACATAGCGGCAAATTCCCGCGCTGTGAGTGCTGTCATGGTTGTGGAGAGACAAGAAACGGAAAGGAATACCCTGTCCAGAGACCAGTATACTACGTGAGCGAAGTCCTCACAGCTTCCAAACAGCGTTACCCACAGTGGCAGAAGTTGGTGTTTGGAGTGTTCATGGCGAGTCGCAAGCTGAAGCACTACTTCCAAGAGCATCCAATAACTGTGGTGAGTTCAGCACCATTGGCAGATATCATTCGTAATCGAGAAGCTACTGGAAGAGTCGCTAAGTGGGCGATCGAGTTGGGACCACATCACATCAGTTACGAGCCGCGCACATCAATTAAGTCGCAAGCCCTTGCAGATTTTATTAACGATTGGACAGAAATCCAAGTTGCTCCTAGCATGGCAGAAACCAAATACTGGACCATGCATTTTGATGGGTCAAGACAGTTGCAAGGCTCGGGGGCTGGAGTTGTTCTGACATCTCCCAAGGGAGACAAGCTGCGGTATGTGTTACAGATACACTTCAACTGCACAAATAACGTGGCGGAGTACGAGGCACTGCTTCATGGTCTACGTATAGCAAAGGAGATGAACATCAGTCGTATACGCTGTTTTGGCGATTCAGACTTGGTGGCACAGCAGGTCTCCGGAACGTGGGACAGCAAGGATGCGAACATGGCTGCATATAGGAGAGAGGTGGACAGAATTGCTGGACATTTCACTGGATACCAAGTTGAACATATTGATCGGAGACAAAATGAAGCTGCGGATGCCCTGTCTCGGCTTGGATCCAACAGACAGTCAGTCCCACCCAATGTTTTCCTGGATGAACTGCACAATCCATCAGTCAAACCTCCAGCAGAGATTGACATTGCAGAGCCAGAGGATGATTCAACTTTAGTCGCAGCCCTGCATGAACAGCCAGGATGGACAGAGCCATACATGGCATATTTAAGTCGCGGAGTGCTGCCGGACGATGAAATTGAGGCGCGCAAAATCATACGACGATCAAAGGCCTATACAATCATCAACAATGAATTATACAAGCGCAGCGTATCAGGAGCATTCCAAAGATGTGTCTCACCAGAAGAGGGACGAAAAATCTTGCACGAAATTCATTCAGGCGATTGTGGCCATCATGCTTCGTCAAGATCTTTGGTGGCAAAGGCGTTCCGACATGGATTCTTCTGGTTAACAGCATTAGCAGACGCAGAGCAAATTGTCAGAGTGTGCGATGGATGTCAAAGATACGCTAGGCAAGATCATATGCCAGCCCAAGCACTTCGCACAATACCCATCACATGGCCTTTTGCCGTATGGGGTTTTGACATGGTAGGGCCTTTCAGACGGTCTTCAAACGGAAAAACTCACCTCTTAGTCATGGTGGACAAATTCACAAAGTGGATAGAAGCAGAACCTGTGGGAGATTGCGAGGCTGAAACAGCAGTCAAGTTCTTGAAGAAGGTCATATTCCGCTTCGGTTACCCCCATAGTATCATTACAGACAATGGGAGCAACACCTCTGAAGGGGCTACACAGATATTTTGCGCAGACAATGGGATAAGATTGGACCTCACGTCAGTAGCACACCCGCAGAGCAATGGACAAGCTGAGCGAGCTAACCAGGAAATTCTCCATGGAATTAAGCCGCGCCTTATTGAAAAGGTCGAAGCATCTCCAGGATGTTGGGTGGAAGAACTGCCAGCAGTACTGTGGAGCTTGAGAACAACCCCTAACAGATCCACAGGATTCACCAAGAGTTGCGGCTTACATCGAGACAGATAATGAGATAGCTCGACAAGACTCGGTGGACACATTAGAAGAGGTTAGAGACTTGGCAGCATCAAGGTCAGCGGTATATCAACAAGACTTGCGACGCTATCATGCCAGACGCATCAAAACCCGCACCTTTCAAGAAGGCGACCTAGTACTGCGACTTAAACAAGATCACAAGGGAATGCATAAGCTGTCCTCTCCATGGAATGGACCCTACATCATCAGCAAGAAGCTAAACAATGGGTCGTACTACCTGCTGGATGTAAGGGAAGAAAGCAGCGAACGCCATGATTTCGAGGATCGTCTCGAGGCACCTCGCCCTTGGAACGTCGCGCACCTGCGACCGTACTATACATAAGAAAGGCTAATCAGAGCCAAGCATCATCTTTTCCAGCTTTATAGCTGAGTATCATCACAGCCACTCAGGGCTAGAAATTCAACTCTGGTCGCCACCTAGGCGCGACCTATGCAACATCTGATCGCCACCCAGGCGCGATCGACCCTTGTATCAGAAACCGGCTGCCACCTAGGCGTGGCCGTAAACTTTGTATCATCTCTGGTCGCCACCTAGGCGCGACCGACCCCATGTATCACCATGGATCGCCACCTACGCGTGATCCAACCCTATGAATAACACTCGGTTGCCACCTAGGCGCGACCTTATGTGTCATCATAATCAAAGCTTATCATTGCTTAGCCTATCATGGCAATATCATTATGTTTCTTGGGGTCTTTGTTACCCTGAAACAGCCGATTTATTGGCAATTATCAAATTTACCTTAAGTTGGATTGCTACTCGCATTATGTAGCCAAAGTACTGGGGTGTGGCGTCAATCGAGCTTAATTGCCTATCATGGCCGCTCTCGACCCTGAACACATATATTCCTGGGAAATACTGAGTCGCGCGAGTGCCCACTTAAGGATTCAGATGGCCTAACTAGAGGTCGATGTACTGATTATAGTACGGCAACACCAATTACAATTACTTGTGACATAACAATTGTTTTATCTATGATATCAAGTTACAGGTGATGACCTTCAGAGTTCTCTGAGAAGAATTGAGATGATTACTACATAACATCCTCTCAATCCTTGGTGCTACATCATATTATCATCAAAAATTTGAAGATGGGTCGTCATCAAGTTCTGAAGCTATCAGGATACTCTAACAAAGAAGCTCACGAAGTCAGATGATCTTCCAGGTGCGAGTCAATGCCAAACTTGCACAATTATAAGCCGCGAAACAAGGAAAAGCGCGGCCTAAGCATTCAAGATCAAGAAATACTATGAAGTTCAGGCCACGCTTGGGGGCTAATGTCGGGGGAATACTTTCTGGATTAACCCGCGGCCCAGTGCGACTTAATTGACTCGCACGGACGAAGGCCCACTTGGGAACAAGCCCAATATTGAACCGCCATAAGGGGAAAGATCTAGAAGACATATTCCGGAGGACGTGAAGACCAAGTAGTCTCCGAGTAGGCCTCTGTGGATGTATTCCTTATGGGGGAAGTTTCCTTTTGTATCCTAGCGAGCCTCTGTGTATATAAAGAGGACTCGCAGGACTTAGAGCAGGTCAAGCTATCAAGCCCCAAACCCTAGCTCATACGGCGAGTACCAGATCGGATCGCCTCCATTGTAACACCTGATTATCATATCAATACCAATCTAGGGTAGGCAGGAAGTAGGTCTTTTACCTCACATTGAGGGGCCGAACCTGGGTAAATCTGTGTTGATCTTTGTTCCTGCGATCCCAAGCTCGGAGATGCTTAACTCGCATAATCCCACACCTACGAAGTCATCTATGATACCTGACGTGACAAACCCACGACACCGATCGCATCTGCACAAGGTAACTCGCCTACTACATCATCAAACGGCAAATCGCCGATCACCGCTGCAAATGGCAACTCGCCGACAAGATCGACTAGCA
The DNA here is from genome assembly GCA_947311845.1 of Poa pratensis. Taxonomy (NCBI): domain Eukaryota; kingdom Viridiplantae; phylum Streptophyta; class Magnoliopsida; order Poales; family Poaceae; genus Poa; species Poa pratensis. Next base: position 28,133,081 of record CAMZMU010000074.1, read on the forward strand.
TCAACTCAAGAGGCGATCACTTGCCAAAATCTCCAAGGAAGCTCACGCCGTACTCGACGGAAACTCAACAAGGCTTTGCCGGACTCGAATCAGGTTTGGAGATTACAGTTGGAGAATTTAACTTCTTTATCGATAAAGATGGTGTGCAGGACCTGCTAGACCCACTCGACATGGAGACACTCGACGACGCTTCGACTGCAACACCATCCATCTTGGCGGCGACATCATCACAGATCGTTTCGATCCAATCGCCAAGTGATTCAGCGACATCCATGAACTCGCAAGAGTTCCGTGACGAGGTGGCCAAAAGACTTGGAAGGAGCGAGATCGAATCTACGTACTGCCCAAACGACTTAACCAAGTCACTCGACAACATCGTCGACTGCAACAACGTCACGGAGAACAAGGAGAACATAGACGACAACATATACCTCGCCGATCTCAACGGCCCAGAAGTCCGTGCCAGCCACGAGATATTCACCTGCGACGCAGACAGCCTGGACAGAGCACTCGAGGATCTACTCGATTGCAGCAAAAACCCCAGCAAGCAAAGCGACTCCAACATGAGCCTGGACGACGACGCCGAGTCCATAATGCGTGTTAACAGCACATGGACAGAAGATCGGGTGATACCTTACCTGGTTTACACCGTAAGTACTGCAGAAGCGTCAGCGACTGCAGCGTGTCGTCGACCTACAGAATATCCTTGCACAATCACCATGCCTGACAAAACGACCACATTGACCATCACGACGGAGATGGCAGAAAAAGTGAACAAAGTAATCGAAAGCTGTACAATGCTACCAGCAAATGCAACTCAGGAGGAGGCATTGACCTTGCAATACTTCCAGTGGCAAGAATCAATGCGACTGAGGAACTATAAAGCGGTACTCGAAGAACGCAAAAAGCAGGCCAGCATAACGAGTGCTCGACGAAGGGCGCTATCCATGAGTTCGACAGGAAGAAACGACCCTGCCAACAGGTCGCGAGTCGTAAACCTCGGAGACGCAGATCACGCAGCGGTCACTCGAAACCTGGATCCAGCCTTTATGGCAGTCGACGCACAAGGAGTTCCCATACCAACTGAACCAGCAGGGGCGCTGATGACGCTAGGCACCTACCTCAGAACAATCGAACCTCCAGCAGGAGACCCAAAGAGGGATCATCATCTCCAGCTGTACAAGCAACTGGCAATAGCAGCAAAAGCCATACAGCCACCACAAGCAACTCCAAGGAGGGATACAGATCGGGACCGTCGCAGTCGAAGTCCTCGGGGAGGAAGCAGTCGAAAAAGCACACGCCGTCGCCGCTCCAGCAGGAGCCACTCGAGGAGGTCATACAGCAGCAGCTCAGACTCGGAAGCAGAAACCGGACCCTGTGGAGCGCTATGCTTCACTCGACGAATCCGGGAAGCTCATATGCCTAAAAAGTTTTCGCTAGCTACCACGCCAAAATTCAACTGCAAACAAGAGCCATCAGGCTGGTTAGAATACTACAGGCTGGCAGTCGGATGTCAGCGCGGCACCACAACCACAGCTATGCAATACATACAACTCATGATGGAGGGGACAGCTCGTGATTGGCTCAAATCGCTACCGAATCATACTACGATTCGTGGGAACACTTCAGAGACGATTTTATCAAGTACTTCGAGCCTCTATGCGAGCGACCCAAAACTTTCGAAGAGCTTCGAACCTGCAAGCAAAAGTCAGATGAATCTCTGAGATCGTACATACGACGATGGACCACCATCCGCAACTCAGTAGGCAACGTATCCGAGGATAGGGCAACGACGCCTTCAAAAACGGACTCTGGAGGGAAGATTTCAAAGAAACACTTCGTCGAGAAAACCCAAGGTCAGTGGCGGCACTCATGGTACTCGCAACAAAGTGGGCGGATGGAGAAGACTCCATACGAGGCACTCGACCCGCGTCTTCACATGAAAATCACGAGGGTGGCAGTCGAGACCACAGAGATAGCTACAGAGATGATCGGAGGCGCAAACGAAGCATCGTTATCACGATGATGACCATCCAAACTTCATTGCAGCAGGCTTTGTCCAGCCAAGGGACAGCCGCGACCAAACTGATAGACGACCCGACAATCATCGTGACAGTCGAGACCATCGTACAGATGACCGCCGAGACAATCCGAGACCATCGCACAGATGATCGACGTGACAGTCGAGACCGCTACGGAGATAACAGACGCGATGATCGCGATAGCTACAGGAGGCTAGAGTGGCGCAGGCGAGCAGACAAAGAGCCTGAGCGCTCAGTCGAAGAAAGGATGGACGATTATTGCAGATTCCATCTTTACAAAGGGGACGATGATAAGCTTCGCTCTAACCACTCGCTGAGAAATTGCAGGGAATTCGACCAACTCGCGATTGAACATATACTGCGACTGCAAAGAGATGGACGTGCACCTCCTCAACTGACGCAGACTCCATCGACTACACCACAAGCACGTCCTGTTCAGGCATATCCAACACGCAGAAAGTACAACAAGCGCAGGTATATTCGTACCACCGCAAACACAGCCTACTCAGGTGTATCCTGCACCAACACAAGCGCAAACCGACACCATATACATGGTGCCAGCACAACCTGTTACGGGAACATAAATGGCAGCAGCCGTACACCAAATGCAGCAAGGAGATGACAAAAATATACCGTAACCCGCGGGCAGATGAACATGATCCAGCGAGGAGACCCCTCCAATAAGAGGCAAAAGTTACACACTCGACACGTCAAATGGCGGTCATGGCACCCCCAGCTATCACAGATTTTTTGAAAGGATCAGAAACTCCGATTGTCTTCAATCGAGATCATCCACTCGCAGTATATCGACACAGGGCACGTAGCCTTGGTACTCGACGCTCAAATCGAGGCTACGCCATGACCAAGGTCTTCATGGATGGAGGTAGTGGCCTCAACATAATCTTTGCAGATACGCTGCGCAGAATGAACAAATCAGTCGAAAATCTGCCAAAGTCCACAAGTACCTTCCACGTATCGTCCCAGGCAAAGAAGTGCTCCCACAAGGCACAATACAACTCGACGTTACGTTTGGAGATCCTACTCACTTTAGAACAGAGTCGATTGAGTTCGAAGTGGTCGATTGGAAGTCACAATACCATGCAATACTTGGGCGCCCCACTTTCGCTCGATTCATGGCCGTCCCACAATACGCCTACCTCAAGCTCAAATGCCAGACCAAAAGGAGTCATCACGATCAACGGGAACTTTCAAAGGTCAGATTCATGTGACCGTGCCTTCAGCAAAATCTCAGAGATGTACGGGATAGAGCAATCACTCGCCGATTCTTGAGATCTCCAACGACCGCACACCTCTGCCAGAAAGCAAGAAGATGGCAATCGACAGAGAGCTCAAGGCCATAAACGACACGATGAAGCACCAGGAGCACCCGACTGAACCTTCAAAGGCAGTCAACGTGTCGTCGAGTCACACTAGTGCATAGAAGGGCGCATCTGCGTCAGTTCTATGCATAGATATGTAATAGCGCATAATGTGGAAGGACCAGCAGGTTTCAGACGCACTCTTTTCCCTTACCAGGGTACCTAAGTGGACTGGAAGGTTTTTAATGAGGTGGTCTGCTGGTCGAACACATATTTGAAATAAAGATACATGTTTCTCCATATTTCTCATATATGCCTTTTATTATTTACCCCACTCAAACACTCGGGGGGCTCGAGCATAAAACATAAGCATCAAAATTTAGCTCAAAAATTCGCAAGCCCTCTCGATAAACTCGGCGTGTTGAAATACACCAAGCATTGAAGGCAAAACAAACTCCCTCGACACACTCGGGGGCTGGGTCAAGTATAAAACCCCAAAACCCCACTCGACAGACTCGGGGGCTGGGTCAAGCATAAAACCAAAAAACCCAACCCGACAGACTCGGGGGGCTGGGTCAAGCATAAAACTCAAAACACCCACTCGACAAACTCGGGGGCTGGGTCAAGCATAAGAACCCAAACCCCACTCGGTTAGACTCGGGGGCTGTCATAAGTATATGCATACAAACATTTCGCCAATAACAAGAGTACATATTTACACTCGGGGCTGCCCCGATTACACAAAAAGTTTACAAGATAAGAATTGGTTCATCCTTTATATCCAATACGGGGCCAAAAAGCTGCTCCTTGCAGCGATCGATGAAGTCTTCAGCAGCAGAGCGTGTCTCGATCAGATGTGATTGGGTATACGAGTGTGCCAATCGCAGGAGGTCGAATCGCAAAATTTGGCTTGCGGCTACGGAAGTGAGCCATAGTGGCATTGGATCCAAGAATAGCAAGCTGCATCAGACTCTTTGACTGAGTCCGCCACTCGAAAGATATCAATCAAAGGAAACAACCTTGTGGTTGAGGGCCTGATGGGAAGAGTGCGTAGTTCAGGCGAGTGAAGATACGTCTGCACATCTCGTAGTACTTGTGGGCATTTCGCCATACTCGATCCTTCAAAGTAAGAAGAGTGCGGGGCGTGCACCTTATCCAAATGAAAATGCTGCTTGCCAGTAGTTGGTGCCTCAACAGCATTATCAAGGAGTCGATTGACCCTCTATCTTCCTGCTTGAAATCGGGTACAAAACCTACAAAAGACAAAGTCACTGGTTCAAGGCATAACGCAAAATATACAAACTTTTTAGCAAGAAAGGTGGTGTCATAAACTCACTCTCGAGTTGCATGTTTATGCTATCATCTCGCCAAGAACATAACCTTCGCGCTGAGTAGCGAAACTCGGCCTGGATCACAGCAACTCCAAATCAGCTTGAGTATTCTTGAGCTCTTGCTCTAGTTCACTCACTCGTTTCTTCGCAAGAGCGAGTGCCTCGTGTCATT